>CM074952.1:14183499-14195406 GCA_037577455.1 Pangasius macronema | reverse complement strand
TATATATATATATATATATATATATATATATATAATTCTGATATCTTGATATCAAAATGGCCGCTGACCTTTCGATTGACACCTCATTTGACCCAATAGGAGCATTGTGGTCCTGTCCATAGCCTTCAATAGCCAATGAGAGTCCGCGTTGTAAGGAAGCGCCTTCCCCTTTTCCTTCGTGAAAGGTTTGAGCCAATTGCAACCGGCTGTGTGGATGACTGGCGCATCGTATAGCCAATGAAATTCTGAAAAATATGACATGCCGCTTTAGTGGGAAGTTTCAACAGTACAACTAAGAAGTCAAGGCGGAAAAGGTGAAAAATGTAGTTTCGTGACTGTGAATGAGTTTTGCAAGGTGAATTATGGCGAAACTGACGAGGAAAACAAAATACTCGTTCCTAGAAGTGCTGGAAGAATGTCCGCGGCGTGAAAGCGACGAGTCTGGGGATGAAGTTTCAGAAGTAAATAGTGATGAATAATATACTGACTCCTAGGCAGAGGCAATGTTTGTGTAGGGAGGAGACATTACTTTCGACAAGTAAGTATTTTATTATATTATATAACATATATTACTGTATATTCCGACATAAATAAGCTTAGTTTGAATTATGAATACACATTTTGTTTTAAATTTTGTTTAAATTGCGGGAGGGATAAGTGTGTGTGTGTGTGTGTGTGTGTGTGTGTGTGTGTGTGTGTGTGTGTGTGTGTGTGTTTATTTATTATCCCTTTGTTTCACTGTTTCCGTTTTGTCTAGCTTTGTAAATGACTGTTATTTCTTTACTTTTCCATTAAAGGCAATTATCAGACATGGACTGGAAGCCGGACACTTCTCCCCCACTCAGCAAGAGGTCACACAGAGTGGAGCAGCAGGACAGCACCTCATCAGGAGAGGAGCCCCGTCCCCCAAATCCCCAGAGAGGTTCTGCCAGCAGGAGAAGACCAAGAGGCAGAGGACGGTGGAGAGGGAAAGGGAGAGGCGGCGGCAGCAGTCAAGCCGGGATGTTAACGAGCACATCTGGAGAGACATGGAATGATGTTGACGTTCCAGACATAACACCACCACAGCCCACCTTCAGACCTACCAATTCATACGTACAGCCACGTACACAGCCCTGCAGCTTCTCCAACTTTTTTTTAACTAACTCTTTCTTAAAGACAGTAATTCAAAACACCAATGACTTTGTCTCGACTCACTAATCAACACCCACTAACTCATGGATTGATCTGACGTTGCAGGACATGTTTTCATTCATGTTCATGGTCATCTTCATGGGTGTAGTAACTGTAGTAACATTAACTGATTACTGGTGAGGGGTAAACTGTACAGCTTGCTGTTCCCAAAAAAAAAAAAGGTAATGACCAGTAAGAAGTTCCTCACAATCTGCCAGTCCCTTCAGCTCAGTACCAGAAGATTAGGGATGTCTGCAAAAGGAACTATCGCACTGGCCAGAAAATTGCCATTGACGACTGAATGGTTGCCTCCAAAGCCTGCAGTGGGCTCAAACAGTATATGCAAAATAAGCCTGTTCCCTGGGTATATAAATTCTTCATACTGGCGGACTCCAGAAACGGATACACTTGGGACTTTTGTTGTCTACGAGGGAAAGCTCCAGGCAAACATCAGCAAGGGGCTCAGTTATGAGTCGGTGATGGAGCTAACTGATACACGGTTGCTGGGCACCAGATACAAACTCTTTGTTGACAATTTTTACACAAGTCCCACCCTTTTCCACAACCTCCTTCAGAAGAGGATCTGGGCATGCGGAACCATCCACACAAACAGAATTGGATTCCCGAAAACGAAAGTCAACAGTCTGGACTCAAAATCTCCCGGTGGCAGCATATACTGGATCAGGAACGACGCCCTCCTCTTTGTCCAGTGGCGAGACACAAGCGACATCTTCCTGTGATCAGCTCTCCACACGGCACACGCGGCGGACACAGTGCAAAGGAGCGTCAAAGGTGCAGAGGAGACTTGGGCATTGAAGAACGTCCCACTTCCACCACCGTGTACCAACCAGTATGTACTATAACAGTCAGCTATATTTTATGCTCTTTGAAATGTAATAATATGTGTGGTTGATATATTTATGTTTTGGTATATTTTTCTTAATGTTGTGTTTTTTTCTGTCCCACCAAGTGTATGCGTGGAGTGGACCTCTCCGAAGCCCTGATAGGGTACTATAAAGTCATCCACAAGACCCAAAATTGGTACAAGATGTTCTTTTATAATTTCATGGACATTGCGATTGTGAACGCCTTCCTCCTCCACAAAGACATTGAGAAAGGTAAAGGAGAGGTACCTATGCACCAGAAGGCATTCAGAGAGACCTTGCTGAGGAGCTGGCATAGTTGGCGTCTCACTCCACAGCCAGATCCGTATCTCACAGGCCAGCGCAGATCAGTGGACACAGCACCACTGGCCAGCTGAAGTGCAGGCAGTGCCATGCAAAGACACCAGTGAAGTGCTCCTCCTGTGATGTTCCTTTGTGCTTTGTCTCCGGTTGTGACTGCTACAGTGACTGGCATGTTACCAAAAACCTGTAAAGGGTATAATTGTATGTAAATATGTTGTGTAAAAAAGTATGTAAATAGCTTGTTGTATTTCTTCTTATATAAACTGTTTTCCAACGTAGCACTTGTTTTGACTCTTTTATATTCACAATGATTAATTTCAAGAAGGGGAAAAATGCACTCTAATGTGTTTATGCTTCAGTTACTGTGTGTCAGTAAATCTGGATATGGGATATGATAGCTTTAATTGTCACTTTTCATTACTGCCCAAAATTATGACTGTATGTTAAAAGCGTTCAAGAGCAGCAGCCTTTTATCTTTAACCTTTTTAGGTATGTGTCCATGGTTACCAAGGGTCCTTTGGAGTCTCCAAAAGGTCGTTTTGGAAAACGCCTGAACATACCCTTAGAAAAACGTGTAAAAATGCACTTTCTGTGGTGGTTGTTATCACATTTGAACTTGGACTAGGTAAGGATTCATGCTGTGGTCCTATTGTGTTTTCCAGCTAATAGCTCCTAGTTGTAGTCATCTGTAAGCATTTGTATGTGAAAAAAAAAAACATATTTCAGTGTGTTCAAACTTCTATTACATAATACCAGTAGCATTCACACTGATTCTGACTTCTGGGGAAAAAGTGTCACCTTTCAAAAGGGACCAAAACCGTGCATGTCCTCCAAACAATTCAAGAAGAGCTTTATATTTACTTTGAGTATGTCCTGGATAGGTGTTTCACGCTAATATTACAAGATTGGGAAGGAATGGTTCATATGAAAGCAGACACTCAGGGATTTAAGAATTTGCAGTTTTTCATAAGTATTTCTTTTTTTTTTAACCTAGCCTACTAGGTTTTATTGTTATAATTTTATTCTGGCAGTTTTACTATCAAAAAAGCTTAAGTTGTGCTGTCTGTCTTATCTCTGTATCAGTGTTATTGTGGAGAGGTGTGAATTGTTTCCTCAGCAGGGGGCTCACACCCCTCCCCTCCCCTTTCCCATCACCCTGCTCACCAGCAGCTAAACCCAGTCACAATACTCTACACACAGAAACCCAACAGTGTCCTGATTAATCTTATAACAGACTTGTGGTGATAAAATAATTTGTTTATACTGATTGAAAATGTCCAATAAGTCAATTTCCATTCCACCGGCAGAATAGAATGCCAGTTGAAAATGCTATTTTGGTCATTTATTTTAAAATATTATGTATTTTCATACCCATTATCTACAACCATATGTCCCTTTTGTGCTGTGTTTTGTTGTACAGTTTCATCTGGAAGCTCAGAGCATTTTATTGCATGTAAATATATATTTTTTTCAATGATGGCAGTTTGTTTGCATTTAGTTGAGTCTTTTAATATTTGTTTTAGGAAAGTTGAGTGACATTTTTTAATCATCATGTTTAATACGCTAATTTTTTTACCCACTCTCCTGAAGTGTGCCAAAAATCCTGGAGCTGACTGTAAGAACAGCAATAACTGTCATCTGTCTTGCACAATTTCTTAGGGCAAGCAGTATGAGAGCAGGTCAGAGGGCACGTTTCCAAAGACAGGAATCACCACGTCACATGTCCACCCGGTGCTCTGACTGACAGCAGGTGACATATTTTGCTGCAGTTTATCTTCGCTGCTAGTTTCTAATTATCCTAGTTATCTAATTTTCCACCCTCATTTAATACTTCAAATGTTTCATTCTTAGTCTGACTGTGTAGATTATGTATTTCTATACAAATTACAAGTTTATTTATACTAATTATTAGCTACATGGAATCCATTTTGTATAGTGGGTAAGAGTTATATTTACACACTCATAAAGGTAATATTCATTCAGGAAATATGTTCCAACATTTTTAGAATTCTATTTATGTAAATGAGAACCTTTGCTCTTTTTTTTGTCCTTCATTTGTCACTGATTGTACAAACGCACAATGAACATTTTGACTTGTCTGACTGGTTATAGTCATACTTATGTCTAGAATGTTCATTTAAATTCTTCCTCTGTGTTTAATAGCAGCAATGCTTCCCTCTTCTGGCCTAATACAGCACTATCGCCATTAATTTAAAGAGCCCCTTAGACACAATACACAGAAATCAATTAAACAAAAACAAACAAACATTCAATACAGATGTCAATTCAACATGCATCGTGATAACGTAAGAGGAAAGTTAGAACGTTCTGTGGTCCAAGTACTGTAAAAATGCTTTCTACTTTACTGATAATTTACCAATTTTAGGCATTTAGTCATTAAATTATTTATAAATAGTTATTAAAAATAATTACAAAATTATTGTACATACCATTAAAAAGCCTTGGCACTATTTCATTCACAGCCTTATTCAAATTAGCAGGCAAAAAATACTTTGGCATGGTATAATTAGGTTTCTTTTTAAAGGTTGCATATATTAGTATCCATCATTGCTGTCATTACATCAATTAATGGTGTTGAAGTGTGAAAAATTGTCACAAGGCTGGCCGAAACCTTTCCCCATCCTTCACCAGGAGAACATTCCACCCGGCCTTTTTTTCCACTGGCATTAACTGCTGTCATCCCAGAAACAACAGAGCCCAGTGGTGTCAATTATATTTGATTGACTGAGTAAAGCGCACACAAATAAGCCAAAACAATGGACACAAAAATCTATATATGACTCCTCCTGTCAAATCAAGCAGTTGTCTCTTCCATTTTCATGCTACACAACAGGCTGTCGGCCCCGTGCCTAAACGTTCCCCTCGCAGCCCCACACCATCACCAATTAAACTGCCTGCCTCCTCAAAGGTGCCGAATGACTCCCTTGGATATTGCCTCAAACTGTTGTCCAATGAACGAGGGCTAATTCATCAGCTTAACTTCACTTACAAAAACACAACCTCCCCAGGTATTGGTTTTTTATAAAAAATGAGATGCTTTTCTCACTGGAGGGGAACATAAAGCTGGCGTTTTGGAGTGTATAGTTTGTGAATGAAAACAAGGCAGTTCTGATCTGCCTGTAGTACTTTATACTAAAATAATCTTTCAGAAATTCTCATCATGGACTTCGACTCTCTATTTATTACTGAGTGCATAATATTAGCTGAGATGAGATAATGCCTAGATGTGTGTAAAGGAGCAAACACACACACACACACACACACACACACACACACACATATATATATATAACTTTAACAAATGCCATCAATTTATCATATTTTAAAACTGTGAAGGCACACGGTTAACAGTTAAATGCATTTATTTCTCATTTTAGGATTACATTAGTTGCAATAATGTTTTTTTTTTCTTTCAAACATGATATTTAAATTATAATTCATAAATATGGTTTAATGGAAAAAAAGGTACAGATAAAACATAGAATTCATTATGACAAACTAAACTGTGATTGTTCAAAACCATGAGACGTTTTTCAGCAATGTAGCATGTAGAACTTTCAGTATCTAATACTGTCCACTCTAGACAAGGTTCAGGAATGTGATGCAGGACTGTTCTGAACGAAATGCAGTGGTCATAAATATTCATTGTCATTTCCTAACACTAAGACCTAACAGAAAGTCATTAAACTATTACTTCTATAGTTTGCATTGCAGTTGGGTTTAAAAACACAACTGTGAGCAAGGAATGCTTTTTTTTTTGTCTCACTAAGTAACATACGTCAACATTGTAAAATGAGATCATGATTGTACGAAATCACAGTGATGTTAAATAATACTTTTAAACAACTCCATTGATCTATTTGTATGGAGAATGCACGTGAAGTCATGTGTTATACATATATACAGTGAATGATGATTAAAAAAATGATTTCAGCTAGGTTGCAAAAAATTGCATTTCCACAAGTGTTGGATTTCTAAATGTACGCTTTAAAGTGTTTCGGCTGGTCATTCATGTTGTTTCAACCTCAGTTACCACTAATCTGAAAACACTCAAGGTTTTACTACATTTTTTAAGAAAAATAGGGCACTGCAATGCTCTCACAGCACTCTTATAGAAAGGCACTTAAACAGCGCTGGTCTTAGTTTTGCATTTTGTCAGACCCCCTGGACTGGCCTTAGCATCCGATTTTTTCCCAGATGGACTCTGTGCTGAACTTGACAGTGAGAGTTTACCAACAGATGCACCGTGAGCATTATTGTTGTTGCCGTTCTGATTTCCACTTAACGTTTCCATAATGGAGCGGAATGTTCCAAAGGGTCGTTTCCCTGATTCTGAAGTCTTTTCTTTAACAGAAGCTACTTTAACCTCCCCTGCTTGAGCAGCCTTTTGGACAACTGGTGCTTCTTCAAAAGTCACTCTGAGTTTAAGGTTTTGTGAGGTTTTCCTACGAGAGGATGGCGATTTAAGAGCACTCTTTGGGCTTGTGACTTTTTGCCCATTGTTAAATTCAGTCAGTTCCCCTGAAAAGTCAGATTTTGTTTCATGATCAAGATCACTGTTGTCTGATGTTGGAGAGGGATTGTATCCATCCATGGACTTGGAAGTCCTGAGTGCAAATGAGAACTTGCGCTCAGCAGCTGAGGTATGCTTCTTACTGGTTAACTGTACTGGTTCCTCACTCTCTGCTATGGGAAGCTGGCTTGGCCTTTCTGGTCTGGAGGTGCCTGTGGGCTGCTTAGACTCATCGGGGGGATACGAGTCTGTGTCTGATTCACTGAGGGAACGCTGCATGATCTGCCTAAGACGAGCTAGTTTCAGCTCCCGCCTTTCCACCATACCTGGTCTCCGTAATGGGCCTATGCCCAGCCCCATCCCTGAGTCTGTGCCAGTGGCGCCCTCTACTGCCTCCTCTTGGAACGCCTTCTCCCTGGTGCCCATTCTTTCAGCAATGTCTTTTCCCAAGATCTTGCGCAGGACTGATTCAGAATCCACATTCCTCTGCCTCAACACCCACTGCCCATCACCAGGGGTAACCTCCGCAGTAAGTGTCATCTCAGGCCAGGTCTCAGCTGGAGGAATAAGCAAACTAATAGAGAAGTGAATAAGATGAACTCATTATATGTAAATACACATGTTCTTTACAATGAGACAAACATCTTATTATACAGTGAAGAGCAAAGAGCAAACCTGGGTGATCGTGGTCTTCCATTGGGATCCTGGGACTGCAACAGCAGCTGCATTTGACTCTGGAGTGCTATTCTTGCTGTAGTCTGTCTGCAAAAGAATATGTTGTGAACAGTGAATTTGTTGAGGACCTCCTGTTCATCTTTGAGTAAAACTTTTAAAAATACTTTTGCAGCCTGCTTACTCATGGAGTTGCTTGGTAAGCTTGACCACCTGTGAAGCCAAAGACATGCAGGTCTCCACAACCACCAGGTAGCGTGCACAGGTGGTATGACCTTGTCGCTCAGCACACTGAGATGGCCTCTCACCTTGCTGGTTCTGAACGGTGACATTTGAGCCATATTCCACCAGCGTCTTAGGGAAAGATACAGTATTAAAGGCTAACATTCACAGTCATTTAAATGACTACAAGTATGTAGCACAGTTCATTTTAAGAAATACACATTTAAGTTCAGTGCAATCCCCTATGTGCACTGTGGAATCTAAATTCTGCTCTGTGGCTGACCAAATACTCAAGTCCTAAAAAAAAGTCTTCTGGTCATTGTGATATTGTGCCTTCTGTTTTTCCACACTTCCCCTCCCTGCTGACTAGTGAAAAGAAGAGGAAATTATTGGCCAGTCCACACAAACAGGAAAGCAGGAGGGAGGTCTGTGTCCTGTTTCCAATTTCACTGTCCCACAGAAAAGATACTTTGCTAAACATCGTTTTTGAAAAGACTTTGTTAAGAATCCCGTAACTGTACAAAAACAACAAACCTGAAGGCAGCCGAGATGACCATACTGAGCAGCAACGTGCACTGCGCTGTTCCCGTTCTGATCCACCTCATCCAGTGAGATAGCTTGTTCTTGCATAAATTGTAGTAGCCACAACAAGATCCTTTCCTGAAGCAAAGAGTCAGCTCAAATGCATAAATGTTCAATCTAGAAAACAAAATACTTGATACTTGATCATTCGTTTATTTAGTCTTTACCTGACCATATTGTGCTGCATAGTGGATAAGACTTGGGTGGTCCCGTGTGCAGCTAAGCTCGGCGATGGCTTCCGTCTCACTCACCATCCAGCGCACACACTCCAGGTGGCCATTCTATTCAAAAAAACGACTTACATAGTTTCATTTCTGCATTAAAATAAAAACACTTTCATCTAAAATATTTGAAAAAAGAAGCACAACACCTGCATCATCTAAGTGATAGATTTGTGTAAACACAATTGAGCTCACAAATGGAAAATAATTTAACTTGTAGCCAAGCAAATGTTTTACAGTGAAGACTGCAGAAATCCCTCCAAGAACATAAACCACTGAGCTCACCCTGACCCCCAAACCAGCAGGAGTAAGCTGCTGGTTGTTGCGTTCATTGAGACAGTCCTCTCCCATGAGGGAGGTCAGGTGCTGCAGGCAGTCTGCATGTCCATTTGCAGCAGAGATATGAAGGAGGTTGTTTCTGTCCTCGTCTCGAATGAGTTCCAGGTTCTCAGTTGCAAAATGAGGCTGAGGAGGGACAAAGATTACATCAGATTTATCATTTCTTATCACAAATAAATAAATCAAGAATTTCAACTTTTTTTCAGAGGACTCATTAGAAAACTCATTACTCACCAAGAGTGAGATCTGGCCCTCCCGCACAATGTTGATTATATTGTGAGACTTTTTAGTTTCTTCATCACATTCTCCGAATGCTTTCGGACCGCTCCAAGGCTTGCTGTTGTCTAGCCTTCCCATTGAACCTCCCTGAACATGGAACAAAGGCTGACTGACAGAGGTGTCCGAGCCAGCCTTGTGGGTTGGTGTATCTGGAAAAGGTCTGCCTGATAATAGCTTGTCTGCTTCAGATATAGAGCGGTGTAGGGAGCCTGGCGAGTGGTCATATCCAACTGTTTGTGCCCTGAGATAGTCTGGATCCATAGACTTTGACTTTCTCATGTCTGACCAGTTAACGGGTGGGAGTACACAAAACTGCGTACCACTGCTCAGGTTCTCGGCATGAGCGAGAGATGACGCCTTGAGGCCTACGCATCTATCAGTGGCACTACTCCCTGAGGTCCGCTTCTCCGAGGCTGCTCTGGGCAGGGTGGCCATTTGTTGGCTGGATTTAATGTAAGGCACATCTAGTATCTCATCCATGTCCAAGTCATAATGCTCCAGTTCCCCAAAAAGTGCTCCATTACCAATACTTTTGCACTTGAGTGCCTGAACATCACATGGACTCACACTTGCTTGGAGCCCTTTAGGGGAATCGTTTCCCTCTACATTTTGCCCAGGACTCTTACTGTCAGCCTCAGTGTCCAAAACCTCTGGTTGATGTTTAAGTGGTGAGACCCTTTTAACAGGTCTGAATTTGCTGTACACATCAGCAATTCCAGTGGGTTTGATTCCACTTCCACTGTGTGAGGAGGCACTTCGACTCCAGTTGATACCGGGAGCTGAAAGAGTACAGTGAGCGTATAGTCAAGCGGGTGTGAGTTTGCAAATGGAATAGGCAAAAATCACATTTTAGCAGAACTATTACTATATTATATGATACACATATTTTATACCTACACTGAGGGAAACTAAGTATTCAGACATTTTCTTTCTTTCTTATTTAATATAATTCCAGTGCATATATCCACTCTGGATCTGCACAAATAATATCTTTTGACTTTGTACTTATAAATATAAAAGCATAATAAAATATGTTTTAAAGAAAAAGCAAAACTGATAGAGGGGGAAAAAGTATTTTGACACCACAAATGACCAAAGGTAGTACTTTGTTTCAAAGCTGCTGATGGCAATCATAGATTCCAGATGTCTATGGTAAGACATACTAAACATTTTGAAGCGTTGTGGTTCAATTTTGGCAAATTCCTCTTGCCAAATTGTCTCCAATTCCCCAAGGTTACGATGGTCCTTCTGATGGATTCCAAAATCCTACATACATTTTCATTAGGATGGAGATTGGCTAGCAAGGCTTTATTGAGGTATTTTGGCTGTGTGTTTGCGGTTGTTGTGTTGTTGAAACATCCATTTTCTCCCCAGATTCAGTTTCTTGGATGACAAGATTAAATTCTTCCTTAATAAGTCCCAACATCACTCCATTCAGTCCTTTGATGACATGTAATACCCCAGTACTGTTTGCAGAGAAGCAGCCCCATATCATGGAATATTTAAGGTCTTTGCTTGGCTCTGGAGATTTTTCCAGTTGAGAGGTCCTTCGCCTTCACCATGATTTGTCTAAAATCTTCTCCCAAGCAATGGCAACTTCTTTTATAATGACACCAGACACAAAATTGGGGGGCAGTCGTGGCCTAATGGTCTGAGAGTCGGACTCGTAACCCGAAGGTGAACCCGAAGGTCGTGGGATTGTAGGGATTGTAGGTGGGGGGAGTGAATGACCAGCGCTCTCTGCCACCCTCAATACCAGGACTGAGGTGAGACCCTTGAGCAAGGCACCGATCCCCCAACTGCTCCCCGGGCGCCGCAGCTAAAATGGCTGCTCACTGCTCCGGGTGTGTGTTCACTACTGTGTGTGCACTTGAACGGGTTAAATGCAGAGCACAAATTCCGAGTATGGGTCACTATACTTGGCCACAAAGTCACTTCACTTCAATTTGCCAGAGAACATTTTTTGCAACAGTTATATCTAGAATATGATTTATCTTTATGTAAATTTTACCTGGCTTAGATTATATTCAGAATGTATTCAGAAACCTGCTATAGACGTACCTTGTCTCTCCTCTGCTTGTCCATCATTTCTCCGGCAAAGATCCGGGATGCTCTTCGATGTGTACTACAACAAAGACCAGAGCAATTAGCAACCTGTGCATAAAGCATAGTTAAACATAGTTAAGCAATATCATACAAGCCAGAGTGCTGTTCTACTGAAGGTACTCACAGCCGTGCTCATATTCAGTACAAGAGTAAGTGTGATCTTGCTTTTATACAACAGTTATAAACAAGAAATAAATATCACTGACATTTCAGACACAATATGGCCAAATATTTTGTTTATCTTTTGCGCTGTAAATGAATATAGTTCCCAAAGAAGCCACAGCCGGATGTTGCCGTGCAAAGCACAGACGGACTGACAGCAAAAGTAAGTGTAGAAATGGCTTCAGTGTGACAAACTATAGCTAGAACATCACACAGATAAGCAGAGTGATACCAACAATGAAATGTCGCAGTGCTGTTATACTAAACACAGCACTCTTACAACAGGCTGCACCAATCAAATTAGTGGACCAGAACCTCCTTCTTCTTCTTTTGGCTTTTCCCTTCAGGGGTCACTACAGCGAATCATCACTCTCCACCTATCCCTATCTTCTGCATCCTCAACACTTGCACCCACTAGCTTCATATCCTC
>CM074952.1:14142574-14162569 GCA_037577455.1 Pangasius macronema | reverse complement strand
CCCTGAAGGGAAAAGCCGAAAGAAGAAGAAGAAGAAGAAGAAGAAGAAGAAGAAGAAGAAGAAGAAGAAGAGTTAAATGATGTAGCTCAGATGATCTTACCTATTAAAAGACCTTGCTTTGCTTGGGGTGGGCATGGCTCATAATAATATTATAATGTGTTTGAGGCTCCAGTGTAATGGTGCAGTCTCTCTGCTTAGCAGCACATGTGTATTTTGCACTAGCAGCACATGTGCATGTTGCTATCTTCACCATGTTTCTTAATGACAATGGTTATACACTCTTGTGTGTGTCAATGGCACTACATTACCCCAGTGTCAGATTCATTAAGAGAATTCNATGTGGCAAACGATTAAAACAGCAGACAATGCTTACATGCTCACACAGACAGACACACAAAGAGAGAGCAAAATCTATTGCAAATCACTCTGTATTTCACATATTAAAGCAGACCTTTATCCCACTGTATAAAGTCTTTGATTTACAGTGCAAAGTGCTAAGAATGACATCTTAAAAACCCACAGGATTGTTTCTTTTTACGGTTGTGTCTATTTTGTTGGTCATGTCTGTCCATCTTTACAACTGTTATTTGGTTCAAAATATGGTGGTACTGTTTAAAAATAAATACAAATGGCCAAGAAGATGACTACCCATCTTTCCAATATTTGCACTGTCTCCAGATAACACACAAGAAACTAGAGTGGGCTACGTAAAAGTGTTCTACTTACTGGACATCTCCTATTGTTAACATCCTTAGAAGAGTAAAAATATTTATTTCTAGGTTAAATGGCTTGCAGCTGTTGCACAATATCAGAAATAATACTATATTTCTAGATATGGAACAGTGGTATTAGTCATCAGATGCAAATGTGCATCTTAGAGTGTACATGGGCTGTGTTATAAAATATTTTAGGACAAAGCACTTATATGTTCCCATTAAAAGAGCATAATGCATGACAGGCTTGTCGAGACTTCCAATGTTTTTGTTAGAGTGTATACATGAAACGAATTAATTAGGTTTTTTTTTTTTTTCACAATCACACATAACCACACACAAAATATACAAAAACCTTTTCGACATTTCCTATAATCTTCGAATAATACAGAAATAAATTATGTAAATAAATGCCCTGCAGAGATTACACACCAGAAAAAATGAAATCAATCTTTAAAATCATTCTAAGAAATATCAAAAATATGTTCTTTTATATATATATATAGATATATTTCAAAATCCTCTTTTATAAAACATATATTGTGTTTTTCACACTTAAATTTCTCTAAATCTTTCAGAAGCTATCCATATCATTCAAAGGCAATATCTGAAAGGGCTTTTCTATTATTATTTAAATATGATACTAATTACACAAGATGAACAAAGTGGATCCTATTAAATCTTTTTTTCATATTTTCAGCAGCAACAATATGGTACTTTTCTCCAATATAGTCATTTTAGCTACAATTCATTTTCAGTTCACTGTAGGATTTCTGCTACAGAAATCAAACAGAATACCATATGTAATGAAAAAGAAAATATTTGTATTGACCCCCACCCTTTTCTTCAAAGATCATTTTTTGCAACACAAACACAAACCTGTCTGATAGAATCACATATGTGACTCCACAACAAACATTTTATACCCTTTGGCCATTATGATTAAACTGATTGTAGATGACTCGGGTGAGTAGCCTTGCTTGTCATACTTTTTCTCTTTGTCTGTGATGGGTCCTTTGGTAGCGATCTAAGAGCATTCTGAAGTGAGCCCTCAATGAGCATCACATGAACTTGAGGTGATCAGGTGATCAATATGGTATTTCTTCAGTCACAAAGAGCCCTGCAGAGAAAACACATGAAATATATTAACATGAGAATTACAACTAAGACAAAATTACAGGGAATGGGAGAAAGGCAATACACGTAGCAGGTTGAGTATGATGGATCTATAGTATCTCATATACAAGCAGGCTCATATAATAGTGGTTCTTAAATGTGTTTCATTTCACATTTATTCATTTGGTAGTTGCTTTTCTCCAAAATGAGGCAGAATATAGTCCAAGCATAGAGCTAAGCAGTTGAGGGTTAAGAGTATTGCTTACAGGCTTAATAGTGGCTCTCTAGCAAGCCTGGGAATTTAATTCTCCCTTACGAGCTCACCAATGTTCCCAGGGGAAACCTACCCCAGGGGATGAGCTGATGCCCACTGACCCAGAATTTCCAACTGTTTGGAAGCATCACTATGATTGGCAGGCCTGACATCCACTATTCCACTATTATTATAAAGAGAAACCTGGTTTGAGCCCTTGTGCAGGAACAAGCCAATGACCACAGCTGAACACATCTGCTAGTAAGTTTAGGGTATTTCCACTGAGCAACACACACCGGACAACCAGCTCTCCTCATACTCTCCTCATTTGGGGTGCCCTTCAAAGTGTGTTGAGGTTGCTGCCACATTCATCCTTGGGGCATGAGTTGAAACTAGAATGTTGAGCACGATGGAGCTTACAATAACACATATACAAGCAAGCTCAAATAATTCTGCACTGATGTGATTGGCTGTATTTCATCCATCCATCCATCCTCTGTACCGCTTATCCTACACAGGGCTACGGAGGAGCCTGGAGCATATCCCAGGAACTCAGGGCACAAAGCAGGGAACACCCTGGGTCTGATGCCAACCCACCGCAGGGCACAATCGCACACACACACTCACACACTATGGACAATTTTTGGAAATGCAAATCAGCCCAAAACGCATGTCTTTGGACTGGGGGAGGAAACCCCCCGAAGCACAGGGAGAACAATACAAACACAGCGCACATAGGGCGGAGGCAGGATTCAAACCCCCAACCCAAGAGGTGCAATGCAACAGTGCTAACCACTAAGCCACCATGTCCCCCTGGCTGTGTTTCATCTTACATTTATTCATTTGGTAGATGTTTTTATCCAAAGTGACTTACAAGTGAGGCTAAGCAGTTGAGAGTGAAGGGCCTTGTTTAAGGGCTTAACAGTGGCTCTCTACCAGTCCTGGTAATTTAATTCACAACCCTGTGCTCCATAGCACACAAACTCAATCTTTGAACCACCACTGCCACTTTTGGTATTTTCATAAAGTTTATAGTAATCAGAACAAGTAATTAGTGAGAGTCTGACATTAATTCATTTCTTATACTGTACATCTCAAACCAAAGATCCTTCAATAAAGGAATTCATATAATTGTATCTTTTTACACTGTTGGTAAGAACATATCTTAAATAATCATATCTCACTACATTTCTGTCTCTAGTGAGTGCAGTAGGTTTTCTCAGTAAATATAAGGTATGTGGGTTGGGAGTGGTGAATGATATCGATTTCTCCTCCCACTCTGGGAAGAAGTGCATCTAGACATGCATGTTGAGTCTAAGGAAGCATTCAGAGCACACAAAGAATGAGAGTCATTCACCTCAGCATTGACACATTTATTTATTTCCCATTATGATGAAACTGTGAAAGCCTGTTCTTTGTTGGTCTAAGACTGCAAATATGAAGTAGAACAAAAGTTCTTCATCTATTCTTCATATGAAGCCTGAATTCTAAAATGAATATGAGAGTGATAATGTTTCTGGTATGGCACCGATTTGACATAATTTCTTGAGCAATTATTTCTGCCTGACCAAGTCTTTGCCCTAACCAGCCGATACAGCTGTGCTGGCAAAGAGCTTCTGTTGTTCCTACGTTTACCTCTGGAAGAACAGCTGAGGCACCTGATCTTCATGGCATTATTTACAGCTGCTGAATGCTGTACTGCATGTCATTGCTTTCAGATGTCACTTTAAAACACTTCTCAAAATGTGCTAAGCACATTTTCTCACTACATTAGTTCATACCTGTCAGTCACAATCAATGTCATCAAAATTAATACTTACTAACAAGCAGAAATACATAGTCTGACACAGTGCAAGTTAAGCCCAAGGAACATCTTAAATCAGTGTTTGAACATTTCAGACATCTATGTCAGTATGGCCACAGTATATTTACTATACCCTTAACAAATATGAGTTTAATGAGGCATCCCACAAAATTGATGATTTAAGATGGTACAAAATTAAGAAGAGTTTTTATATCTTCTACAGGTGCAATATAATGCCCTTATCGAATGCATGTGCCACTGAGGTGGAGCTTCTACTAAGCACCTATGGCTGGAGAACACCCAGCATAATAATCCTTATACAGCTCATTCTAAAAGGACTTGTGTGGGCTCTCCTAGCTGGGATCCTATGCCAAAAGGAAAACAGGGTCCTCCTTTCAGTCTCCATGAACACAACACCACAATGCTCCTGGACAGAAGGAAGGAGGCAAAGAAGTGGTACTTACTGGCAGGTCTCACTGACCCCAGAATCCCACCAGCTTTAGCACAACCACTGACAGCAACCATAGCAAAAAAGAAAATGCACATTCACCTAAAGTGTAGGAACAGCTAACCACCTATGGCTAGATGGGCACTCAGTATCATAGTCCTTCATGGCTAACAGCCTATTTGAGAAGCCAAAAGAGAAAAAAATTTCATAGCCCATTAAGCCCCACTAATGCTTTCTTTCTTTCTTTCTCCGTCTTAGGAGACTCCTCTGAAAAAGAAGACCCTAAGAAGTCATCACACAGAGCCATAACGCAGCAAATGCTCAACATGCCAGAGCTTCATCTCACCATTCCTTTCTTTTCCCCAGGAGGGATTTATGTTCCCACATAAATTGCTTTGTGCCTCACATAGTTAATGGCTGGCCTGCATTACTTTGAACACAAGTAATATTTGTTGCATTATTATATTGTAATTAATCAAAGCGGTCACAGACTTGCAGCATTGTCACAACACAAAATGTTTGTGATCTTGTAAAGGGCTCATTTACATATTGTAGCCTTCTGTTATTTCAGTATTGCATTTAGATAAATATCAGTATCTATGTTGTGCAAACTGAGAATTGCATATGAATGAGGAAGCACAGGAGGAAAATATGACAATCTATATTCAGAACATCAATTTTGCTGTATTTTTAGTTACACAAAAATAAGACAAATATGTTCAATTAGAGAACAGTTAAATCAGCAGTCAAACTTGTGTTTGTTTGTATACAGATGGGTGATAAATTAAAGGTAAAACCAACATGGACCACCACTAGCCACCGGAACAGCTTCAATGTACATTGGCACTGATTGTACACATCTCTGGAACTGTACTGGAGAGATGGAACATCATTCTTCCCAAAGATATTCCCTCAGTTGGTGTTGTGGTGATAGTGGTAGAGAGACAGCTAACCCTGGTCTGAAATCAGTTAGAACAATTTTGTATTGATCTGCAGTAATGTTCCTTCTAAGAGGAAAATTGGACCCAAACCATGCCAGCAAGTTGACCCCAACAGCATAACTGAGCCACCAGAACCCCTAATTCGCCACAAATGCACTCACCCAAAATGATGATGGATGACTCATCTGACAGTATCACTTTTCACACCTCTATAGACCAGTGTCTATGGTTTTTTGCACCTCTGAATTCTAAAATGTGCATGTCTTTGTAATGAGGGGTTTATGCATTGCAACCTTACAATATCCCACCCTACGCAGTTATCAACTGAGTGTTCTTGTTGACAGTCTGATCATGTTCCTGCATTAGAACCGTTGCTCTTCTGTTCTTCCTTAAATATCACATTAATGCATGAGCATTATAATAATTGAATGTACATTTATGGCCACAATTTGCATCTGTATTTACTGACGTCTTTCCTACAGACCTAAATGTAAATGTCACTTCAGTCACTGTTCCTATTGAAACACAGCCAGCTAGGCAAAGCTAAGCTTCTGCCATCCGTGCCCCAATAATGAACCCTCTTTCAAAGTCACTTAGATCTCTTCTTCTTGCCATCTTGATCCAAAATCCTGAGTGATGTTTTAATACGCTGCTTGAGATCTGTAATATCCCTCAACTATATATTTTAAAGCAAGTGGTTTCTTTTAAAAAAGAATACAGACTGTCTTTCTGTATTAGATGTCGCTTTCAGATAAATTGGGACAGCACAAAATATTTAATATTTATTTATTATTCATTTAATTTGTAATATCTCACTGTTCCTGGTGCCATTTTCCATACAAACAATTTCGCTGTCTCACTAAATAACATTTGCTACATTTTATGGCACTATTTCAGCATTTCCATATCCATAACACTATTAGTATAACTTATTCCAACTTTGCTATTTGGAAAAAAATGCACATGGAATATTGTAAATTGAGAGGGTCGAAGGAAAATCATTTAATAGCTACACACTGTCATAGCAGAGACTTTGGAATGTGACCTATCATATGTAGATATTCATATGAAAAAACTTATTCATGCCTTATTTATGCTCTTTCTATTCTTGCATTATGTCTGACTTATAAGTTGCCTTGAATAAAATTGCGAATGTAGTAAATGCAAAATAATCATTTAAATAATAAAGTTTAAACAGAAATCAGACAGGTCTGTGTGCTAAACTTCCTGGTGTTCGAAACAACAATTTGCACTCAGCCTCATAATGCACATTTTACACAGCCTTATTGAACACCATGCCCTTCAAACAACATTATACCATATCCACAATAATATGAATATCCAAAAATAACTTCTATTCCTATTTAGATTACTCACCAACACTTTTTCTGGCTTCAGATGTCTTTTTGCAACACATTTCTTTGCCTAGCAACAGTGATACATAACCAACTTTGGATTGATAACTTGATTACACTGTGATTATGGTTTGAATTATGGGATTTTCATCATGGAAATATTCATTCATCTTCTGTAACTGCTTTATCCTGGTCAGGGTAACAGTGATACAGTGATCACAGAACCAGAGTGGTTTCCCGGGAACACTAGGCATGAAGCAGGAATACACCCTGGATGGGAGTCAGTCCATCACAGAGTACCATGCACACACACACACACACACACACACACACACACACACACACACACACACACACACACACACACTCACAAGAAGGAAGGAAAACAGAGACCTGGGAGGAAACCCACATGGACACAGGGAGAGCATGCTCAGAAACCCAAGCGCTGGATCAAAGCTTTTATCCAAAGTGAATTACAAATGTGAAAATACAAGCAAAGCGATATATCAAGCAGAATGATAAAAGTAGTCACACACCATGCCACTCTATCATGAAAAGGTGCCAGTTATATTTCTGAAAAGGAGGACACACAGTATTAACAACCTCATATAACCTATTCATTTATAAGGAAATACTGAAAATATCCTTTAGGTTACATCAGTCCAGCAGAGATGCACACTTAATCTATATTACAGTGAAAGGAAGACATTTTTTCTACAATCAGAAGAAAGATTCATCTGCTCTATATAGACAAAGCACAGCATGTTGACATCTCTGCTATGAAAACCACTGCCTACAACTTCTCTGTAATGTTGAATAGAAGTGTATCTGATTCACTCCTGGTATCCTGACATCAGCTTCCCACTGTAACATTGAGCTGATTTATGTAAGGCAGTCGGTTGATGTCAGAGATTTGAGCAATTTGGATGAATAATCTCAAACTTTCCCTGTGTATTTTTGACCTGGGCTAAGGCACTGAGTGTATTCTTAAAAATGTCAAGTGTTCAGTACAGCAACACAAGCCACTGGGGATTTTTTTTTTTTGCACATGCTGGAGAGCTAATAACCTTTGAGAATATTATTTTTAGAAATTTAGAAATCAATTTTCTATTTTAGCTTGTTCTACAGCACTCTTTATAAAGATTATTTTAAACATTTGCAGAAAGAATTACAACTGGGATTCTGTTCTAAATATAGTGATGGTTTGTATGGAATTACTTCCTTATACTGTCTAAAGAATAAACTGTGAATTCTCAGTAAGTTGCTCGACCCATGTCAGCACAGCTTCTTCTCTTCTTTAGTGTAAGAACACATCCATCTATTAATCCAGAACTGCCTGGACTGATCTGCTTAAGTGATTAAAAGAAAGCGAAAATAAAAAATTATTTATTAGCAGGCATTAAATTTTAACTATACTCATCTGCATATTGATGGTTATATGTTTCAACAAGGGCACATTCAAGTTGTTTTTTTCTTTTCTTGTTCTTTTGTAATCTCTTTCAGGTGTGCTGTTCAAAATTCCCACTATCCACAAGCGGGAGTCTCCATGCCGAAAATACTGATCCGTTATCACTCACTGCTTAATGAGGCTCATCTGTTTGATGCCCTCATTTAGCCTCTTTTATTCCTTTATTCTTTATTCTATATTTCGAACCCTTATAGTGTTTAATCTTTGGACTGGATTCCAGTTTTGTTTTGGTTTATCCTTGTATAAAGTTTGGCTGGTTTTTGACCATTTGCCTGCTTTTATGTTTTTCCCTGTCCCTCAATAAACTGCTTGGATTCCATCACACAGTGAGATCTATTTGCAGACTTAAGATGTTTTTTTTTTTAAAAAAAAAAAAAAAAGAACTTGCAGTAGCATATAACGTGTAACGCGTGGTTATTTGCTCAAATGTCAGAAGGTAAATATCAGCAGAGAAAAACTTGTGTGTGTTTAGATTTCATTATTGTTTCAGATTACTGGGAGTTTGTACAAGTGACATATTGCTTTATAAGCCTGTCTTGACATTATCCTTGCTTTCTTGCTTTAATCATTTTACTATTGGGCTTAGCAAGTGCAGAATTTTGTGAAGATAATTTATTTAGATTACTGATGAAGGATGATCACTAGAATTGTGACTGTTTGGTTCAAGGTTCAAAATATAGTTATTACAGTTTAAATGGAAGCCATTTGTTTCCATACTGAAGAGGAAAAAACACACTTTGCTAGGGTCATATAAGCTTGATTACTAGATGTCAACTCTACTTCTAACCCTTCAACAGCACAAGCAGTGACGGTGTTCATCTTATGTTGATAATTCACAGTGTTAAATTCAATTACACCGCTACACTGAATGCAGTTGACACTTGAGTTGATATTTGGGTTGATGCAAAGCTGGAGTGAAATTCCATAATCAGCATTTGCTTAATTTCTCTAATTAGTGAAGTTTGCTATTTTCGACTCCCTCGAGGGCATGCCTCCTTTCCTAAACCCTTAGCACTCAAAAAGCCTTTCATCTCGCTCCTTGATTTGAATGTAAAAATGGGGACATGGTGTCATCAGAACGTAGTGTACGTTGCAAACACATCTCAGAATAACTCTGAAATGTTCGTATACATTATAAATTCTGAATCTTTCCTGGAAGAACTGTGGTATATATTCACAGTCTAGGGATGCTGATAATACATCATGCCCAATTAATACGATTTTGGATACCTGCCATCCAATGGAAAAACCTGGGCCAGGTTTGTCTTGGTGTCTGACCTCAACCCTCAGAAAGTAATATCTCACATTTTATAGACCACTTGAATTGTTATGACTATATAAAAATTAAATGGCCATATTGTCTGACCTGAGGTCATCATCAAATACACATTTATCCTGATTCTCAGTATATTCTGCGTGTATGCAGAGTTCTTATATCCATCACCCATCATCTACATATGCAATTTACAATTAACAAGTCCAACCCATTCCAAACAGTTAAGGCAATGTTTGATAATGTGGCCAATTTCCCTTCAAAATGAATTCAACACACTAATTTCTACCACCTGCTGGCCAATATTTTGTTCCATACCACAGGACAAATAAACAAAGAAAAATGGAACCTCAGCAGAATACAACTTTTCTATGAATTTATATCTCATATGTTTGTCTCCTAGCTGCTAATATCTCACTCTGTCTCTTCCAGCATTTCCACACATAACAAGTGTTAATGGATGTTTCCGTGTGAATGAACTGTCGTGGTTATTATTTACTTCACAAAGTACTCACTGATCACTTACTTTCTTTTGACTTCCAGTGAAGTAAGCCATCCCCATAGCCTCTTTCCTTTTTTCATCTTCAGGTAATCCATTTTATATTGCAGCAGAAAGTGCTTACAACATTGAATAAAATATATAAAAGATTATTAAATGTCTCTTTAGGGGGATTTATATATCAAACAGTTGTTGTGGTGGACTTGCGTAGTATGGTTTTCTGCGGTTTTGGAGTAGCTTGATGAGGCACAAAAGGTTGAGTTGAAGGAGGAAAGCTGTGACTGAGGCTCAGCCCACCATTTTCCATCAGAACATGGGCTGGGGCCATGGAGGAGCATTGATGAATGGGGCTTAGCTTCATGTCAAAAAGCTCACTGTGTAAGTGCATATCTGTATTGTCAATGTCGTACTGTAGGTCACAGTCCGGACAGTAGCCATGGTACTGGACCTTTTCACTGAATCGCACCCGTTCCCGTGTCACCTGGGGACATCGGCTTTTTTTGTGCCTCAGAAGGGGTATCAGAGTCAGCCCTTTCTCTGTCGAGCTTTTAGGCATGCATACTGAATCTCTGCCGGGTATGTTAATGGGCTTTGTAGAGAAGACGCCATTGCGCATGAGTGTTCTGTTCTCTTTGGCTTGGTTCCCTGAGGACAGGCTCTTGCTGTGGTCCTCGACTCGGGCTGGCATCAAGCGAGGGGGTGGGAGAGGAGGATGGGTCCTCTTCAGTACTGTGAGCATGCCAGAGACCATGGGCGGAGGTCTGAGGAAGGCGTCTTCAGGGTAGATCTTGATTCTCTCAATGCTGGAGGCAGTGGTAGTGGTTGTGGTACTGCTCGAGCTGCTGTTCAGTGTGTCAGTCTTCGAGCTGTTTGCCGTCTCCTCCAGCTGGAGGTCTGAGGTCAGGGAGTCTATTTCATGAACAACCTTGAAAAAGCATGAACACAAATAGACGTTAATACTGTAAGCATCTAGAGTGCACACCATCCAATTAGCCATGCACTGTGATATTGATCATGTGGCTAGCGTATAGTTACATAGATACTGTTAAATACTGAATAGCCACATAATATACTAAAATGAGCCTGGGCTCATAGGATGCTATAAATAAATATTTGTATTTAGCAAGTGATGTCAAAGCTTAAGAGGCCCCACTCTCTGTTACTGTGCAGATGATTATATAAGAGCTATGAATATAATAGTAAAGTTGGGATTTCAGCAGCATATAGTCTTATAAAAATATATATATACACAAAAAAAAACACAAGTGCTTTCTACCCTTCCTAATATAATGTTCTGTACATGTTCTTCCCACACTCACTACAAATGAAACAGGCAAGCAACATCTGCATTGCAAATCAGGCTATACGTATGATTATATATAATGTCTGTTAGCAAAAATAGTGCAAAGACATTTTATGCCTGCCTGTTGGTATATTATTGTTTTGGGTTTGAGTGTTCTGGCCATTGTCCATCATCATTTAAGGTCCATCATCATGTACGGAGATATTTTCCACTATAGCCATGCTGGACTATGGTAAAGTAAGTTAGGTGTAGTGCTATATATTCAGTTACTATATAGAGCCTATGTATCATCCGTTAGTAGTGTGAGTGCTACATCCTAAACCACAGTAGCAGGACTGCAAAGACCTGCAGTTCCTTTTGCTATCCACTGGCCTTAATAACAAGGATATAAAAAATGAAACCAAATAAACAGCCATGTAGGGTCGCCATTCATTAATCTACAGGGAGAGCCATTTGTCTCAATGCAAATATCATCATATGACACATTTGTCAGCAAATGGGGAAAATGTGCATTTCTGGGGCAAATCAAACCAAAAGCTGTATTTGAGAGAAGTAAGCTATGTCAATAATAATAATAATAATAATAACAATAACAATAATAATAATAAAGTAAACCATGGTTGACACAGCTGTGATAAAAGGCACTGAATGGCTATATGATATTTAATTTGCGAGCATCCAGTGTAAAACCCAGAAAATGTTATCACAAATCTTCAACAAATAACCATAACACACCAAGGCCTGGCTGAGTGAAAGCGTCAGTGTGCTCTGATTGAGCTGAAGCTCACTACAAGCCTTCCTAAAGACGTCTTATTCCACCACTTGAAGGTATCACAGAAACCTTTTAGCATTGCATTACGGTACGGTTTTCATTCAGCAGCCAGGTCCCATCTCACACACACACACACACCAACCTCTTTGAGTTCTTTCGCTACATCCTTCAAGTCCCCTAAGATGTTCTCCAAATCTTCCACGATTGTCTTGATCTGCCTTTTTATTTGAACTTTGGAGACTCCCTCCGATTCCGCATTTGCTGTCCCTGACATTCTCTGGAAGAAGACTCCGAATCAAGGACTGCAGCTATATCCTCTCATGACGATCGGCGCACTTTGTTCGTGCATTTTAATGTTATGTTTTCTTCTCTTGGCTCTTTATACATTGCAGAAGAATCTGGAGGGGGGGAGGCGGGGGGGAAGCGCGGAGGACGCGTCCCGGTACACGCGCATGCGCACTAAGGCATTTCATTTCCGAACGGGCAAGCAGCCTGGTTCATTCATTTAAAAAACAAAAACAAAAACAGAAGCAACACATTGCAACCTTTCTGTACTGAGTCTCGTGTATATGGCATCCAGTAATTCGGCATTAAAATAAGCAAAGTCGGCGAGTGAATCCTGAATCGTGACTGACATTTCATTTAAATAATAAACGTTTTTGCCATGCGCGCGCGCAATCACACACACACACACACACACACACACACACACACACACACACACACACACACACACGTTTGTCTTATTATGTGAGGAGCGTCTATTTCCATAATCGATGCTGCTAATTAATACTATGCCTACACCTGACCCTGACCCTTACCTTAACCTCAGTAACCAAAATATAACCTTTTCACTCGCTTTCAGTGACCACTTTATTCTGGTCAGGGACACAGTGAGATACTGAGCCTGTCCCAGGAACACTGGGAAATGAGGTGAGAATACACCCTACCTACACAGACACACATATACACACACACATTCACCCACTCATTCACACCTAGGGGCAATTTAGTGTAGCCAGTCCACCTACTGGCATGTTTTTGGAAGGTGGGAGAAAACCGGAGAACCATGAAGGAAACCCATGCAGTCACCGTGAGAACATGCATAGACACTCCACAGAGGCAGTAACCAGAGCTCAGGATCGAATCTGGGACCCTGGAGCTGTGAGAGGGCAATACTACCCACTGCGCCACTGTATCGGTGGCTGCAAATTCGTAAAAGGGCAGTTTTCTTCTGACCAGCCAAATGTCAAAAATGTCAGATATTCCTATGCTTGTGGGGACCCACCAAAATATAAAACATGCCTGCACACTATCTATCTATCTATCTATCTATAATAGGAGTGTAGACTCCAGAAGCCAGCCAAACATAAACTTTATGGTAGCCTTGTTTGTCCATAAATGGCCACTACATACTAGTACTAAAAAAAATTAAGGCTGCACCAAGTAGCATAGTTGGAGGGTGTACTTTCTTTTTCCCATGACTGTGCATGTGGTGGGAGAATGCCAGTGAATATAGTACTGGCAAACATTTCAAGCTAGAGGCGACAGTGGCAAGGATGATATGAGGAAGAACCTTTGAAACCCTTTGAAAGCCAAGGGTTTGATTACTTCTGTTAGTATTCTTCTGTTAGTATTTTTAGTTACATCTGTCTGATGTGAAATTCATATGCTTGTGACGTTGCTAATTTTATTAGCAACTACTGAAAAAACTAGGATCCATGTTTATTTAAAAAAATTAAGCATTCTTGGAAGATTTCTTTCTCCCTTCATAACATCTAGCCAAGTCAAGAACACTCTGAAGGAGGTCTGTATATCTTTGTCAAACTCTACAATCAAGAGATACCTTCATGAATGTAAATACAGACTTATACAGGTCAGAGAGTCTATACAGGTTTACCTCAAGAGGCAAAACACTGGTAACACTCAGCAACAGAAAGCCCAGATTAGACTTTGCTAAATAACCTATAAAAAAAACTGACCAGTTCTGATGCAAGAGTAACTTGTGTCAGAATGATGGGAAGAGAAGAGTATGTAGAAGGAAAGGAAGGGCTCATGATCCAAAGTATACCACATCATCTGTCAGACATGTGGGGGAAGTGTTATGTTATATGAGCATGTATGACTGCCAGTGGAACGAGCTCTCTGGTGTTTATTGATGATGTGACTGCTGATAGAAGTAGCAGGATGAATTCTGAAGTGTATAGAGCTATACTTTCTGCTCTGATTTAGTCAAATGCTGCAAAATCGATAGGACGATGCTTCACAGTACAGATGGATAATAACTCAAGACATACCGCAAAAGCAACCCAAGGGATTCTTAAGGCAAATAAATTAAATGTTCTTAAACATCCGATGAACTCAACCCAACTGAGCGTGCATTTCACTTACTAAAGACAAATCTAAAGGCAGAAAGACCCACAAACAAGCAGCAACTGAAGGCGGCTGCAGTAAAGGCCTGGCAAAGCATCTCAAGGAGGGAAACTCAGCATTTGGTGATGTCCATGGGTTCCAGATTTCAGGCAGTCATTGACTGCAAAGCATTTAGATCCAAGTGTTAAATATAATCCCAATATTTTTTGATTATGTTAGTTTGTCCAATTACTTTTGAGCCTGTGCAAATGGAGGGACTCTGCAAAAAAAATGCGTGCAATTCCTTAATGGTTAAAGCAATATTTTTGTTAAATCCCTTGAATTAAAGCTGAAAGTGTACACTTCAATCACATCTTGATTGCTTCATTTCAAATCCATTGTGGTTGTGTACACAAGCAAAATTACGAAAACTGTCCAAATACTTATGGACCTGTCTGTACATACAACAAAGATGGGACAGCTGTGTTCTCAGTTAATCAGTACTGTGTGAGAAACGTTGTTTGTTGTAGAATTTTATATTATCATTTATTTTTGGCGTTTTCAGGGGGAAAATGCTGATAAGTAAGAGCGTTTGGCTCTTCATTTGGCTCAGAAATACCAATTTTTGTATATTTTTGAGAAATTTGTTATATCCATTTGACAGTTTTCTGACAAGTGTCTAAGCCATACAGAACCGTAGCCCAAAAACAAGCAGCAACGATGAAAAGTAGTGCACTATATATGACGTCAAGGCCAATGCTTCACGCCGTTCATTCACAGGGAATCGCGAGTCATTTGGGATTCGCCCTTTAGTGCATCGCTGTTATTGAATCCCGAGCAGAGCGCTGATTGGCTGGATGTGATGACGCGATGTCCTGAAGTCCATTGCAGGAAGTAGGTGAAGAGTCAATGTAAACGCAGTTCCCAGTTTACCTGCAGAAAGGCTGAGGTTTCATCATGTCCGCGCCTCTGTCGTTTGCTAGAAAAGTTGTTCTTGTGACTGGAGCTGGCGGTGGTGAGTTAGTGCCGTCCTCTAAACTGTTAATAACCTGCTGTTGCTAACTAAAACAGCTTCTTACAGTCTCGCTGCTCGGTGGAGAATTGCTATCAGTAGGCCAGCACAGAGATACTGGCCGGCGGTGGCTTGAAATCGAATAACTCCATTAAGCAAATGTAAACAATAACAAACCGAATCTACGCTTCATCCGAAAAATGTGTGTGTGTGTGTGTGTGTGTGTGTGTGTGTGTGTGTGTGTAAAGTAGGGCTGCACGATATTGAAGAAAAACGCGATATGCGATAACTTGTTAAATAATGCGATATGCGGTACTATAATACTATAAGTGTATAAAATCGATTTAAATTGTATATATATTTATGTATTTAAAAACTGAAAATGACCTAACCACCATAAATATTTCATGTTCTTTTTTGGAAAAGAAAGCAATCTCTGCTGTCTGCATCGCCCTAAAACTTTTTGAAGTATTAAAATCATTCCGTTATCGCAAGCCCTTGCGATATGCATATCGCGATATTTACATTTGCGATNTCAGCAGCTAGCTAGCCCGAGAATATCAGCAGCAACAGATCTGTTGAGTTATCTCACACTGAGTTGCAAGCAGGTCCTTAGAAGAGTCCTTCAGCTCACCTCTTAACTGATATGATATAGCATTGCTACAGTGTGGGCAGTGCAGCCTTGTTTCTGTAGAAAGATCCCACAGCTGGCTTTGTTTACAGCCTTTCCCTTATTTAAAATATGGAGACAACATGTATGATATCCTAAAAAGATGAATTTTAGGCCATGTGACTGATCAGTGTTACTGAATTCAAAACCAGAATAGAATTTCTGTTCAAAACTCTCGTCGTGGCTTAATGGTTAGCGAGTTGGACTTGTAACCTGAAGGTGAACCCGAAGGTCGTGGGTTCGAGTCTCGGGTCCGGCAGGGATTGTAGGTGGGGGTAGTGAATGACCAGCGCTCTCCTCCACCCTCAATACCATGACTGAGGTGAGACCCTTGAGCAAGGCACTGAACCCCCAACTGCTCCCCGGGCGCCACAGCAAAAAAGCCTGTCCACTGCTCCGGGTGTGTGTTCACAGGGGTGTGTGTTCACAGGGGTGTGTGTTCACTGGGGTGTGTGTTCACTACTGTGTGTGTTCACTGGGGTGTGTGTTCACTACTGTGTGTGTGTGTGTGCACTTGGATGGGTTAAATGCAGAGCACAAATTCCAAGTGTGGGTCACCAAACTTGGCCACAAGTCACTTCCCTTCAATAAGATAACTCTAATCAGATAAGATCATGAAATAACCTTTTGTTACTTCTGTTTATAATTTGCTGGATTTTTTTTAAACTTCTTACTTTTACTTACTAATTTTTTTTTGTAAATTATGTCAGCCTGATTAAAATATTATTAATAGTCAAGAGCATGTTGACATTGATTTGCCAGTGATGGTGGATACTGCCACACATTTATGACATATTCCAGTCAGACTCAACTCGCTATATAAATTGAAGAAAATCCTTCACCTTTGGTTTGTGTCTAATTTAAAGGGAGCTATTATAATTTGATAGTATGCTGGTGATAATGATGATGACATAAAGTCAGGTCCATAAGTATTTGGACAGTGACACCACCACATTGCATTGAAATGACACAATCAAGATGTGATTGAAGTGTAGACTTTCAGTTTAAATTCAAGGGGTTTAACAAAAAAACCTGCAATGACCATTTAGGAATTACAGACATTTTTTGCAGAGTCCCTGCATTTGAGTATGTCCTCGCTGTACCCTGTGGCGCGATGATGTCTTGGGTTAGATCCACTACGTACTGAATGTTCTAACCCTAACCGACATACTGTATCTGCCATCAATCAAGCCATAATTTTTCTGCCACTTTTCTGTCAGAAAAAAAAAAGTTGCACATGCATGATTAAACGTTCAAGATGTTATCAAAACCTGCTACGGCACATGTGTTTTACAACATCCAGAACGTAGTGGGCCTAATCCAGTATGTTATCGTGCTGCAGGTTGCAGTGAGGACCTCTTGCTCCATTTTCACAAATCCCCTCTCTGCACTGACGTGTATGTGTACGGTGATGCAGAGAGGGGATTATGGGTAAGAGTGGTGCACATAGGGGCACTGAGGAACTCAAAAACCATGTTGTGCCTGTCTGTGGTGCTGTGCATCAACCAGTGTAAACATAATAAATAATAAATAAACCATGATATTGTGGACTATCTGACGATAAACTGAGGCTTCATGCCAGCCGTAGCTGCCGTTATAATGTCCAGATTATAATGACCAGCCTGCAGGTTTTTTCTTCTAATTGCCTCCCAGTTGCGGTGTAGGTGATGAAACCATAGCAGCTCAATTTTTAAAGACTTCCGTAGTATGTTTTATTGATCACTAGAATTATGGATTTAAACAGTAATTAAACTGAAGTGTTTCAGTGCATGAACTGCTTGACTAGTAAATTTGTAAAGAGGTTTCAGAATGCTTTTGGCACTTGTTTATCACCTCTTTTCAAAACAAAGTTCCGTCTGTTCGTTATTTCTGCGGTGAAACATGGGACTCTCCTGTGTCTTTGGCTTAGAGATTTCTTTTTTTTTTGCTTTCTTTTTCCTTTAAATTCTTGTTTGGTATATGCAACACCACATACTAGTGACACTGCAGGTAAGTATGATATCAGAGTGTCATACACTATATGGCCAAAAGTATGTGGACGCCTGACCGTGACCCCCATATGTGGGCTGTCCTCAAACTTCTGCCACAAAGTTGGAGGCACATGATTGTCTACAGTGTCTTTTGTATGTTGTCGAATTTAAACTTCCTTTCACTGGATATAAGGGGCAAAACATTTTCCGGCATGACAGTGACCCTGAGCACAAAGCGAGGTCCTTGAAGTCCAAAGTTGGAGTGTAAGGAATTGAGTGGTCTGTACAGAGCCATGACCTCAAACCCACTGAACACTTTTGGGATGTTTTACAAATCCGACTCCACACAAGGCTTCTGCACCCGACATTAGTGCCTGATCTCCCTGATGCTCTTGTGGCTGAAAGGGCAAACCCTTAAAGCCATGCTCCAAACTCTAGTGGCAAGCCCTGCAGAAGAGTGGAGGGTATTATAGCAGCAAAGGGAGGGGCAACTTAATAAAGTACATTTCTCAACAAAATTCATATTTAAGTATGTTTAAATGCTGGATACATTAGCTGAGTTGGTTTATATTTTTATTAAGCTGTTCATGTTTCGGTTTTACTGCAATCTTCGTGGCATTCTGTGTGTAGCCGACGAAGGGCAGTGTGAGGAAAAATATTTGAGACTTAGTAAGTCATAACGAGGATCAACTTTTTTTTTTTTTTGGTAGAATTTTTTTTTTTTATATAGTCACCAGCTCATCTGTGTTATAACCAGGTTTGCAACAATCGCAAAATTGCATCACCGTCCAAATACTTATGGACCTGACTGTATGTTTTTGTTTTCATTCTTTCAGTCAAGGCAGTATTCTAATGCTGTGTGTGTACTTTAGATCAGTAACACGTATAATTACAGACCGTGTATAATTACCAGAAAAAAATGCTACTTTTGATGCTGAAAAGCCGTATAATAGGATCTGAATTGTTCTGATATTTGTTCTACAATGTTGGCACCCGTGGAAAAAAGTGAAATGTCTTCCATCCCTAAATCCCAATTTAACCCATGAATAGATGATTAAGCGTGTGCTAGAACAGAAAAATTATGGCAAGTGAAAAGATAAAAGGGGAATTTTTTCCCCTATGTATTTAGTTTTTCTATTAATTGTACTTATCATTTATCAGAGAGCGTATTACTGACATTTGTCATTTTTAGGATTTCATAAAAACACCCTTCTTAGCGAGATTCACTTTTAGCAAGAACACTTCTCGCATTATCTCTCCTTCCAACCTGTGGTAACCCTTTTCTCTCGGAAACGTCATTTTTTATAGTACAGTTGCATAACAGCTTAAATGTCTGTATTCATGTCTGAGTATTTTGTCTGTATGCCATTGTACCTTAAGTTCAAGTTCAAGTGGAGTTTATTGTCATTTCAGTCATATACAAGTACATAGTGAAACGAAACAACGTTTCTCCAGGACCAAGGTGCTACATAAGACAAACACAGAACTACAGGGACTACATAAATTATACACAAAGTGCACAAGTGCAAACATGTGCAGACGCACAAGACAGTACAATGACTACAGCGCCGACCAATACGCAGTTCTGTTTGAAAGTGACCAAGTGACAATAATGTAAGAGTACGATCTAAGTAGCTGAAATAGTGTAAACAAAAGAGTAGCACCGTTAATAATAAGAATTCTGCTACACAAATAGGATTGAAGCTTCGCTGAGGACTTTACTCAGTGACATGCATTTTATATACTGAGTGTCAATGTTGCAACAGAGCCTGGTGTGTTCAGAGCAAAGGGCAACTGAAATAGCAGCAGAAGCAGTAGTAGTAGAGGACAAGAGCAGCACTGTGCCTTTTCACATTCAAATTTTATTTGTCACATGCAAATAAAAGAAAATACAGAAAAATCTTAAATATAATGGAAAATATGTACATAAATATAATATGAATGGATTAAAAAGTGTGTATTATGTATATGTGTGTGTGTGTGTGTGTGTGTGTGTGTGTATGTATGTATGTATATATATATATATATATATATATATATATATAT
>CM074952.1:14110016-14126856 GCA_037577455.1 Pangasius macronema | reverse complement strand
GCCTTCCCAGAAGAGTTGAAGCTGTTATAGCTACAAAGGGTGGGCTCCATATTAAACCCTACGGATTAGGAATGGGAATAAGATGTCATTAAAGTTCATGTGTATGTAAAGGCAGACGTCCCCAAACTTTTGACAGTATAGTGTATATAGTTATGTTATGGTCTGACTTATTTCACAATTTAGTGAAGTAACTTTTTTTTTTTCACTGATATTATCAAAAACCTAATTTTTGCATTTTAGGCTGCTTTGTATAGGTTGAGTGGTGACTGGAACCCTCTTCACATAGACCCAAGCTTTGCAGCAATGGGAGGTAAGAAGAGGTGTTTCTTCCCTCTTTTAAAAAAAGATGTTTTCAGGATCAATTACAGTCATAACATTTGTACTAAAATGATCCTCAAAAGTTCAAAAAAAGCTTAAAAAGGTATCTCAAACTTTAGGATTCAAATCTCCCATACTGCATGGACTGTGCTCATTTGGATTTGCTGCACGCCATGTCCTGAGGCAGTATGCTGGGAATGATGTTTCCAGATTCAAATCTATTAAGGTGAGGTAAATTCATACCGTGCTGCCACTTAAAACCTCATAAAACTCTAGTGAAAAAATCTAGTGATTTACAAAATATGCAATATCATTATGTGCCGTTTTTCTCATATCCTGTATTGCTTTCATCTATAATGTACAACCAGCTTGCTCTTTTTTTTCCTTTGATAGGTGCGATTTGTGAAGCCGGTGTTACCAGGCCAGTCTCTGCAGACGGAAATGTGGAAAGAGAACAACAGAATTCACTTTCGCTGCAAAGTGAGAAGAACTGCTTGTTTACACTGCTTCCATCAGCCTGTAGTGTACACTGAATGTGAACCTGTTTTATCCAATTTGTTATTCTGCTGTCAAATCATCTGTTTATTTGTGCTGGCCTTTCAGGTGAAGGAGACAGGAGTTGTTGTGTTATCTGGCGCATACGTAGATTTACATGCAGCCCCTGATGCTGTTGCCAGCGCCTCTCCTGCAGAGGTACACGCATAATCATTTCTATTAAATATTCATATTATATCTTGGGGCAAAATAAGTGATTTGGAAGAAGAGCACAGATCTTCGTATATTATATATAAATATATGCAAAAAAGTTTATAAATCACGCTATGACTTCATAGGCCAGTGGACTTCAGAGCGACTTGGTGTTTGCTGAAATCGGACGCCGGATCAAGGACCTGGGTGCAGAACTTGTGAAGAAAGTTAATGCTATTTTTGGATGGGAAATTACCAAAGGAGGAAAGACCGCTGCCCAGTGGAGTAAGACCTCAGATTAATCATGCAAAGGGGTTCAAGATTGATTGTTTATTTAAGTGTCTACAAGCGTCTCAATCCTTAGTAGGGACTTAGCGCTGATATTCTCTTCATGGCAGATGTCAAAACACTTAAATAAATAAATAAATTAATTAATCTATACAATTTTGGAGCTCAAAGCATCACTTCTTGCACGTTATTCTTTTTCTATATTAATTCCGCCCGTTTTAATGAGGGTGCCAATAATTCTCCAAAGGGTTCCAACTCTCATTGCACATGTTGTGAGATACCACACAATGGTATATTTATATATCCCTATTAATCCAGGATCTGATCTGTTTCTGTACAGCCATCGATCTAAAAACAGCACAAGGTGCGCTGCACAAGGGTCCATACAGTGGCAGAGCCGATGTGACATTTACTGTGGCTGATGAGGATTTCATGGATGTAGTGCTGGGGAAGCTCAACCCTCAGAAGGTACCGTTATGCCACATTTTATATGTAAAATTGAGGTTGATTCGCCAGATGTGCGAGTGATCCACCACGTTAATGCTGTTGTTGTTCAGAGATCAGCGTTGTTTTGTTTGTTTTCCCCCCACAGGCGTTTTTCGCTGGCAAATTGAAAGTCAGAGGGAATATCATGCTGAGCCAGAAACTGGAGACAATACTGAAGGATTATGCCAAGCTGTGAGACTCCAAACAGTCCCGTGCCTTAGAGAAATGCAAATGCAGACTGCATGACAGTTTTACCGAGGGTGCAAGATTGTTTCTACAATTAAAAAAATGGAACATGTAACATTTACAAATCAGCAGTAACTGCAAGTGAATTCAACACTAATGAAAAATAACCATATTCTTCTTAAGGACATGATCTAGATTTAATTTGTTTTCGGAGTCTTTGTTTGGCACAGATTTCAGTATATTACACCTTTAGCCTTTTTCTTTAGTTACAATACAATACAATAAATGTTAATGTTACTAGACAAATCTAGAAATTTCATACTATGGAACAATGATATTGTAGACTTGGCACTTAACAGCTGTCGAAGCTGAGGAGGTGTGGAAGCTGAGGAGGTGTGGAAGCTGAGGAGGTGTGGAAGGTGCGATGTGTCTGAATAATATTTCTAGCAATCAATCAATTAAGCCACTTCTGTGATAGAACAGAAATCTTTTTGATTCATTAACAATAATGAAAGACAGCAATAAAATTCAGAGAGAATCTGCTCTATTAATAAGGTTGCTCATGTCAAAATTCTGTCTTTTAATTTAACTCGACTTTTTTTTTGGTCAAATTAAATTACTGTGTGTATTTAATGTGTGTTGTTAATTTGTAATAAATCTCACCTTTGTGTAATGCCTGGAGGAAATGAGTAAAAAAAAAAAAAAAAAAATCACATACCGTTAACATAAATGTTGCAGCAAGGTGATTTATTATACCATTACATTTTATGTATATTACATATTTCAATTTACAATAATCTTTATATTCATAATAAAATTTGATGGATTTGTGTATATTCACAGTTCGGAGATTAAAGGGAGAAATCCTGACATGCTACACACTACCACTACAGTTGATTTCTTATTTCCGCCTTGTTAACTGACATTTGATCCTCATTTAGCCGTTTTTTTTTTCTTCATTTTAAATATGGAATCCTATGAATGATTGGTGATATCACTACTTTTAGAGCTTAACCTGTACTATAGGAACAACACCAGTGTGTAAAGTGTGCATGGGGATCTTATAGCAAGAGCTAAAAACAAAAGAGGGGAGGAGAAAAAAAATATCCAGAAGGCATTTCTAAAAACAAGAATATATTAAGAGTATAATTTGCGAGATCGACTATAAATGACACACTAATCATAAATATTTATTTCGTTAAACAATCGTCGTAAATGGCCTACGGTTAGTATGGTTCAATCAAGATATTCTTTATTTTATATTTACATAAACAAAATAAGTTTAATCTTCTCAGTTGCTCCCCGAAGTAAAGCGAATGTACATTTTTTACACTGTTAAGTTTTATTCTTGTGCAATGGCTGACTGGAATCAGTCCTCCTAAACCACAGAGGCTGACAAAAACATCAGTCTCTCTACTTTATTCATCATAGGCTATCAATATGTACCCTTTACCTTTGATTCAAAGAACAAGTCATAAAATGAAAAGCTGAAGGCATAGACGTGCTAGAGTTTAACTTTGGCAGCATGACGGAGGGACAGGACGCACTCATTTCTATTAAAATCAACACTAGCGCTGTTAGACGCGGCACAGCACAGCTGAGCGACTTGAGCTTCTCGAGGGCTTGATAATAATTGCCTAAAGTGTTGAATCAGAGCAAAGCAAAGAATATACTACAGATGATCAGCCGTCAGCCAGACACTCACCAACCGAACTGTAGCTTAGTAGGAGGCAATAGCGTGTATTTGTAACTGACTATGGCAAGGCTAGTCCAGTTCCATACACGTGAACGCGTAACAATGCGGATTACCTGTGCATTACCTCTACGGAAAAGTGCGTATCCTTCTTTACTAGAGCATTCTTGACTGAGAGTTCAAGTTTGTTTTTGGGAAAAAAAAAAGAAGCTTAAAAACTTCGATTGCCTGCGCGGATATACATATTTACTGTACAGGTCTTGAATGTACCAAATCAATGACTACGCTACAAATACCTAAATACTGTTTATCTTATTATTACAGAATACCTCGCTCATACCAGCTGGGATACAAGCAGAAACTAGTACACAGTTATTATATGTAAGAATGGTCACAAGGTTGTAAGCTACAGTATGCAAAGAAGTTTTACAACCCTCACTTGAACCAACAGATGATGTCACAGAGGTCCATGGTTGTACTTCAGGTATAAATATAAGGACACTTCTCACTATTTTATCTAGACCACAATCACGACACTGCTCAGCGACAGATTAGTTAAGGCTTACTTATGTGGTATACGTGTTCCAGTAGGATTTGACTAACCATGTAATGCATCTAAAAAGGGGTAAAATATCATCTAATGTGCTTACATGTGATGTTGTTTCTACGTTTGATCCGGATTTAAGTGATGTGAAAGAGCGTCCATCCTGGAGAATTCAGTCAGTGCCTTGTGCGTGTCAGTGTTTCAGCAGAGCTGCACTCGCTCAGGTCCGAGTTCCGCTTCACCCAGTGGTTCGTATTGCTCGTCTTACCCTGTGCAAACGTTGTTCCGAATTCCTCAGTTGTGCTAAATGATGAACTTCACATCGTTCTTCACGTTGTTGGTGTAGGTGCTGACACGGTCAGGCAGGACACGCATTTTCATGGTGCCGTCAGCACCGCAGGAAAAGATGTGATTGCCTGGTGCTGTCTCAAGCTGCATGACGCCTGTACCTAAGTTGCGGAAGATGGACTGTCGGGCGTGTTCGTTCGGGAACGTGTGCAACAGGCACTGCGTTAGCATGTTCCACACCTGCACACAAGCTCACCAAGTTAGCATCATTTGTCTCGGGGTCGTAAAAACACACGAACATCATTTAACCAGTTTACGCTAATCTAATAATACAGCTTCATGTCCCATAGTAGTAAACATGACTTGTGCTGTTAGAGGTGTGATGGTGACAATATACTGCAAACAGTGAATCGAAAATTCTATACTATGTTTTATAATACAATGTCCTTTACACTCTTCTAAATATTTCCTGAGCATGGGCAGGCAGATAAAAATAATAACTTCTCTTTGCCGCCAGTTATTATTTAGTGGAAACACTGAAATGAGACCATTACTCTCAGAAGTGTCTCATTACATCATCAAAATGTCTTATAATTTAGTATTATTTTAATAATAATAATAGTATCATTTTTTACATTATGCTTATACTGGTATAAATGAAAAAACATTCATTATTATTATCTGAGATATACCAAGTTCTGGACTATAACATACCTTGATGTTGCCTTCAGCCGAGCCGCTGATGAAACAGCCTTCAGTTGCATCCACAGCCAGCGCTTTGACAGCCGAGTCATGGGCCTGGAAGCTTTGGCGCTGGAGCTTAAGTGTGAGGTCCAGCACGCTGATCCAGCCTTTCCTCCCTCCACTGAGTAGCAGCTGCTGTTTGGGAGCAAGAGCCAGCACAGTGGCACCAGACTCATGGCAGCTAAAGCCTGCAATCAGAACGGCACACTTAATGAGATTTCAGAGCTCCATTCATATAGGCTAAGGCTGTGGTGATGGATTACTGGTATGACAGTATACACGACATGGCCAGAAGTTTGCGGACGCCTCACCATCACACCCATATTCACTTTTTGAATGTCCCACTCCAGATTTATTCTCCCTTTGCTGTTATAATAACCTCCATTCTTCTAGGAAAGCTTTCCACATGATTTGCTGTGGGCATTTGCCCATTCAGCCACAACAGCACTGGTTACTGATGCTGTGTGAGAAAGTCTGGGGCAAAGTCAGCATTCCAGTTCATTCCAAAGGTGTTCACAATAATTCACAATAACATTCTAGACAATCGTGCGCTTCCAACTTTGCGGTAACAATTTGGGGAAGAACCACATACGGGTGTGATGGTCAGATGTCTACATACAGTGTACGATTTTACTGCTTAAAATAAAGAAAAAATACAAGCAATCCTGCCAGGTGCAGTGTGTCTCACACATAATATGATCAGGACTGCTGTTGTCAGCATTGCCATGGCAACACTTCATTTAAGTATTATCCCGCAACACTACTTTTCACAGCAGGCAAGGAAGCAGTTTAGCTTATGAATAATATATGTTTGTTTGAGTATTAAAACTACTGGCAGCAGAATCTAGTTAAATCCAGTTCTGTGTTTTCTAGGTCATCTACATGCAAATCCAGTGCGTGTTTGGAAAAACTTGCAGATCTTCTTTTCTCGTTGTCGATGGTTCTAGGTGCTCACAGAAAAGCCTAAGAATGGGCTTTATCCGAAATAAGTAACAGCAGATTTTTTTTAAACGATTTTTTTCCCTTTTCTTCCTTTAAATAGTGTTGTTTGGTCAGTCCTGGGATCAATGGCTTACAGGCGCTTATGGCCAAGAGACTAAGCACTTCAGCAGACATGAACGCTGATGAAATATTTACACTACACAAGAAGGGTTTTCTTTTTAAGTGGTTTTGGACAGAGTTTAAATGGATTTGTAATATTGTGTATTCAATTTTCCAAATGTGTTTAATTTTGAATAAAATGCTGCAGAATGAAATTACAGTATCAACAACGGCAACAGAAAAGAGAAGCATTGGTCTTCTTTGCATTTAATATTTTTTAAACAAATATTGACAAACCACTAACAGATAAAAGTGAAGCATTTAAGAAATTGTTTTAAAACAAAACACATTAGTGGTTTCCTTAACCAGAGTGATAAGTGCACTTAGTGGTTTTGCTGCTGCTGCTGTAGTGTTTTTTTGTTGTTGTTTAATTTCATCATCTCTGAAAATGCTGCAGATAGACTTCAGACTCAAATACTGAGTTCTACATTTATTGTCTGGTCCAATACAAATGTAGAGGAACCTGAAACCTGCTGTGTGTGAGGCATGGCGGTGTAAACTCACCATGAACCAGGCTGTTGGATGGCATGACCAGTGTATCCCACAAACATACATTTCTGTATCGTGAAAGGAAGGGAGGGAGGGAGGGAGGGAAGGAGGGGTGGAAAGAAAACAAGTTTACTTGAGTAACAAGGTGTTGCAAGCAGTAACGTTTAGGTAGAAAAGGCGAGCAGCTATGATCCGATGGCTTGCGGGCTCTAATGCCAGGTCTGCACAGTGTACCTGTTGTCAGTGGAAAGGCCTGCAGTGGCGATGAGAGATGATGAGCCCACAAACACAAAGTCATTAGCTGTTTTGTTATGGCACTGCAATGTCTGAAGAGGAACACAAAGAACAACACTCTGTTACCACCCCAAAGGAAAAAAACAGCTTTTATTTAAAAAAAAAAAAAAAAAAAGATGGCACACACCAGGTAGGGTTTAGGGGTGTTCCCTGATGTATTCGTCTGCCAGAGACTAAGAGCTCCATCTGCATCAACAATACCAAACTGGGAAGAACAGTTTAAAAAAAAGATCACTTACTTGTAATAGANTCTAGAAGAACAAAGATGTATATACTGTATATATTAACATTACAAAAGCCTACCAGTTTAATGCATATGACCTATACTACGTTATACTAGGTAAGCTATACTTACTACTATTTTTGAATTCACTGTAAAGCACGAGAGACCTGTGTTCACTCACCTTATTCCCCTGGTAGTTAAACCTGATCCTCGTGACCCTGGAGTTGCCAGGGCTCCTAAAGCAGATAATCTGCTGCGAATGGCCCCACTCAAACATCCTCACACTGCCATCCTGAGCTCCTGTTAAGTCTGTACTCAAAGAAAAAGATACCCCATTGTACTGAAAAATACTACTTGCACATGATTATCGCTAAACATAGCAGATGTAGGAATACTAGAGAGTGCTGGAACTAGTTGTGTAGTGGATGGGTTTAACATTAGCCTGTTCATGTTCGCAAAGGGGGAACTCTTTGCTGGGCTTCACTCTAATAAAAAAGACCTGCAAAAAAAGGTAACTTGGTGGCACTTACAGTAGGGAAGGGTAGGGTGGGACGTCATCCTCCTGACGTTGTTAATGTTTCGTTTGATTAGCTACATGGAGGTAAAGCATTTTGTAAGTTCTAAAAGGAAACTACATCTTTAGGAAACAGTTGTAAGGATAAAAAAAACTGAATGATCCTAAAGAAATTCACTATATGGCCAAACGTTTTTGGCCACCTGACCATCACACACACACACACACACACACACACATCTGTCCATTCAGCTACAAGAGCATTAGTAAGGTGAGGAGTGAGGTGCTCTGGTGTGCAGTCAGTGTTTCAATGCATCCCAAAGGTGTGGGGGTTGAGGTCAGGGCTCTGTGCAGGTCACTCGAGTTCTTCCACTCCAACCTTGGCAAACCATGTCTTCATGGACCTCGCTTTGTGCACAGGGGCATTGTTATGCTGGAGCATGTATGGGCTCCTTAGAACCAGTGAAAGGAAATCTTAATGCTACAGCATACAGAGGCACTATACAATAGTGTACTTTCAGCTTGTCTGGAGAAGAACCTCATATGGGTATGATGGTCAGGTGCCCACAAAGTATTGGCCATATAGAGTACATTAATAAAAACCAGTATCGAATCCTACGAAACAGAAAATGTAAATTCCTGTTATGCAAAAACAGAATTTTACCACTCATAGGCAGTAAGAAATAAGCTGGCATAAGAAAGGCAGGAACACGATCATGGGCTGCTCACCATGGCTGCTCCTCTGCCAGTCTGGTGGCCACCCAACCAGGGCATATTAATGGGAGTGCCAGGGGTGCTGTGCGTGTAGGGTGTTGTGCCATGCAAAGTGGTAAAGTCATCCCGGGTCTGGACCACCAAGAAGTCATCACCTCTGAAACACCGCATGAAACACAATGCAGGTCCAAATGAGAACGGAATAACATGATGTGCCTGCTCTCTTCCTGTTATTTGAAATGTGGTTCATGGTGAATGAATCTGAAAACAAAGTACGCACACTGACAATCAGGTAATAATGAGATCCAAATATAATATATGATGATATAATTTCCTTCAGCGTCTGCCCAGTGAACAAAGCGGAAATAAGCTACACTGATGCCACATTTTATTCAGTTATACCCCATTCATATAAAGGGCTTTTGTGTATCTAGTGAAAAGAAGATGGGACTCTTACAACTGAGAAACATACGGCATATGCCTTGTTAGAAATATAACAGAAGTTAAAAGAAGAACAGGAAATACAGAGCTGAACCAACACTTTAATTCCCATTATTCTGTCCCTGTGACAATCTTCCTGGATTTGAAAGGTGTATTGTTTAGAAGATGTTGCCAAAATTACTTCACTTCCGTCTCTGCTTCATCATCAATCCATGTCAGTATCTGAGTGGCCAAGATGGAGGACACGTCCAGCTCCTGGATGTCATGGGTGGACGCAATTACTAAGCAGTTCCGATTGGCCTGTGAAAGCATGATACATTTCATTACACATACACCCACTTCATGAGCTAAAGCCAGAACTTCAATCACAAAAGGCCAGTGCTTCTCTCCCACAGCTCTGCACCTTGTTAATGGCGAAGGCAGTGATGATGTCAGATTCCTTGTGGATGATGCGTGCTTTGCCTCCAGGGTAACCCAGATCTGCCTCAATCTGTGTGAAACAGAGTCATCACGTTCAAGTCTTGTTCATCCATTAACATTTCTATCTACAGCAATTCTCACATTCCCATTACATATTACATATTACAGAATAACTGATGTTATGTCAGCAAGTGTTATTTTACGTGGCTCTAAGGGACAAGGAAAAAAAAAAAAGGTGATTATGTGAATTAGTGCAGTTGTTACACATTCTTACAGCATAACTGCACATTTCAGTAATAAAACTGGTTCATGTATGCATGTATTGTTTCTGCAAAAGCTGTAAAGTTTAAGCGATTTGCTATGTGTTATATGAAAATGCTTCAGATTTACAGAATTATCTTCATAAAACCTACAGCAGGATTTTCCTTTGCGTTCTAATGAGAATACGTGATGAATCAACATTGTTTAAACGACAGATAATGTAGATAGATAATGTATTGCTGAGAAAAAAGTAAAAAGTCTGGCGTAGACCATAGACTGGTGTCTCGTTCAAAGCGTATTTCTACCTCTCACGCAGTGTTCCCAGGACAAAGCAGTTATTGCTGACCATGGATGAATGAATGAATGAATGAATGACAATAAATTTATTTGCATTAGTATAATAGCCATCTGTGCATCAACATGTACCAAGAAGCAGCAAGATGTGCACTGTACATTTTCCCCCCATGACTTGATCCCACTCTTATTATTTTAGCCCAAACTGCATTCTAATTTCAAATGTCATTTTTCAAAAAATCTTTTAGTCATTTAAACATGCATGTGATAATTCAGTTATCTTTATATATAGAGCAAAGGAGATGTGATGCACCTTAAGACAGTAATAGAGAAAGAGGTAACATCACGAGGTGCTTCATTAACTAAATGTAAAGCATGTACGCATACCTGACAACATCAACCCACATGCACCACAAATCTAAAAAAAAAACAACAATATAACAAGCAGTACCTGATTGGCACCGGGCTCCTCCATCCCTGAATACCTCATGCTGTCAGTGCAGTCCTCAACCGACTTAATTGTTCAAAACACAGTCACAAAACATCAGACGAAGACATGAAATGAAAACATGCAAGTCAGTAGCTCACATCAAAACTGTACAATTAGACTGTTAACTAAAATAAATTGCACACGAGCAGCAAAAAAATTGCATCACATACATTCAGGCAAAACAGCTGCACAACACAACCAACAGTTATGGCACAAAAGCAGTAACATATTCCTATTCTCTTCCTTGAACTTATATGCATTCTTAAAACAAGTAGCTTCCACAGCTATATAATACAAATCAGAAAAGCATGCAAACGACTGTACCTCTGTCCGATCCCGCTTTTTGGTGAAGATGTTGCGGATAAAAGTCTCCTGCACCTCTTCCTGTTTTACTAGGTACTGCCATAGTCGCTTAACAGAAAGTGTAGAATGATGTCGGGACCTACAGGATTAACATGCACTGTCAGTACAGTAGCAATCATTCTCAACCCTCAGTGTTACAGGTCTCATTATTGCCAAATTAGCAAGCAAGAATTGGGGAAATGGAATTTCCCCCACATTAAGCATTTTAGCCATTTGAAGAAACTGGCTGAAGAAACTGGCTGATGTGTTTGGGAAAGAATCCAGAATGTCTCATCACAGCTGACCTGAACGGTGTGTTAGAGGGTTCGAATAAGGCCTTGTGTCTGAGGAGAGCTGGTCCAGATGCCATGGTCCCATCAACCGGGTGTGTGGAGATGTATTTGGAAGGAGGCCCACCGAAAATCTCCAGTCTCTTGAGTAACACCTGTTCCCAGCGCTGTAGTGTTTTCATCACTGAGTGGCACAGTGGGGAGCATACAGGTAGATCTAAAACACACACACATACAAAATGGGTATATAAAGGCATACAGCTACAGCACCAATGATACCCCAGTGAACAACAGCACATAACAAAACCCTAGATATGCGTTGAGTTTAATCAGTCAAACTCAAAAGGTGTTCATGCAACAAGTCTATTAAAATTCAACTGCCAGTTGAGGAATTCGGCTATCTTAAAGACAGGATAAGATTTCCAGACAACAAAAGTTTGAACACCTGACCATCACACCCACATGTGCTTTTTGAATTCCAGAGTTAGTCTCCCTTTTGCTGCTATAATAACCTCCTCGCTTCTGGGAAGGCTTTCCTTGAGATTTCGGAGAGTGGCTGTGGGGATTTCAGCCACAAGAGCATTAGTGAGATAGGGCACTGGTGTTGGGTGAGGAGGCCTGAGGTGCAGTCAGTGTTTCAGTTCATCCCAAAGGTGTTCAGTGGGGTTGAAGTCAGGGCTCTGTGCAGGTCACTCAAGTTCTTCCACTCCAACCTTGGCAAACCTCACTTTGTGCACAGGGGTATTGTAATTCTGGAACAGGTTTGGGCCTCTTAGTGCCAGTGAAGGGAAACTGTAATGCTACAGGATACAAAGACATTCTAGACAATTCTGTACTTCCAGCTTTGTGGTAACAGTTAGAGCATATGTCTATTAAATAACGCTGTCAATGGACACCAGTATTAATTATGACTGATACACCCAGGATAAGTGATCTATAAGCCACAGAAAGGGGAGTGCCTTCATGATGTACAGTAAAAAAATTCCTTGTGTACTCCATACTCCTCATTGTGGTCATCCAAGTTGTGCTTGATCATTAGTAGGTCACATACAGGCTCATACAGAGGCTCTTTGCTATACCTCTGTTAGGAGCTCAATAACTTACCTGAAATCCCTATATTTTAGTGTTCTGTTTTAAACTCAGCCATGTTTATTCCATCTTGGTTTTGGTGGGAGATGATTTATAAAAAAAAAATTTAAAAAAAACCCTTAAGCGCTTCCTGAGTGTCTTTACTGAATAAGGCTTTAGCTCTTACCCAAGAGGTCATAGCCAGCAGTGGGATAGAATGATTTCAAGTTGACCAGCACCAGCTGCACCATGGCCACGCGCATCAAACACCAGCTAAGGACAGAGGAATTTAGCATTTAATCACCACAAAAAACACAGCCTGATCAGAAAATACATGGCATACAGTANTACCTATATGAATTGTTGTTGGAATGTTCATGAAGGGGAGAATTGGGGTCAAAGGCATCTCCAAAACCATCTTCTTCCTCTTCCTCGTCACTCCCCTGGCTTTCCTCTGAATCGTACTCAACTTGGCTTACGGATGGTGGCAGGAAAGGCTGCGGGAATCACATGCATGTGGAATATGTCAGGGTTAATAAGAACTGAAAATACAGATAAGACTGGACAAAGCATTATTTGTCTTGTACCTTTGCAATAAAGTAGTCCCAGATGCTGAGCTCAGGAGGCACAAAGCATTCTTTAAAAATGGATGCTTCCTGCTCTACTATAGGGCTGGGGCTGACTGGGCTGACTGGGCTGACTGGGCTGAGTGGTGCCTCCCTGGAGCTGCTCCTGGAAGAATGCAGCCTGAAACGCTTCTGCTTCCATTCCTGGTCTTCCATCACAGCTGGGGCTGACACACACAGTGAAGTATAATGAGAAACAGTAGTATGCTTACTAGACAAGTGTGTTTAATATTGTCAATAAGCACAGTAGACCAACGATGGGATTGTGAAATGCCTTAACAGCTACTGAATAATAATTTAATTTCTACCAAGATAAAAATGATATGTGCCAGCATCTTCTGCTGTCAAGAAAAAAACAGAAATTCTTCTCTTCACGAAGCACTAACCTGATGCCTTGCTGGATTTTCCTGCTACAGGAAGGCGAGCCCCCCCACCAAACACAGCCACCCACAGCTTGCTGTTGAGTGGATGAGCCACGATGTGGAAGAGCTCGTTGCTGGAGTGTGTGGCCAGGCCATGCACAAACAAGCTGAGGAAGACGGCTGTGAGGATCTCGCACAGAAGCACACCCACACCTGGCTGGTTCTCCTCCGCTGCTGCACCCAAGAGACGAACCAAAGTACTGACACCTGCAGCACAAATAATAAAAACAGTAAAAAATATTGCCACGCCGCTACCTGTGCGGCTCAGCCAGAGCGCTCTCTTTATTCCTGGATACAGAGGCCAGCTGCTTGTATAGAGTAAGAGAGCATCAGAGTTAATGTTGGCCATAAGCTATTATCAGCTCAGTACTTTAAAAGTACATCGATTGCAAATGCTGCAGTAATACAGGATATACAACACATTTATAACTGATTCTACCTGGCCACTGTGCTGGAGAGGTGTTAGGAATGACCGCTTCATCCATACTGAGAGTTCGCACAGGGTGCTGATGGGAAAGCAGGATGCTCTCATAGACAGTGCCTGTGAACTGGTTGATATGACTGCTGGGAGGAAACATTACAGATGTACACCTTAAACAGTAATATCAAAAACTCCTAGTTATCATGCCCAAGATATTATATCTGTTATGTTATATTCTCTTTTATTAATGGAAAGTTTTTAGAGCACATATTAGGTGCAAAAATCAGATTTAACATTCATTCAGAATGTAAATGTATGAAGATTTACACAAAAGGCCTATTATGGCATCACATGGCTGTCAAGTTCAACTGGTCTCACAGCAAAGCTGGTTTAGATGTCAAGGACTGATTGGCATATTTACACACACTTATGCTCATAACCTTTTTCAAATCTTTGTGGAACACAATCGGTGCTCCATAACATTAAGAGTCCGACCCACCTGTAACAGTGTCCGTCACAGAGGCACTGGTAGATGCAGGCGGACAGAGAAGCTGCCAGCGTGTGCATCACATAGATCTGTGTGTAAAGCAGCCATTGGGTTAGAAGTGAGAGACAGAACAGGCAGTGTAACAATAAAAGATGCAACGAGAAGCAAATTTCTTTATCTATTAAAAAAAAAAAATCTTCATTTGGAAACAACCAAAGTACAATATGTACCAAATAAATGTGTGTTCAAGAATTATATTTTGTAGACATTACTCAAAATTGGGAATTAGGCTACAATTCAGTGCCAATGTGTCTTAGATATATCTCTGCAGTCTATGAAAATGTATATGTCATTAATACAGAAGTAATGTCCCATCCTCTGGAAATCCGCCATACCTCGTTGTTAATGACGTCTGGGTGAGGAGGAGAGTCCAGGGCATTAATGGTGTGCAGGATGTCATGTGTCAGGTTGGTCAGGTGAACTATAGGGTTGGCCACCACGGTTTTGGAGCTTGCAGTGCAAGCCAGCAGGAGAGGGACTGATGCTTGCTGCTGAACAGGAATCTGAGAACTGTCATCCTGATACAAACAAGAGTAGATTAATTCATCAAAAAGAGAAAATGTCAAATAATGTGCTAATACACTTTACTTGCTTCATATTCAAATAACGACAACATATAACTCAAACTATCTTCTGTCACATTTAGGAGACAGCAACAGAAGTCCTGTGGCTACCAATTCCCACGACAGCCTTTTGCTGTGTTTACTCAGGCAGAGCTCGTGTCTGTTTGAAGATCTGCAGAAAGGAGGACGGGCTCCTCAGCGCCCTGTGCTTCAGCTCCATCTGTCAGTCAGTGCTTGGAACGTCACATTTGCGGCATTTTTTTTTCTAGTGCTTCGATTATTTTCAGCTCATGTTTCCAAAACAAATCAAGTCCAATTAACTACATTTTGGTCCAATGTTCTGTAGATTTCACACTACAATAAACCTTGTAAGCTCTTGCTTAGCTATACCTTCCCTTTTTAACAAACTTAATATTCAGCTACTGATTTATTACTATTATTATTACAAATTTAACCATAAAAATGTATTTCAATTTATCAGCATTTGTATCAGAAAGCAAGATACCTGTTGGGATTCCTGCAGAAGCAGAATCAGCTCCATCCTGACCGAAGCCAAACCTCCTCCATGGGAACCATGTAGGCTGCAGTAGCTTAGGAAGATGCGTAGCAGAGGCTGGTTTCTCTGGAGCCACAGTCTGCGCCTGTGTTGCACCTCTCTGACCTGCTCCGCGGTCCCTTGGTACTCTTGTTCATCTCCAGAGGCACCACTGACTTGGCCAAGCTCAACCGAAATGCCCCCGGCCACCTGCTGAAGGTAGGGGTTATACCCGCAACACTTCTGAAGGGCCACCACCTCACGCTCCAGCCAGTGGCACAGTTGGTGGCGCAGCTTGCCACCATCCAGCTCGTAACCGGTGGAGAGAGTCCGCAGCTCGGCAGTCAGCATCTTCAGGCAGGAAATGAACTTGAGCCGAGCAGCCAAGATGTCCTCGAAAAGGACAAGGGAGCTGTCTACAGTGACATCTGTAGACATGGAGGTAGAGTCAGGAGCATCACAAACGACAGCAGAGCTCTCTGGTTTGATTTTCTTCATTGCTAGGCCAGCTTCTTCATCCTCAGATTCTTCTTTGTCACTGTCCCACTTCAGCTCCAAAGGCTCATCTTGCAAAGTTATGGAAGGCTGACTCCAGTCAAAGCTCAAAACAGAGTCAGAGTGGCTGTGGTCTTCTTGTGGAGAAGATAAACTATCTGAGACAGACCCAAAGCCGTTAAACATAGGTTGGGACCAGTCAAGTGTTGAGGCCTGTTCTTTCCCACTTTGGCTGTCTGGATTGTCAGGACCATTAAATGCTGGTGAGGGCTGCTCTTGGTTGTGCAGCATCTTAGATTTCTTAATAACGTTGGGCATTTTGGAGAGGACATCTAGAGCTAACATAGGGCAGCCAGCCTGTAAGTGAGCATAAGCAGCAGTGAAGAACAGTCTCCTTTCTATGAGACTAATGGAGTCCGCCATGCTGCCTTGTCCAGTCAGCCCCACTTTAGCTTTATCTGAGGATCCAAATTGGCGCCGAAGGAGCAGTGGATGGGTTCGGAGGTAGGTGTAGAAGTTAAAAACCTCTGGTTTGCAAGGAGATGATTCTGTGGTCCCTGCAAGAACAACAAAAGAAATTGCCAAAAAGACAAAAACCACTAACCAAGTTAGTAATTATAAAATGACATTCGGGTTATATAGTATCACTTCCTACCTTGGTGTAAAGCATCAACGTTTGGGTTGGGTTGCTCAAGTAAAGTATCCAGTGCTCGGCTGTAATCATCTAGAACCCAATATGCCATACTACGTAGAAAGGGATCCTGGTGCATTGGAATCTGGTGGTCCTGACCCAACACATACCTCTGTAGAATCTTCTTGTAAGTGGAGGATGTCTCAAACTCAGACTCATATAATCTGCTAATCACTAAGGCCAACTGCAGGTCCTGCATCTTCTCCAGGCAAACCTAAATGTATATATGTTTAATCAGAATTATCATTCTTACAATTAGTATTTAATAAAATGGTAAACAGTGTAGAACTTACCAGGAAAGTTTTTACTTTCTACTAATTTGTATGCCTCAAATACCCTTAAAATATACTTCAAACAGGAAGAAA
>CM074952.1:14032081-14085909 GCA_037577455.1 Pangasius macronema | reverse complement strand
TATGAGTTGAAAAATGCTACATTTTAATTCAGTTAAATTTTATTGTATAGTGCTTTTAACAATGGACATTCTCACAAAGCCGCTTTATAGAAATAAATGCTAGATATAAATTTAACATTTTAAATTTATCCCTAATGAGCAAGCGGCAAGGAAAAACTCCCTGAGACAGCATGAGGAAGAAACCTTGAGTGGAACCAGACTCAAAAGGGAACACATCCTCATCTGGGTGACCCAATTATAAATCATTTCACAAATTTGAAATAATAATATGCTATAATTATGTACACATCTACAACCCCTATGTAGAACCAAACAGTAGAGGTTTTCTTTAACGGAGAGGATCCTAAGCAGAAGTCTTTTAGGAAGCTAAGAACTCTTAACTATCCAAAAGAACCCTTGAAATCCCTTGATGGGTAGAGAAAACCATGCACAGCACTCAGAGGGACAGTGCTGAATGTGTAACTAACTAATAACTAATAGATCAGTAGGTAATGTAAGTGCACGAATGAAGTATAATTCCTCCTGTTAATTCTGCTGACTGTTGAAGGCAAAGCCTTGATATATAAGTATTAATGTCCATATCAAATCCTAACATAATCAAATTGTACTTGCTGAGTTTAGCATTGTTAGAAACTCAATATTTTTTTATTGAATTAATCATAGATGATCATATGAGCATAACTCTTTACCTGCAAAAAGTACATCATTAAATTAAATGTGCTACCAAGTATGGACTATTAACAGTTACATGTGATCTGTTTGAACAGTTACAATTATACTGTACATATTCTTCATTGTCTTAAAATATTTTGTTAAAGACGTATGCTTGAAATTTGTTCCTAATAAAATGTAAAAAGTTAAGTTAATGCCCATGTATAGGTTAATTTCATCTGGATTAAATTATATTTTTAATAAGTAGTGTTTACTGAAAACAATTAGTTTCTGGTTAGAGCTTAGGAGGAAGGGAAGCAAGCTCCATTATAAACTTGGTTTGTCAAGAGTATGTAAAGCTTCATCAGGAATAATGCTAAAAATGTAAAACTATATAAATTAGTTTTGGTTTGTTTAACACTTTTTTCAGTCACTGTATGTCATACGTATGTGTTATCTCATAGTGTGTGTCGTCGTTACATTTCTAAAATAGTACAAATTAGTACAAATGACTCTACTATGAGCAAGTGTACCATTCAAAACTTTTCACTGGTAGCGTAGCTCAAATTTCTGTTCACTGTGAATATAAAAACAAAATCTGCATAACAATAAAGTCACTCTGTTATTAGTTATAACCCCCTACATTCCTGCTTATTAAATATTGCATGCTGTCTGACATTGTGCATGTACCTCTGTGTGGCTTTGACACAGGGGAAAGGACATTTCAAGCTGAATTAAGATGTGCTGAGATAAGTGGGAAAGGCAGCGCTCTTATGAATTATGAAGGGCCTGCCATGCCATTGACATTAAGATGGTTTAAGGACATTTTCACTGTGGCAGTTGGTGTAAAGGTTGCCTGTCTGGAGCAGGTCACAGTGTAATAAAAATATTTTTATTACAAGGCATTCACACCCACCCAAGACCAATATTTTATGATAAACCTGTGATAGTCTTCATATGTGTGGGCGTGTGTGACTTTTAACAAAATATATTTATATGAAGTACTGTATGTGTGGAGGGATTTAGTTGTATGTTTGTAACAGAGTGTCACAGAAATTATTTTTGCATCTGCAAAACATCACTTTTCAAAGTTATAAAAACTCATGCATTTAACCATTCAAAAGTGTGTTAAATCTCAACGGCAAGGTTCCTTTGGCTGGCTGGGTGGCTGCATTTAGCTGTTAAATAAGTAATAATAATAATAATCCTACTAACAGAATGAGGACAGGACTTTCCAGTGATTTTTTTTATTCATAATTTACTAATAATTTGGGTAAAAGAGTACAAAGTGACCTTGTCAGTCAATACTATAGTATCAGTGAAAATAAAGAAAAAAAGAATGTGGAATTTTGGAAGACTTGAAGAAGGACAACCTTCTTGCTGAAGATGTGATGTGGAATATTTCATGTGTTCAGGAAACAGGGTTGAGTGAAAGCTGTGGGACATTTTGAGGGGTGGCACACCCCCATCAATCACAATGACACTCGCTAATCATGGGCATCTGTGAGCTCATGCATGTGTAAGGGGGTGGATAACGCTTTCCTCTGGGTGTGTTACGCTGCCCCTTGATGCAGCATGAGCACTTCAGAAAGATTCGCTCGGCTGGCTTCATGTGTCTCGGGAGGAAGCACACGATAGCCTTCACTCTCCCCACTTGGCAGCAGTTGTATGATAGGAGAGACCTAAATTGAGAGTAGGAACTGGCCAATACTAAATTAGAGAGAAGAATCCCCCAAAAAAAGGGAACATTTTATGATCCATAACTGATGAGAATGAGACAGATTCACACATTAATACTAAGATAATAAGATAATAAGCTAGGACCAGCAAAAATCCTGTTTTGTAAGCACTGTAGATTAATGTTAATGTTAATTTTGTTAATGTTTAATGTTTAATGGTTAAGGATGCAGAAGATAGGGATAGAGATAGGGATAGGTGGAGAGTGATGATTCGCTGTGGCGACCCCTGAAGGGAAAAGCCGAAAGAAGAAGAAGAGTTTAATGTCATCTAAAATATTTACCTATGTTTAAAATGTGTTCATCTCTACTTTAAATGTCTATTTGTAAATGTAGAATTAGTGCGACACCAATGGCACGCCATTTGTGGAATCAGCCTTGCATCATGCTCTTGAAGAATGGGTCTGAGCAGCCACACAAGGGGGCAGTATTGAAACGTTTAAGAAACGAGGGGCCACACATCCCGTGTTACAGTTTGACAAATGACATGTTGCCATTGGCTTAGAATAACATACTCCCTTTATAGATGAAGGAGTTGTAGGAAAAACTGATTGTGTCAGAGGACTCCTAGAGGTAAAACAGTTTACATCTTGAATTTACATCTTCTGGGTCTGGAACAGCAGCAGAAGACATACAATATCTAAATCCACAATTGCTAACTGCTTGGAAGCCAGCTACTATTTTTCATACAATTATACTTGAGATTTGTATTCATTTGCCTGTGAGACATGAGCTCTCCTTGAAGTGTGTTTCTGATGTTATTGTATCCTGCCCCAATGACTTATTACGTTAATGTCTCTGGCAAGCCATAATTACAGGAACGGCGGGTGGAAAGCAGTGCCAGAACTCTATTGTAGCTCTGGTGAGTCCATCCCTCTGATGTTTGGTGGGGGGAAAATTCCACTTTGCCATAGCCATACAATCTTTGCAACAGACGTATGCTGTACCAAACCACAATGACACATAATGGCACACAAATCATATGCAGCTGCACAAATCATATAACACTAGTGTTACTTAGCACATGGTGTTGTTTATCTGAACTTGTATTATCAGGCTTTCTACATCTTTTACCATGCAGCTCCCTTTTTACCCACTGAATGAGTTATTTTAACAATTCGCAGGACTTTGAATCACACTGGCATCCTGGCTTTTTGCCAACTCCTACAACGTGTGATACAATTTCTTTTGTTTTAGCTGACATGACTAGATTTTGTTTTGAATTCCACCAGCATATCTGGTCTATAGATAGCCACACAGGGTGGTTCTTTATACCTCATGCGTCTGACTTTAAGATGGTTTAATGAAGGTGATTTTTCTGTGGCAATGGGTGCAATAGTAGTCTAGTCAGAAATAGGTCACTGTGCTATGAAATGTGCAGTTTATGCTTGATTCTAAATATTACAGTGCATCCACACCCACCTATACAAAGTAGTACAGTCTTGTACAGTCAACTGCAACCTAACAAGACTGCCTTTTGTTGTAAAACTGTGGTTTTTATCGTAAAACCTTGATCCTTATATGTATTGCCAAATCATTTACTGACATATGTGACGTATTTTGTTGTCTGAGCAGTTAGACAATGAAAGAGAAATGACGTTGGCTTGGACAGAGTTCCTGATCATACCTTGTATCAACAGTGCTATGACTGTGAGAACCCTAAAATCTGCATAAGCAGTCAGCATGTCGCATCCTGGGGCTGTGGAAACAATACAGCCGCAAAGGGAAGGGAGTGGCAGTACCAGGATATCCCATCCCATTCACTGCACCCTCTTCCTGAAGAGCTTTCCAGCAGTATCCACGAAGAGGATGAGGAGGTCAGGCCACCATGTTCCTCCAAACTCTTCTATCACCTGTGGTAGAGCACTTCATACGTGACAGCTGAAGCATTGCCACCAACCACAAATCAGTGCAACACAATGTTCAAATAATAGCCTATATAACCTAATCATAATGTAGACAAAACAAAGAGGAAGCAATGAAAATGATTTAGATACAGTATATAATATACACTAATATGGGAACTGGTTTCTCATGGGCTCTTTGGAGAGTTAAGTGTACCTGAAGGGGTTCTGCTTAGAACCCTCTCTAAAAGGCAAACCTTCTTTTGTAGGGTTCGGCTTGGAACCTTTACGATGAAGTTCGGTTTTCATGCTGTTCCTCCAAGAGAGAATAAAAGAGAAGATGGGAGGATGGTTGAGTTGGATCCAGATCTTAAACCTTTAAGATCTTGATCCAATTCAACCATCCCCCCGTCTTCTCCTTTTAGGTTTTTGTCAACATTCGATTTTCTAACCTTGTGACTGATTTTGATCTTTTGAGAATCATTTTTCCCTTTTAATTAGTTTTCTGTCTCTCCTTTGAATTGAATTTGGCTCTTTGTGGCGTGCATGAACTACCAAATAAATTGGTCAGATCTTCTCCTTGCCCCAGTTTTCCTGTCCCATGACATATCTGATGAGCAGCTTTAGTAAGAAAAGATGAATATTTTTACCCAATTTTAGACTAACAGTTTGCATCTGCAGTCAACTGGCAGTGGCACCTCAGCATGTAAGGTCCTGTGCTAAAGACTGCAAGGATCGCAAATCAAATCGTAGGACCAGAGAGAAGCTGCTGAGCAAGTTCTTGAACCTTCAATGCCTTTGCTGTAAAATTTTATTGGAGTCTTGCAGAAGCCAGATTTTGCTTTAGATAAAAACATCAATATAAATTTAACCAAGGTTTTTTTTTGAAAAACATTTGAAACATATATAGAGTTTTTATACAGACATTTGTTTTGCCATACAACCTTATGATGTGTTCTCCAAGGTCTACCATTGAAATGCTAAAATTATTTGATTAAATCAACACAATAAAGATAGATTTTTATTTTGAAAGGTTGCAATAACTTAACTTCACGTAACTAATTTAGCACAGCACAGATTTATAGCTAAGCGCATTACTCAGCTTTTAGTTGTTTAAATAATGTTCATCAAATAATGGTGACATATTGATCCCCTGACTCATAAATGAAATCGCTGTAGTATTAACTGCTTTCTGTAGAATTTATAGGCTGTCAGCCTGTTTCTGGAGCATTCTAAATTGCTTTTATCTGACATGTAGGCCAAAGAGTGATTGACTAGCCTGTAAAGACAAGAAGAAATAGTTTCTGACCAGAGCAGTAAGAGGGGGGAAAAAAACATAAATTTGCCAAGACAATAAATTTGCTTATCAAACTACTACCTAGGAAGAGGAAGGACACATGTTCAGTCTTGTACCTTTGCCAGTCACCTAGCTGAGCAAATCATTTTTAAGCACTCTGTAAGGATTTCCTTGGGAAGTTTGTGCTGAGAATCTGGCCTCCGCAGTGTTATAGGGCATGTAATTCCCACGCAATGATACATGTGCCTTTTGAATTAATCAATATGTTTGTACATTACATATATTATTGCCATGTGGTTTTGCTAACAAGCATCCTTGGCCAACTTTGTGAGCTGTGTGAGAGACGTATATATATGTGTGTGTGTGTGTGTGTGTGTGTGTGTGTGTGTGTGTGTGTGCTATTAAAATAACAGTTTTAATTTCTTTAGCCTGCCTTTGTAGTCAGGTGTGGTTATATATTAAATCTTCATGGTATCCTGGTATAGTTGTTTTTCAAGGCTGAGCCACATGACACATTTGGAAGTGTTTATATTCATAATTGCAATATGCAGCATTGCTTCATCACAGTTCCAGGGTCCACAGTACATTTCTGAACTCAGGTTACTGTCTGCATTGGGTTTCCTCTGAGTCCTCCAAAAAAACATGCAGGTGGATTTCATGCGCTACATTGCCCACTAGATGTGAATGAGTGTGTGAATGGGTGTGTGCCTGGTGCCCAGGAGATGGTCCAGAGATCTTGGCTCGGGATTCACCAAGGCCCTGACCAAGAAAAGTGGCTACTAAAGATGAATGAATATCCATAATTATCTTGGTGACAAGCTTTTAAGCAGTGATCTTGTCTTTATCCGTAGTCTTAGCTTGCGTTAAAAAGATATCTCACTGTTTCCTTTCCTGAAAGCCACTGATTTGAAATCATCAAGCAGTCAACAAGCCGCCTCAGACAGAGAAGCCCAGTGGGAGAGGATGAATGACTCAACCATCCTGCGGGAAGCATGAAAAATGGAAGCTTTGAATAGATTAAAAAACCTGCTTCACATGCATATAGACTACTCTTGCACTGTTAGGTGTAACTAAAACGAACAGACTAAAAAATTCATGAACCCCATCACATGTGTGTGGAGAAAAAATGATTTATTCAGCAGGGGCTGTGTATGGCTGCTGCTAAAATCCACAAGTTTACCTGCTCCTAACCATTTAACTATCTCATGTAAGGGAAACAGAAGACGCTATGAAGTCCCACATTGCAATTGTGTCTTGTTACACATCACATATATTTTGCCAGATTTTGCCAAATTTCGAATCAATCCCTAAAGTTGTTTTCCGTCACGTGCTCTCTAGCTGTCACTGCCTATTAGTGTCTATCGCGAAAAAAGTCTCTGACTTATTCATTGCTTCCCTCAATTCACAGTCCCTACCGGAGTTCACACTGAAGATCTTCAAACTGCTCCAGCCTGGTCTACAGTATTTCAGCATTATAGGTGAAGAGCATTTTGTACCTGAGGTGTCTAACCCTAACCCGTCTGGTTATGAACTGCACTAATAAGGACAGTAACAGAAATTATTAATTAGAATTAATAAAGATTTAAATAAATCTAAATGATAGTGTGTACCCGTAATAAACATATTCATTGTTGTAATAATTTAAATGCAATTTTTCCAATTTTTTTCCATCTGAAATTGCTGAAATTGATCCAGGATTTTTATATTTTTCCTCATTTAATATTCTCAAAGGAAACGAAAAAGCAATGTTAGGGGAAAACCCCAGAACTACTAGATACCAGGAAATCACAATACAAAGTATACCAAACAAGACAGCTTGGCGTTATTAGTAGTAATCACTAAATCAGTGGCGTAAATAGTGGCCTACAGTTTTTGCACTTCACACCTCACTAAGTAAGCAGTAAGCAGTATGCCAGTCAAACCATATGTACAATACTACTACCCACAATGATCATAGCATGTTTTATGAATTGAACACGACTTAGTGTAGACCTCAGTAGAATACACTACACTTTAATCCAATATGTTTGATCAAATAGGTCTATTTTGCCAGTGGATCCCCTGGGCTCGCAACCTGTCCAGAGCCATGGCAACTTCCCCAGCTGCTCCCTGTAATGGTGGGGAATTTTTTTTTTTTTAAACCCCAATTTGGTCATTTGCCAATTCCCACCCACTACCTAGCTCTCTCCAATCATACAGCAGCTACCAAGCAGGGTGGGTTTAGACTAGCGTGTTAGCATGTGCTCCCTCTGAGACATGTGAAACCAGTCACCGCGTCTTTTCAGACTGCTGCTCGTCAGACTGCTACGTCACAGGGCAGCTGAACACACTTGGAGAAATTCACGAGCTCATAGACAGCCAAGATTGGCTACTGTGCTGTACTGACTGACAGGGGCGAGCTTTATGCCATTCCTCCCATTCACTGAGCATGGCCAATTTTGTTCTCTTGTACTCCGGAATGGCTGCGTGGCATCCTCAATCTCCTGTCAATCTCCCGAATGCTTTTCTGTTGCACTACTCAGAGCCATGGGGCTGCTCCCTTTCTTTTTTTCTTTTCTTTTTTTTACCCCAATGCATTTTGTGTCAAAGCAGCTTTACAGACTTAAGTGTCTTATCTATACAGGGTATATGTGTAGCTCTGCACAGTTGCAGAAACTATGGCTTTGTGGCTAGGCCACACCGATGACCTCTTAAATTAGTTCTTTTCTGTAGGGTTCAAAAAGAGGGAGCCCCACATATGGTTAAGGGAACCTTTAATCACCACGGAGGGACTATTGCAGATGAATTAGCCGAGCCTTGAAAGCACGAGAAGAAAATGGTAATAAGCATGCAATTTGCTCTGTAGGAAATGTAATAACGTATAATAACAGCGTAACCCATGATAAGTTCCAGGTGGGAACTACAGCTACTGTTTAAAACCGATGGACCATTAGCAGGAAAGCTTTGGTCTTCCCACAACTACGAAGCATGTGAGAGGCAGTAACTGCGCTCCTTGAAATCCGTTGGTTTGTGTGAAGATGAATGTGAATGGCGATTAGAAAACAAGTGTCGGGAGATGACGAGACCACCGGAGAGGGGTATTTCTCTCTCATTTTTGTGAGACAAAGACAGAGAGGCCTCGGTTTTTCGTCTCCAATCACAGCGTCTCCGTCTCTTTGGGGTCATCTGGACAGCCTTTCTATTCAGGACACCGCCTCTATTGTCGCGCGCGCTCACCCATCTTCGTACCCCCTCCAAAAACCAGACAACAGACACTTTAGATACGCGTTACAAGTGACAAGTGACGGCTAATTTTTAAGCTACACGTCGAACACGTTGGGAAGTCCAGTTTATCAGCTTGTACTAAATAAAACAAAAGCTCCTGTTCCGTGTAGCGGGTTCCAGTCAGCAGCTTAGCGCCTCCCTATGTGTGGAGCGAGTGACAGCTGCGTGTGTGTGTGTGTGTGTGTGTGTGTGTGTGTNTGTGTATGAGTGTGAGTGTGTGTGCGCGCGCGCGCTAGTGAAGAAGGCTTCATCTCCCAAATAGGATGAGCAGCCGCTTTGGTGGTGGCACGGCGGATGATCCGGACCGCTTGGCTGTTAGTGTTTGGGAGCTTGCTTTGTTCAGTTTCAGTTTGTCTTCGCGGACTGTTTGCACTGTGGCCGGATTTCCAATGGATATTCCCGTGTGAAGAAGGAGCGCGCGCGAACACGGTACAGTACCCATTCGGAAAGCGACGCGGCTTGCGAAAAGTAGCTCAGGTTGTCCGCTTTAATCATCTGCGATTGAATTGTGATTTACGAATCGGATCGGAATTGTGGCCATCATCAGTGGCATGATGCGAGCTACCGAACGGCTCATTCAATGAAAACTTGCTTTAGTATTAAGTTGGCTTTGTGTGTGGAGATTAGACACAAGTGCGCTTCTGTCGCGAGCTATAGCCTCACCTGACGTCACTCCTGTAAAACTTCTACGCTGATTGCTTTTTATTGCGTAATAAGTGAAATTTAGTGCATTTGGCATTGACTAATGTGATTCCTCTTATTTAACACCTCGAGCTAGTGTGTGTGTGTGTGTGTGTGTGTGTGTAGGGGGTGTTATAACGCAACACTGTCTGATTAGGACGTCAGTGCACATATGGACATATTTCACTTATAGCTCAAGTCTCACTGAGTGAACCCCTATATAGATTTTAAACCTGTGCTCTAATATTGGCCCCTAAATATCTAATAAACAACATGAATGTGATGATTATGAATGAGTGTGTAAGTTGTTATTAAAGTAAAACATGGCGTGTCTTTGTTTCTCAAATACATGGCACTTGTTAATATTCCAGCCCAAGGCAATGGGTTTTATTTATCAATATGAGAAATGAGTAATGCACTGACATACACCAGTCTGCTAATCTCTGAAGTGGTTTACGTTCCGTTAATCAGTGTTGATTATGGCACTCTAGGCACAATGCTCTTTTTCCTCTTTATTCTATACGAGCAGGCTTCAACCCTTCAGCCTATATATAGCTACACTACAGGAAAGAGACTCTGGAATAGTGACAGTTTTGTGGGAATGCATGTTGCTCCCCATTTCAGTATTTTTGCTCAAAACAAAGACAGAAACAAAAGGTTTGGACACGAATCTCAAAGTGTCGAATTACACAATTACACAATTACACAATTACACATACAGCAGGCATACAAGTAGACTTGGACACAAATGAACACTATGAGTTGATTAAGCATTAATTATGCATTGTCGGATCATTCGACAGCAGAGGGCTGACCAAGCTGATCTTGTGAGAAATTAGTGCAGATTTGAACGAACGAGGGCGATGTGGTTGGATTTTGCTCAAGTGGAAAGTATAGGTATGACCGCTAACCCCGCCTCTAACCTCAACCTTTTGTATCTTTCCATGCGATTTGATAGTTACCCATTTTTAAACGTGAGACCATTTTGGTTTCATCCGCTTATGCGAGCGTCTGTGCTAAAAAGGTCGCGAGAATGCAGCTAGGTAGCCAGGAAGAAATCTGGAAAACCCATCACTCTAGACCCCTTGCTCTTGACCCCTAAGGTCAAGTAGGGTGTGACTGTGTCGGCTCTGTCTGCACATGCTTCTCTCTGCACACAACAATACAGAGCATCTGTTTCTAGGCAGTGAACAGAATGGCAAAGCCAATCCAAACCGTTCAATCTCTCATGATTCTCCCTGTCTTGGTGCTCTCTTATGACACTAATGGGACTTGTTAAGATCACTGTCTGCTGTTCCTCTGATGAAAAGCTGTCCCCTGGACCCTGCCAATATTCTAACACTACTTTATATTCATATGGCTTCAAGGAGACGATTATTTTTTGTGGTTGGTTCTAATTTCTCACAGATTGGCTTGTCTAATAATCTCTGTGCCTTCTGTTGTTGATAAGACTTCCTGTGTCGGTTCGGACATAAATAAGAGACTGCTGGGGCAGTTTATTGTGATGATTGCTTTCTACCGATTTCTAAAGATACAGATGAATTTAAAAAACAAAACAAAAAGCAAAAAAAAAAAACAAAAACTACACCACAAGGGGTGTTTTGAGAGTCTTTAATTGCAGACATTAGATTGAGTGGTTTGTGTTTCATCCCTGCATTTGTGATTGCTGCGGAGTGTGTGTTTCATTGCAGCACAGCACTTCACAATCTGTGATATTGATTTGTTTGGGGGCCTGGAATCAATTTTTTGGGGAAAAAAGCAGGTTCTTGGTCACAACCTGCAGTGATGATGCATCCCACCTATCAGCTTACCAGATGGCTTTCAGCATCGCCACCTACCAACATGGTTATTCTGCAAGTATGAAAAGGGCGTACTGTGTGAGCTCAGAATCTTATGACGCTCTGTGAGCATGCAGTACATGTGACCAGGCTGTGTTGTTCAAATAGCTTGAAAAAGGGTGTGTTTTGATGGACAATAATCAGCAAATGAGTGGAAATTATATCTGAAGTCATTTTTTTATAATGATCTGAAAAAAAAGTGAAAGATTTAAATAGACAAAATCTAGACATAGACAAATGGACAATAAAATAAAATAGACAATTTTATTACATTCCCAAAAAAGCATAAGAATAAAGCACTGTGATTTATGTACGTTACCTGTTTCTGATCAAATTAGCAGCATTGTTTTTTTTGTGCTTCTACATTTCAGCGATCTGCTTTTCCAGTTGATACAATACTCCAGCAGATCCGCAAGGCAGTTGAAAAATAACGTGTTTTTACAAGCCGCAACGCACTGGGAGGCATTTGGTCTTCACACCCCAACAATGGCAGTAAAGGCTCCATTGTGTGTGACTGATGTGGATTTGTCACACCGGTGGGCTTGAATCGCTTGTGGTGTGGTGTGTTTAGATTTTCATTGTCAAGAACAGGTAGATTTGCTCAGCCTGAATAATTGATGTGGGTTTATGATTTCAACTCAATCACAATACACTATCGATGTGTCGCATGGATGGTGGACTTCGTGGGATTTCCATGATCATGTATTATTAATGAGCACACAGGGCTGAGTTACCTTATAATTGGGGCCGTTTCAGATAATGTCATATACTGCATAAGCAAGGTTACTGATGCTTTTGAGTATAAAATATCTATTCAGATATTGATGTTCAGATGTTTTTTTAGTGCCAATATATTTTTCACTGTGTGCGTACAGTGGTCATAATGATGACATGATCAGAAATAATTATTTGTGTTTCTCCATACTCTTATATTGTCTTCTTTTTATGATCATAGCATGATTATGTCATATCAACCCACTCGCTATAATTCTGCCTATGGCTTCTTCTGGACCTGGTGATTCTCTTGCTCATTAATGTTAATCCTAATATTGCTTTTGAAATAAAGGAGCTAAAATAATGGAGTTAAAACCAGGTCCTAAGACATTTTCAAAATTGAGATACAGCCTTTATATTTAATATCCTCAAAGGTTTCCTTTATATCTGATTAATGATTTTATGTTGTGTGTCCAGGTCCTTGTCCTTAGTGTTTTCTTCATAACTTATTTCAATCAATATTTTCTTTATCCCATTGGATCCGCAGTGGTGTCATATGGCTATCTGGCATTTATTAGTTTATTGCCCTTTTTATTGGTGTGTGTGCTTCTGAATGATTGCTCCTTCTATAAAACTGAAAGTATCTTTCCCTCCCTGAACACCTCCATGTTTGCTATCATATAAACATCATTTTAAAGGTAAGGACTGATTTATTAACGCTGAATGTGCTTGTGTCCTTGGCAAGATGTCAGTTGGTAAGAGAATACGCTTGTATGAAATCACACCGCACTGAGGTAAAACACAGCCGTGGATAACTGATAGCATCAGGCTTTGTTTTTATTTTCTTGTTTGTACTGGATACTTTGCCAAGATCGATTAGATGTCGTTGCCTATGCAAGAGTGTGTGGCGTTTTCCGAGATTGTCACTGGTGATCCTTGGTTGCGCGTTCCACCGGGTTTTCGCATGCCGTGGTGGTGTGTGACGCCGAGGACAGCATGTACATCTGTCCCGTCCCCAGACCCAGCGTGACTGGCACGGCTTTGCTCATCTATTAATCATGGAGAGCGCCTTCTTATTCCGTTGCCATAGTTTCAGGGCCTGAGACGGCGCCGGGGCTGGAGGGGAGATGGCAGGGGCCAGCAATTCCAAACAGCCTCTCAAGGAGAGAGTATGCTTAAAGGGGCCACTATGGCCTGTACTGGCACTTAGCACAGACTTATTGTGCATGCGTGCCACAGATGGGCTGAATGAAATATTGGGGATGTAACCCTGAAGACTCAGAGATGGTGCTCATTTTTTTAATCACACTAAGGCCCTTTGGATGGAAGATGGCCCAGAGGTGTTGATATGTGCAAATGAAACTGCTCTCCAGAAATCAGATAGGAGACTGATGATACCATTGGTTGAGATGATAGTTGAGAAGGTATATTGAGAAGCTCCATCTCAGAGTCTGACACAAATGCACGGCATTCGCAGGTAATATTGGCTCATTGTTTGGAACATTTTAGTTAAGTAGTTTATTCTATGGCAGAGAGAAAATGAAAATACTCCAATGGAGCTGATAGGCTTTTTTTTTTATCATTATCATCTCACTGACGGGGTGATGAAATTCTGAATACACAATGTGCTTAACTTTTCAGAGATGTGTTGAAATGAGCCTGCTGATTAGACATGAGCGCCTGAAGTGTAAATAGTAAATAATTAAAGTTATACAGTGCAACATATGGAGCTGAGCAGCTGAGCTCAGTGGATAAGGTTGTCATAGATAGTCATAGATAGTCATAGTCCTTGCTTTTCAGCCAAATACCTGTTATGCGCTACATCAGTTTATGATTCTCAAATTCAGAAGCAAATTGAATCGCTAATTATGGCATAAATGCATTGGTTGTAATCTTGGGATGTTCTTGCCTCGTTTTAACGGTCATGCCACCGCTGTAACTCCTCATCATGTTGCTTTTCAAGCGAGTATTTTAGGGCACAGAACAAGCAGAGACACAAGTACTATAATCATGAGTCTTTCTCCTGTGCCTTTCATGTGGCTTTAGTTCTGAATAAAGAACCTTGTCATTGTCAGGACTGTTGGGCTGCAGTCCAAGCCAGCATGATTTCCACTCTCCTTCTCATATCTATGACCTTCCTTGGATGGGCCACCCATAGCAGTTACAAAATAAGGGCTGTGGTGTTTTTTCCCTGGGCTGTTGGAGATTTCCTGGTGGTTTTGAAGTTCTACAGTTGTGTTACATCACCCTCTGCCTTAGCAGGTGGTGTTGGAAAGAATGATGTGGCTCTTGGAGGATTGTCAGGTTTTTTAGGTATTGCATCAAATTAAAAGACATCTGCTGTAACTGTTCAAGCAGACTCGGTCACCACATTTAACATCTATCTTTGCATATCATTCTTCTGAACTTTCAGCAAACATACACGAGTTGCCACTAAGATGTTTATCTCAAATGAATGGCTTTTGTCAGAGGGATTACTGTATGTAAATCAAAGAACCAATAACCTTCAGAACTACTAGGTATTCATTTTAGGTGTTGGCTTTAAAGTTTTACTCTTAAGGTGTTCCAGATTTTCTTGGAGCTGTCTAACTGAGCTCATGCTAAAATCAGCCCTGGGGAGGTTTTAACTTTCTGAGCCTCGTCAGCGAAGTTCAACAATAAAGGTCCTTTGTGTACATTTATTACATATCTAATGAACAAATTGCAGCCATGTGGCGTCGTGTGCCTGGTAACATAAGCGCGACCACAAGGCCTCCAGTGTTCAGCCCCTGCACGTCCATCAGCCCAGCGTTGAGAAACGAGACAGGCACACTTATCATCACTCTCAGAGGACCTGCGCAACAGCCCCAACATTGTTTCCTTCCTCGGCGGCAACAGGAACCACACGTGAAAAATCAGGAGTAGATCTAAAACAAGCTGAGCTTTGTTGAACGTTTTCATCTTTATTTTTCTTTTAGTTTTATTTAATAATCTTGGGGGTCTGTCTTGCGTATATAGATCACTGTATAAACACTACTTATGATGAATGACAGCCAGAGCAAATATACATAGTTTTCTTTCAAATGTACCAAAGGGAAAGATGTTTGAGGTCTAATTGGATTTGCTGGGCACAGTGTATGGAAATAATTTGTCACCACTACTAAATTAAACATCGAGCGGTGTTATTTGGATAGCTGGTGCCTTGTTTGTTTTGTGTAAATTAATATGTTATTTGGAGGATTCTGCTTGCCTCATACCATTCATAACACTCTGTTTGGCCAAGCAGACAATTCGGAGCACTCGTCTTCTTTTCAGTGGCATCGCTGATAGGAGAAGCAAGAGCGACTCCTTCGTCTTAAGTTTCTCTAGGCTTGTTTCGACTGCAGGATAGCATATATCAGCTAATGCAAGGTAACTGGATAGAGAGGAACGAAATGCTATCCAGATGCATTGCTCCTGCGTAACAACTGACCTATATAAGAGAACGTGAGAGATCCAGGTGTATTATTGCCAGAGCATTTCCTCCTCATCTCACTTTGATCATTGTCTCTTGGGGGCAGAATGGATTTTTATCCCTCCCCCGTAAGGAGGTGCACTTGTCCAGGGCCTGTTTCATGTTCAAATGACCAAGAGCGTATCTAAAACAAACATTGAATCCTGCGCCATAATGATGGCTCATTTGGGTTGAATGTTGGCGCCATGGGGCAGCCTCGTCTCCTTGACGTCATCTACAATCTTTGCCAAGTTAGTTGCGAATTGTGTAAGAAAGGTTCTTTAGTTTGGCAAAGGCACGATTTTTGGTGTGTAACATCCATATCGGAGAAGGCTTTACAGTGTTTCTGTATTATATGAAACTTCTTTGATTGGCACAACAGCTACTTTAACTTGTCAGCTTGCCACATGTCAGATTTTCATTACAATGCTTGTTTTGACCATCAGACAAATTAGTCAGAAACACAGGCATAAATACAAGCTCTATTATGTGCCTTCATTCAAATCAGGAGAAAGATGCACAGCACCCCATTAGAGTGAATTGATGTCACACCAGGAGAGATTTTATTGCTAGTTTGACAGTGCAGTGTGAGTGAAATTAGGCATGAAGCTCCACTACTTTATTACTCATGTCTGATCTGTCAGGCTTCGCTGACGGTTGTAGCCTTGTCTTTACCTACATAACGGCCGTGGCTATTCTCTAATGGGTTGTATTTTCTCCACAGATTGTAATACACCATCCTATTAGTAAGCTGTTACCCTGTGAAGCTTTTCTGTCCTCATGCTTTCTGGCTGCATGTGCTGAAGCTGAAGGAGACTCTGTGGCTTGGCAGTATTGATCTTCTGCAGCTGACTATGAAGGGTTTTTATATAGCCATTGGTGATGGTTATTTATTCACACAGATGCATTGTATTACGTTTTGGAGGTTATTGAGTGCGAACTGAGATTCAAATCAATGAAACCATTAATACTTTGTTTGTCCTGTTTTGTTTCCATTTAATAGCTCATTTCTCACTTGGTATTTACTGAAATGTCCAGAAAGGTTATTTTGGAAAATGGCCACCATAAGTAGAGTGCATTATTCTAATGTTTTAGAACAGGGGTCGTCAACTGGCAGACCGTGGTTCAGATACAGACTGAACTGAATACGTAATAAAAAATATGGTAAAAAAAATGGCTGTTGTTCAGCGATTCTAGTTTTCAAACCATGAACTATAGTGGCTTCTGCAACGGAGCCTCTGTTGCAGCCAATCACATGCATTTTTTATGTAAATTATTTCACTGAAGAAAGCTCATCGGACAAGAGGTTAGCTACTGGGCTAGAGACATAAGCTCAGGAAGGGGAGAGCTTTCATAGCCGTTCATAGATTTTTCATTCTGTTTACCCTCTCTGGTCTGATTAGGGAGCTCATGATATGGCTTGTTTAAAGTAGATGACAAAACAGAACGGCCACAGAAGTATGTGCATCAGATTCAGAACACATGTTTGATGAGTCTGTGCTACTACTCAAAAGTGGTAACGTGAAGCGTCAGTATGAAAGAAAACATAACCACTTCAAATTATCTTACTTATTGACATAAATTAATCACGTTAAAAGGGATCTGTTGCTGCCATTCAGTCACATTTGTTATCTAAGCAAGGAATTTTTCATAGAATTTACCTTTAAAAAATGTTAGTTGAATACCCCTGCTTAAGAGTTTGGACTTTTTCTTTACATAGCAATTGCACAATGCTTTAGGGATGTCAGGGTGGTAGCAACTTGAGGCACACACAATAGCTGGACAGCTGCTTGACTTTACTTGCGTGCCATATTGGGTGGGATGTGGCATCAGTTGCAAGTCTGGCATCTTAATGCTGCTTTGACAGATCATATGACGCTTTAGCATGTGTGAAAGGTCCAGTGTCCCCTTGGACCAGTGGGTGTCTGGTTCAGGGACCTTGGGCTGATCAGATTTCTTGGGTTTTTCTGGTCAGGTGTTGTGGTAGGGACCTAATGAGCACCTTTAGAGGTTTCATGGCATACTGGAAGTCTGAAATACCAAAGGCTGTGAACATTTAAAAAAAATATTCAAACCAACTATTTGAATATTTGTTCTGCCATTGAAATGTTATACATCATTTAGTGCTATCCTTGGTATAGAAGACTGACATTAGGTTATACTGTGAATTCTTCATGCTGATTCATTTGTACGTGCTTTTCAACGATCACACTGAACTGCAATCATCATTCTGTTTCACTGAACTGCAATCATTATTCTGTTTCACTGAACTGCAATCATTATTCTGTTTCACTGAACTGTAATCATTATTCTGTTTATTCAGGAGTTTTGATTTTGAGCTACTGTGAATAACATGAACAAGATGAGTCAGAGGAAGTAGCTCTAAACCCTTCTTAGTCCTGAGTAAGAACGACTTTCAATAGCTTTGCCTCAAAAGAACAAACTACTGAATGGAGTAACTCAGGCGAGCAGCCATGAAACATCCCGTATCTGTGTAATAGAATTTGCACTGCTGTATCTTTTTCTCTGTATGGAATTTTAAAGGCAGGCTATAGAATAAGATCCTTCACAAAACCCCCAACCCCTATGTTAATAAAGCTGAGAGTGAAGCAGTATTTAAAAAAAGTGGAGAGAAAAGGAATTTCAGTCTGCCACTGGGACCAAGCCACAGTTGCCTTGGCTTAAAAAGAGTGACAGAGACCTCTGACACTGTGATACTGAGGCCCTGTGCTATGCTCACTGGCTATGAGCAAAGAGTTTACTGTACTTTTCAGACTAATGTGGGCTGAATGAAGGCTGCCAGAGACCAGGGGAGGCCTGTCGAGTTTGTAAAACATTCAGTGGTTTTCATATGGTAATTGTTCCTGAACTCTGTTTCTTCTGGTTGCTTTAATGAAAGTAGTCATTCAATGCATGGTCCCCCCATCTCATATGGAATGTGACAGGGTGTAGTATTTAGGTGGCTTAATTGACCCTGCAAAGAAGGAGTAAAGAAGAGAGAAAGTGGAGCGAAGAGGGTTTTTTATAGTGAGAGACTATGTATGTCTGCTTTGCTGCCATATCTAGTTAATATAAAAGCCATTGTCTAATGGTTAGGCAGATAACAAGAGGTAGATTCATTCTCAACTGCTCTTTCTCTGTTTAATGGATGGCTTGTCAAAAGCAATTATTACTTTGCAATAAAATAGTCAACAAGAAAAGAGGAAAAGAGGAAAAACAGTTAAAATGCTTCTGCTAGATTCAAAGGGAAATGCAGTCCTTAATGGATTTTTCATTGCTGTGTTTAGACTGTGTTAATCTAGATTGATTGCTGAGTTGAAATAAATGGCCTCTGTGAATAAGAAGCATGAGAATGTGTGACCGTGCTCCAGGGATTCCGGAGTACTAGTTGGCCTTTATACAAAGCTGAATTAGTTGGTTAGTTAGTTAGTTAAAAAACAAACACCAGTCAATAATGTCAGCATGGACCTAGTGTGTTCTGTAGGAGGAAAGTTCAGGCATAGAAAGCTCTTTGGCTCTAATAAAAACAAAGTTTTTATTAAAGAGGTGTCTGCTTGCAAAATGTTTTTGATGAGCTAGACGACATCAGATGTGTTAAAGCCAGATTGCTGTTATGACTGCAGTCATAACAGCAGTTTAATCGTTATCAAGACCTTCATGAACCTTGCTGATTAAAACATTTCCTGTTATTTGGACTACAAGTCAGTCTCGTCGGCTTTCAGGGACTGTCTTAAGCTTCCTTCACTCTGCTAACTTGGAGTCATTAATCTCTGTCAAGCAACATTGAAGTTGAAGACCAAACAGACTCTGACTGTGAGGTGGACAACTGCGTGTTTGAACTTTCCTGCAGCTTAAGTGAGTCCTACGGGACGCTCTCTACGTCCTTCATTTTGTGGTACCTGCAAATAATACATTGAAGCTGCACTGTACAGCTCAATTACTCAACCAGCAGAGCCAAAAGTGGCTTATTTATAAGTGCATAGCCAGAAGAAGAAACATAAACCATCATATGTTTTTCATTATTATAAAAACACGTAGGATTGATTTTTGTTGACAGTAATGTTTCAGTGAAACCCAGTAACATTCATCCATGTATTGCTTCTTCTTCATTGCTGTCTTCCATCATGTAATGGAATTGCAGGCTGTTTTCCTGTATCATACCCCAGAAAAACATCAACCAAGAGATCTGTTCAAGCGTTGAGGCAGTAACCTCATGTTTAGCTTCATTCTGGTTCAGCTCACATTAAAAAATGAGCAAGCGGTGTAAAGGCCACAAAGATCCAGGTCGATATGCGACAGTGTGCGCATCTGTATTAAGATGTCCTTCCTGTTTATTATAAAAATGCAGGATAAAGTGAGATTAACTCTGTTTCAGGATGTGTGAAACATCTACTTGTCAGGTGTAAGCTGTGCCTGAATGAAAAGCTGTATGCAGTGTGTTTGGGAAAATGTTCACAGGAATTATAACAAACCTGGTAGAATCATTTCAGTTATGTGTTTAATGTTGACCAAAAGACTGCCATATTTTGTATTCATTGCAATTATTGCAGTGCACATATGAATTCACCAATATTTCAACCTGAACATAACTACAAATTGCCATTGCCAACACTGCTAACAGTACCACAATGTCCTTTTTGCTGGACCTTGCAGAATTTTCCTCCACCATCAACCATTTTCAGTATCTACTTTTACATAAACATCAATCAAATAAACAGTATCCTAAAGCTGAACCCAAATTCAGCTATACATTTCATATACTTTAATAATTTCTTTAATGAAGCATTGACTGCAATAGATATGGCACAGAGTGAAGCCATGGAGGTGAAGTGTTACAAATGTAGCCTAGTTAGCAAATATCAAGCTTTGTTGTTCACTGTAGTATCACAGACTGTTGCACCAGGCTATATAGCTATATAATGCATTGCATTTTTGTACTACTTGAGCAATAATACTGTATGTAAAACGACCTGCTGCTTGTGTCATACAGTGCTCACACACATTTGTTGTTGTTGTTGTTGTTGATAATGATAATGAGCAAATCCCATCGTAAAGCTCTCATGCTCCAGATGACAGAGACAGTCACGTAAGACTGTGACACGTGGATCAGCTGAACTTATTTCCCCTTTGTGCTTGCAGTTCCTGTTTTGTTAGTGTTCATTCAGCGATTAAGCGTCTCATCAAGGTGAAACAAGGTATAAAATTTGTCTTGCGGTGGGGGATGCTGTATGCTGGTGCTCTTATTCAGTGGGTTTAGCGGCATTGGTTCCTGACCATGACAGATAACATGGAGCTGGTTGTGCAAATCCTGGAGGATGTTGTAGGTGCAGGTCCGTTGTGGCCGCTCTATTCATGCAGATTACCACCCGATGGGGATCGGCTAATTGGTGGCCTTGGCTAGGGCCCTTTTTCTAAGGCTTTCTCACAAAAGATCACATGGTGGTGGCACCAAAGGGGGAGGGGGTGTTGTGGGGGGGTCGAAGAGGAGAGGTTTCCCCTCAAAGAATGTCTCTGTGGAAAGAGTCCTATTGCTGACCGCGGGAGCGAATCGTCTCTCAACAAGTTATCTCTGACCCACTTGCCTACCCGTGTGTGAAGATCCCCTTTTATTTTCTCTTTTCTCTGGCTTGCAACACTTAATCTCTGTTGTTCTTCTCATTGGGGAATGGTTGTTCATGGTGGAACACAAAGTGAGGCTTGTCCTGTAGGTCCCATGTCCTGTCTCTACATTCTCACCTCCGTACAAGGACCATGACATTGTCCGAACCGCTCAAGGAACTTGATATTGAGTCTCTGCGTGTGAGTGTCTTTTGCTTAGGAACAGTGGAGAGTCAGGTAATTATTTCTTGTATGCTTCAACTGTAGTCGGTCTTTAACATACAGTACACCTCCCACCCCCCCACCCCCCGACACACACACACACACACACACACACACACACACACACACACACAGATTTAAGGCAGGTTAATTTTCAGCCAGCTCTTTCACTTGCTGTGTGGTTGAGCGCCAAAACAGCTTTGAGTGGGCTTGGCGGAAAAGGTGTTATGACTTCTAATGATCACAATCTGCCAATCAACCTGGCCAAATAATATTTCAAATACTACATCTTTTAAGAAATTGCCACTTCAGATAAAATACGTGGTTTAATTTCTAGAATTTATGATGCATTTGAAACTGATATAGATTCAGTGTATTAAAAATTCCTTCATGTCTAGTGTTGAGATATTAATGCCTTCAGTGCAGCACACTGCCGTGTTTATTATTGTTTTACTTAACGAACAGTATTATCTCCTATAAATTGTTCCCTACAGAGCCGGTCATAAGTTGGCTAGATTCCTAATATAAGTGACATCTGCTTCAGAGCACGTTCCCCATCGATGTGTTTTAATATGTCGAATGCAACCCAATACACGCGGAGGCTATGAGAGACCACTTTAGCTAGATGTTGGTGAGTCATTACTTCAGCAGAGATCAATGCTTTTGTGGTTCAGATGTAAAAATGCACATTTTAATGATCAGCAGAAACCCAGGAAAGGGATATAGTATCCTACCAGCTCAAGAGCAGTGTAGGACTGAGAGTGCTCTATTTTCAAGCCTGATAGTCTGATGCAAATAGCCAAATCAGCTGCACTGTGACTGAGCTTAATCAATTTGGAGTATACATGATGAAGATACACAATATGCTTGACCCTTTTAACTTGCCCTTAATTAGAAAGGGCAACTCAGTGAGTCACTTTTCTGTAAAGCATTACACTGAGTAGTTAAAGGCTATATTGAGTAACATTTACATAAGAGGTATTCATAAGTCAGCTGTTAAAAATATTCACTCATTCTCAGATGCATTTGCCTCAGTGGAACTCTAAGGTTTTAGCGTACTCGGCGTGGACATTATCATGGCGTGTAGAACGATCTAGAACAGTTGGAAATAGGGTATGATTTACGCCATATCATCTTGTGCAGTCAGTGTTATTGAAGGCTAATTTTAAGTCATGATTAAGAAAACATATTCAAATATTGTCTTTCTCCTAATTAATACTACTTTCCTGAAGCTGCGTACAATATTAAACAGCAATACGCCATCCTCTGTGTCATTAGCTTGTCACTAAGTTTATCACAAGACTTGTGGTGATTATTTTTGGCCACAAATTGTCATCTGATTGTGTCACCTGACTGGTCTGTGGAAGCCTGTTACGCTGGTATTGGTCTGTGTGTGGGGGTTGAAAGGGACGCCTTGTAAAACTCAGTCGGGTTTTCCCTATGGACGTGCTACTGAGTAGTACGGCTCCAGTGACAAACCCAGGAGAGCCATAAACCCAGTGAGGGCCTCCCCTTCAATACTTCCCTGTTCTATACCACAGTCAAGTAGGATGTCAGCCATTTCACAGGGATCGTGTCAGTTTAACAAAAGATTTCCTTTGAACATAAGACAGTCAACACACATGACAACGGCTGTTGAATTGGCGATTGCTTTCAGTTAATTTAGCTGGTCTTTAACTGCCTGCTTTCTGCGTCTTGATTCCATGGATTTAAGTGTGTTCTCACATATTATTCATTGTCTTAGGCCATGGGGATTCTATGTAGATGTGGTATCAAAGCATTAAATTCAGTGTGTCCCCTGCCCTCTTAGTCATTATATGGAATGGCGTAATGAGTCTTAATCAGAGGCAGGGCTGCTGGTGTTGTGTTACAGTTTGGCTCGTACGTAGCGAGTGGCTTGATTGTGCTGTGGAACAGCCTTCCGTGAGCTTAAAGGCGACCTTGATTAGAGTCGGAGCTCTTTCAGGGAGAGGGCCATGTCACCTTGTTTTGAAACGGTTTACTCTGGCACTGAGGACAATGATGCCTTTAACTTTACGTAGACACACACACAAAGACACACACACACATACACTCAAACACACATTCTTTATTCGCTCAACTGGCTTTGCTCAGCCACAGACTTCTGTCTTCCATCAGGATCAGTTGCTAAAACCACTATTCCTTTGATTTGCCCTCTGGACTCCAACCGAAATTGCGTGGTTTCAACTTGAAAAGATTTGACTTCCTCCACCCCATGGACTCAATTATTTCTCCTTGTGTGTGTCGGTAAAATGTCAAGTTGCGTAGGATCTTCTCACATGTGGGGCTGCTACATGGTAACTGGCTTCTGTATGGACAGAACACAAGAAACCTCCAAAGTAGAGTGCTATCTGGCTACGGTCACTACGGAGGTGGCCCTAATCGCATCTTGAGGAGTAAAGAAAAAGCACTGGGATTTGCAGTGCTGGCTGGAGGGGGGCTCTGTTCTCAGCAGATAAAGCTGTTTCTGTAGGCCCCCCGAGTGCTAAAGCCGCATTAAATCCCTAACGAGTCACTCTAATGAGCATTTACTTGAAATACTCCTTAATCTACCCTACAGTCATTTCTAGCTTGGGAGTATACGCCCAGATTTTAATTATTATTTTTTTAAATTATTTCTCTTTGATTTCCTGGCAGCTCTGTTTTGACTGATGACTGATGTACTAACTATGTTCTGTAGTAACACCCCAGAAAAAAAAAGGACTGGAAAAAGAAAAATTGCTAAATAATATCTACAAATATACAGTACATACTGATGAAATCTTTTATTTCCACTGAATTTTCCCTGACAGATACTTGAAGTGACCTTCAGCTTCCATTTAAATATGGTATGACATTCATTTCCTCCTTAATATAACATCATAAATACAACCATACTTCTTAAAACATTTGGATATTTAAGTATACCTTTCAAATTTTAAGTTAAAGCTGTCTTTAAAGTCTTAAAGCACATCAAGTGGCTTGTGGACAGACGTCAGTATCAGATCAGTATCAGGCATCAGCCAGTACCAGAGCTTGGATATTGGTATTGCATTTAGAATTGAAAAAAGTGAGACTGGTGCATTCACACATACATTCGAAGTAGTAAGTTCACAACAATCAATTTCCCCTGCATTTTGACCAGAAATAAATATCTGATAAAACCCCCCAAAATGAAAATGTTTCATGGTGGAAAAAATAAAACATAAATTCTCACCGCATTGTGTCTTATTTGCATAAAGTTAAACTTCACTTGACTTTATTGGATCACCCATTCCTCCAGCTTCACTTTGCCAACAGCTGCTACACCTCCTGTTGCTGTTAATTGCCAACTCTCAATGAAAATTAATGGCTTCTGGCTGCTTTGTCACATCACATCGGTGCCAGTGTGAAGGCAGGATAAGGGTCTGACACCAGTAGCAAAGCAGATTCAACTTTAACTGTTGCATTAAGAGGATGCTAACTGCCAGTCGGAAGAAGTTAAATTCTTTTTTGGTGGCAGCGTAAGCTTTATGGGTGGGATATTCATAATGCTAGAGAAAAGGACTTGGAAGGCAAAGGAAAAGGGAGAGCGTGTCTTTCTTAGCTAGGCCAGTATGGCAGCAGAGAACAGCTGATGCTCTCCGGCTGGACTCATTAGTTGAGTGGATATTTGAACCTAAGTACTCTCTAAGAGACACTCGCTCTTCAATTCCATTAAGGCATTGTACATTATTCACCTGTTTCATTAATCAGATTTCCTCCTAAATTTACCTCACTTGACATCCTAAAACAAACAGAAAAAAAGAGGCGAAAATTAGCAGAGGGAAAGCTTCTGATTCAACCTTTTTGAAAATGACAGAGGGCACTACAGTTCATTGCAGCTGAGCTCATCTTTGAGGATATTGTGTCTGCTAGAGCAAAAGACAGTCTGCTTATCTGAAGGCTGAGATAGAGAATGATGTCACTGACAAATAGCCTTGACAGAACGAATAGAAACAAAATGGTGTGTGTGTGTGTGTGTGTGTGTGTGTGTGTGTGTGTGTGTGTGTGTGTGAGCATGTGTTGGGGGGGTCACTTATGGCTGTGGATCATTTGGGGCCTACTGTGGTCAAATTGCCACTGTGGCTGGGTTTGTTTTGGAAGATAAATGTCACATTTTTAGCTACATGTTGCTCATACGCTGCTACATCAGTGGCAAAATTGGGTTGGAAAGCGAGAATGGGCTGGCTGACTTCACGGAAACAAGTTTTCATGGTGTTTTTATTATAGTGTTGAAGTGTTGTTTATTATAATGTTTCTTTTCTTTTTTTTATTTACTTTAGGAGCATATGCTGTGTTATACTGTGAGATATCTGCAAAGCAAAAATTCCCAATCTCTAATATTTTAGCACTAGTAGCTGTTCTGAATTTTCTGTTCTGTGCTGCTGTAATACACAGTTAAGCATAGTGATGCTTAATTCATTTAAACAACTTAAACCCCTGGCCTATTATTCAGTTTTGTTCTGAAACTACAGTCATACCAGGTAATAATATTTAGTTATGGGGCCTGGGAGGATTAGAAATCATAATGCAAATCTGAAATCATTTCAGACATTTAAATCTTTTTAAATTCGTAGAAACGAGGCTGTCAGAGGCAGAATTATTGGTGGGTTCTTTTAAAAGAGACTGTTTTGTCAGACGGTTTAGGAACTCTCCCAATCTGTTCAAAGTGAAAACTTCCACTTTGCACATATCAGGATATAGCTGGTGGAGTCTGCAGTATAAGCTCCTTTACCAGTGTTGTTTATTTTGCACCCGGTGAAGGTTTTAGCCGAAAGGATCCCGTAATCCTCGTGCCATGCAATCTACACTGAGTTGTTGCTGACAGCTCTGAGTTTCCTTTGTGCGTGAGGAGTCGTGCCTGGGAGAGATAGGTTCCTCGTCAGGGCATAGCTGCCTGTTTATACCATACTCCGTTTCTTTCGCACAACCTCTGTCAGCTTTGTTTTCATCCATACAGGCTTTTTGTCAGGCTCAAGGAACTGACTGCCATTAGCACCCTGAAAATGTTTGCATGACCGAAAGCTAATAACACAACCACTAATTTGCACATTGGCACATTGGAAATATCCGGCCCATGTGACTGAGCAGCATGAGGCACATAGTTTAGAGTTACTCACATCCTCACTCTGGATTTCAATTTATAGAGAACAATCATTAACACTCTTTTATTTGCAATGAATTTCTTTTGGGGAGAAGAATATAAATGAGCCTGCTCGTATCATGTATTTACTATTCTGTTCAACGAGCACAAGGCTTTCAAATTAGTGCCAATTACTCAAAGGCTAAAATTGAATTACAGGGTCTAATAAATGGGCTGCGGTGGCTTCCTTTAACTTTGGCTTTCTGCTCACGTAATCCCCTCCTGATTCAATTTATGTGCTTGTTTCTGCTTTCTATTTTTCCTTGCAGTGAGACAATAACTTTACCCTTAACCTTTGAAAGGAATAGATACCAGTGATCTATAGCTCCCCTGACTAAATTAATGAGCAATTTCCATTAGAAAAATTACACGACACAACTGATCTAAGGATTGGAGAATCAAAAATGTCCTCTGACGCAGCACCGAAAATTAGATATTGAAGAACCGTCATGTGTCCTTAGGAGGAGTTACTCCAGGGAGAAAGAGATATATTGAGACTCCCAGCAGAGGCAGGAAAAGATGCGAATGAGATGTTGTGAAGCAAGATTTCATGTGGATACCAAGTCATCTTCCTGCCAGCAAGCTTAAAATTAGCTTTCGTGTTCTTCCCTTGCGGTTGAAGCTCTTGGTTTTATGTTGCCTGCATGCGATTTGGTGATAACGTGTGTAATTAGTGTTCGGGGTAGTTACAGCCAGAGTGTGTACAGTTATTGTGTGTAATATGTCCTTACAGTGCGGTCATGCATGCAGCACAGAGCATCTGTGTAGTGCAGTAATCCCTGGTGTACACTAACAGCCAAAGGTTTGGACACATCAGACTGAATATATGTTTAATATCTGTTTCTTAATATCTGTTTTATTGTCTTAAGGACATTTTTACAAAGGTGAAATGTTTCTAAGGCAAACAGAAATAGTGAAGAATGTCCACGTATAAAAGTAGTTCAGAAAATTCCATTTTTAAGTAGTTTTTAATGTAAGGAACATAGGAGAAGCGGTGAGGAGCTCAGCCTATTTGAGATCGTTTGGAAAAGACTGGATGAAGCTTGTTGAGAAGAGTGCGCAAAGCTTCATCAAGAATACTGTTAAGATAGTAAAATCTAAACTATAGTGTTCATGTATTTATTATTATTAAAACTAGTAAGTATTGAAAATAATAAAATTATTATCTAAAAAATTACTATAAGCAGCTATGGCGAAAACCTTTGACGGTTATTAACATTTTGGTATCTTCGGTGCTAAGATGTTTGTATAAAAGATTATCAGTTGCATGATTAGCAGCACTGTACATCTTGTTCTTAAAACAGCACCCGTTCCCAGCTGTACAGTGGTTTATAACTATCAGTAGGAAACTGAACATATGTATAGTTTTGGGAATTTGGCTGTGGAATCTATCGATTCACTCAGATTTAAGCATTTGATGGCCAGTAGTAGAGCACTAATAGTACTCTGTCCTATTAGGAGAAGCTTTGTTTACGCTGTTGTCTTTAAAGGATCAAACAGCACGTTGCATGGACCGGTTTCATCTGTATGAATAAGCGGCCAGCAGCGTATTTCTGAAAGGACTGAGCCATTTGACTTGAGACTTTGCAGAAGGCCATCACTGCTGAACTGTTTGGACATGTCCCACCTTCAGGAGTAGTGGATTGAATGTGGATTGGAGGATCAGGAAGCGTTTGGATTCCAATTACCATTCAGCTGAGAGGAGTGACACAAGAACTCACTCACAGCCCATCAGAGGATTAGCATTCGCCTTGGATTTGGCTAGCATGCAAGTTAGCACGGAATTGAAGGGGGCTGCTCACCAAAGCCAAGAAACAGACGTAAAGCCAAAACCACAAGTGTTTGAAAATCCAACAAATCAATAACAATGATGTTTTTTGAAAAGAAGAAGCTTGAAGTTCATACAAATTTGCTGTACAGCTCGTCAATACATCTGTAATCTATAGTTTGTATGTAAAGCTTTTCGTTGTTGTTACATGCACCAGAATTGAAGAAGACTTTGTAGCATTGCTCTTTTGGCAAAATCCACTTACAGAATTTGAAGTGTCAGAAATGCGTGGGTTTTTTTTTTTTTTTTGGTACAAAGATAGTAGTGCCACTAGACTAGGGGCTCTAGAGCTGCAGAGTTGGTATGGCGGTGTTTTATTTACACTTTCTCAGGGTGTGCGTTCCACTTCCAGCTAACTACAGCATTTTTGCTTTGTTGAACACGTTTCGTGTTTATGGTAGCCGTAAATGGTTAAAAATATGATGAACAATATGTTCCTTAGTCATTATCACAGTCGCTATGACATTTTGCCCTGCACCAGGATATTGCAAGCATATGCAGTTTACTTAGAGCTTGCATGAGATGACAGTAAATATGTAGCACTGACTATAAAGTGCCTGATTACAGTGATTTCATTTAAAAAAATACATTTCACAATAATACGTTTAATTAAACACAACATTCATTCGCAAATAGTTTTTTGATGTAGCCAAATTGCATGACCATAATATTTATTTGATTTGATTTGTCACTTATTGTGGAATCGATTGATTAACTGTGGTCAGCATATTAATAGCACATTATTACAGTATAGTACGTTATTTATTTACATATTGACATTTTTTTTGCTGTAGAAAATAGTGCAGATTTTTGACTAAAAGCAGAAACAGAAATTTCATTTATTGAAAATACTTCAATGCTATTAGTCACTGTTAGGCAATTATTATAAAAAGATCAGAAATATGATAGGCCTAGAACTAGTCATAATTTGCTTGAAGTGGCTTAAAAGTATTCTACAATAGAGATAACCCACATTTTGCAGCTGCTACAGTGTATTTTTATGCCTTCTTTGTGTGCATGTATGGAAGTGTGAGCCGATATAAGGGCGCTCCAGTCTCCTTTCTCTGCTCATGTTAACAGGAAATTGAACGGATAAGCCACTCGGCCATCTGCATTTGCATGCGCGTTATAATAGTTGATTTTGTCGTCCATTACTTTGTGCTGAAATATTGAACGCAGACGAATAGCAGTGGCATGAATGGAGCATGAGATATGATAAACGGATCAAAGTGAGGCAGGATATGATTGCCAGCCTCCTTATCTTTAATAAATTTCGGTTCTGCTCAGTCAGTCGGCTGCACTTGGCTCAGATTTGGGTTGTCTCCATCCTTTCGCTGCTTGATTGACAGAAATGAAAAAGGTTCGAACGTATGACTTTATTCTTTTCTCCGACGACTATTGGAAGTAACAGTTGGGGGTCTTCATGTATATTCTGCACACAAAACCTCAGCAGTGACTGGTTTTTGGCGTGCTGAAATCGCTGCGTGGTCTCGGTTTTGTGTTTCACTTTTCCTTATCTGACAGCTCCCAAACCTTAATTAAGAGCATGGTTAATGTGAGCTGCATTTTATTTTACGTGTCATTTTCTCCAGTGCGCCAGTATCACCTTCAGGCGCTATTAACAAGTGTGGCCACTTTGGAAGGGAGCAGAAAACTTCAATTATACAGCATTTCAATTACAGGTTGTGTTGTCAAGAGTCATTTAATTAATTCTGGCCATCGTCACTTGTCAGGTTTGTGAAAATCTGATTAAGTGTAACACACATCATTAGGCTGCTTTGACATTTGTTTCAAGATGTCCCACTACCTCNGAGTGTTTGTGTGTGCCAGGCTGATGTGATGCTCGTACTAAACTGAAGAGTGCTAAATTACTCCTCTGACACTCAGAACCACGTTGTTTGGTGATCGTTGCGATGTTTGCTGTCTGATAGCGATCATTCCACCACTATGTGAGTGGTGTAAACCTGCACCAGCATATGGTCTCCAGTGGATGAACAGGCAGTTAGAGGTGCGAAAACAGCGTGCACGTGTACGCTGCAGACGCAGACTCATTTCCGCTAAGCTTTATTGCCTGCCACAAATCTCCTTCCAGCATCTGGGGTATGAAAGGTGCTGGCTTAATTTCTTACCGAAACACTGAGGTTTCTGTCTCAGACGCCTTATTCGCTGTGCTAAAACGGACATTAATTTAATCTACGGTTCGTGCATTTGAATAGCGTGTAAAAACACTACAGCTGTGTAATCCTGCTTTAGGAGAAAATCCATGCTCTTTCTTCATCCACTACTGGACCCCTGCCCCCCACCACAACACTCCCATACACATGCTTACACACAGGAGCTGCGCTGATTCAGGCAAAGGGGCTATCACAGTTTAATCATTAATCTTTGGACAAATAGTACGCAACAGAATGAGGCATTTTACACACATTGGAGCTGTTTGCGCCCACAATGCTAGCGTTTTCGTAAAGCTAATTTACATAATTACCGTGTTTTGTGGCTGAAAATGATAGTGCTTTCAAGTCTGTGTTTTACCTCAGTGTAGACTCTTTTCCATGAAGCTCTAAGGCTTTTCAGTTAGCTAAGACTAATTACTTTGCGTACGTGCTAACTATTTTTGAAAACTCACTACTGTATAAGCCTCAAGCATTAGAAACTCATTTCATGAGCACGCTGAGTTGATGAGACAATCAACTACAGTTTTGTCTATGCATTTGGTTTATATGCTTAATTTAGCATAGCCCACGGTGTAGGAAATAGTAGGTCTCTGATTAAATAAACAGCAATGAGGGCTGCAGTTGCTTAAAGAACATGGCTGTATACTGAGTGACAGGCTGTCATGTCAGATTGAGACCATATTAGTCATGTCAATCTACGCTGGGGACACTGATTTTATTTACAGTGGACAGTCTTGCCTGAGGTCTTGTATTTTGTTCAGGTCATCCATCACGCAGTCAGCAGGCACAAAACAATCCCAGCCACGATGCTTTTTACTGAACGATGTATAAAGCGCTACAATCAGCCCGGGTTTGTCACAGAGCACAGTTTGACACCTCTTTGAAGTGTTTTTTTTTTTTTTCTTTAATAGTATAGTTGAGATGCACACACTTAGAGGTGGAGTGCATAGAGAGCATGCTTAGGAGAGCCAGCGCTTCCTCCATCAAGGCTGTTTCCTAGGATTTCAGTTGCATGCCCTATGCTATTAAGGGAATCTGAGTGGAGAATAGTGTTTTCACAGTGCTCTGAATGGGATTCACAGTCGCACGGAAAGCGCTCTCTCTCGCTCCGTCGCCTGCCCTCCCTCCATCCCTCCATCCCTCTGTTCCTCCCCCTCTGTTCTTCACCTTCTCTCTCGGGTTTCTGGCACCACTGTGTCGCCAAGATGGCTAGCAAATGTGGTGGAGAATTAGGAATTGCACTGAGGCCCTAAAATTCGTACTAAAAATGCTCCCTTAAAACCAGCAGTGCGAGAATTTAAGAGAATGAACCAGTCGAGTGTGATTGTGCTTCTGACCCTGCAGTAATTATCAGCCATGATTTGAGTTGGGTGGGGAGGTGGGGTGGGGGTGTGATTTGTTGCTACAATGCACTAGCAAAAACAGAGGAATAAAAATGTCAGCAGGGCTGTAGGTTGCCGTAAATCTGCTCTGTATGAAAGAGCCCAGGTCTCAGTCCAAGTAAGTAATGGAAGGAAGACCAATTGGGGAATCATTTCTTCCATCGATTTAATCATATGAGCTTCTCCAATTAATGAATCATATTGAATGGGATATACGCTGGTTAAAAAAAAAAAAAGCAAATGTCTGATCCTCTGAATAAAGCCGAGTCCACCTCAGGCTCAGCCATCGATCTGTGACGCATATTACTGAGCTAATCCAATTAATTTGTTTCGCTGGCAAGGCAATATTGTAAAATCACGGCCTGCCCTGCATATCTGTGCCATGTTCCTGCAGGTGCCTATGATGGAAGTAATGAAGGAACTTCTCTTCCTCTTTTTTCGCAGGCTGAAGTAAAGACATAGTGAGGAGCCAGTGCAAAAATGAGGTCAGAGGCCTTGTTGCTGTATTTCACCCTGCTGCAGATGGCTGGGGCCGCCTTCCCAGAGGACTCGGAGCCAATCACTATTTCACATGGCAACTGTGAGTAACCAGGAGCTGTTGGGAGAAACGTCTACACCTCTTTGTTCTTCACTCCTCTCTCTCTCTCTCTCTTTTTCTTCACTGTCCATCTTTCATACACATTCCTCATTCTCTCAGTCTCGCATTCACATTTATTTCTCTCTCTGGCTCCCTCTTTTTCTTTTCCTTGTCTTTCCCTCATTCTCATGCACATTCCTCCCTCACTTTTTTCTCTTCCTCTCATTTCTGTCATTTTGCCAGAAATACTTCTCTATCCTGCTAACATTTATTCAGCTTTATTCATAACCTTTCCCTTCTCTTTCATTTCTTACACAATTTCTCTCACTTTCTCTTTTTTCTTTCACTAATATCCTTTGTCTAGTTCTCACTCATTCTCTGTGACACATTCCTGTCTGTCTTTCACTCTCACCTTCTATCTCTCTCCTCTCTTCATTCCCTTGTTCGTTCTCTCTCTCTCTCTCTCTCTGTCTCTCTCTCTCTCTCTCTCTCTCTCTCTCTCTCTCTCTTCTCCTTGCACTGTTTGAAACATAATTCGATGCCGAAGGAAGCACACAAGAAAATGTGAACTTTAAGTGCTATTTGAAATGGAGTCTTTCTAACATCAAAGGATAATCCCTTATTTTCCCCCGTCAAAGCTTAAAGCCTTATGTTGAGGTCTAACTGCTATGTGGGGCACAGAGATTTAGGGTGAATTTTATTTCCTTCTTTTTCTTTCACTCTCTCTGTGAAACCAACTAGCTTATGATATTATTTGTTTGTATGCTTGGAATGATTTTGCCTGTATTTAATTTCTACCTCATTGCAGATACAAAACATTACCCAGTGTTTGTTGGACACAGACCAGGAAGGAACAACACACAACGGCACAAATTGGATATTCAGCTGATCGTCATAACGAATCGGACTCTTTATATAGCCGCAAGGTCAGTTTGCTTACCGTCTACATGCATTGGGCAAAGGATGTTAGAGTGCAAACCTCAAGACTTATTTAAGAGTGCCTCATTCTCACGCGACCATAGCGGCTTTTGCCACTCACCGAAATACGCAACGTCTCCGGAATTTCCATGAAAGTGGCATATACGTACACAACATAACCATAATGGCTCAAGCAGACTAACATCAATCATGTGGTCTGCTGATGAATCACAACGTTCTTAAGAAGGGCGCTGACTTTTCTCATGATGTCTGTTTAAATATGCTGTATAGAGCAAATGATTTCCTATTGAATATTATATAATTATTATCAAAATGCAGTTAGGGTCACAAATAGTAAACATTAATATTTGGGAAATAACAGAGAGGTGTGAGAGTTCATCATTTTCATGTGTGAATCAAACTATTGATGTAAAGCAGCTTGCTGGAAAAAAAGCTGGTGTGTGGTTGATATCTGGGGTGCACAGAATTGGAAATAAATCATTTTTTCCCTTTTTTTTTTGCTTCATGGGGCTTCTGCAAATGAAACTCTAGCCAGCAGTGCCAGTATCACCTTCGGAATATATGAGGAAACTGGAGGCTGATGAGAGGAGAACTATGCACATAGCACTCTCCAATTCGCATTTACTGAGCCAGCTAGGTAGGAGATAAGGGTCCTGTGGACTGGCGAGCGATCACAAACTGCCTGGATGTTGTCTGGTGTATGTCCAGGCATTGCGGCTGTCAGGGGTGATGTCCAAAACCATGAAGAAATGTAATAAATAAGCTGTACTAGTGTATAAATAGTATGTAAAAATACTATTTTGGATTTCTCTTTTAAAATGCTAATTAGTCATGTAGTGTGTGGTTTTGGACACAGTTCTGCTGTGGCACATGAGATTGGTTTCATTCAGATTGCTGTATCTTGGCCCACAGATGGCCGACAGAGATGCGGTCCAAAAGCTGATGCTACTTGTGAATGGCTCCACATCATTTGGCTCATCATGAGGTCCAGTGATTAAAAGGTTAGCCAGCTCGATAGTGTAGCACATAGCACAGGTTTAGAAAAGTGGATTTAGATTTTTAAAAAAAAAATCATCATTGGCAGTCTGGAAGCACCAGCAGATGCTGTAAATAGCATTTAGTGGGAGGGTGGAAATATTTACCCACAAAGAATTAAATGAGGTTGTTATTACATAATTATGGAACAGTGTTTATATAAATTTGGTTCATGTGTTCCATGAGTTGGTTTGAAAGACCTCAAGGTATTGTTCTGTCTTTAGCTAGCCTTCGCCTAGTCCTTGAACCTGACCATACCCTTTGGTTTTTAAAGCAAAAACTCCATAAGGATTTATTTATTACAGAAGATTGAAATGAATGCGTTTGGGCTTAGGAACACCCTCAAATCATTTGACCTTTCTAAAAGCAGTGTATGAGTCAGTTTGTTGTGGTGACTAGCTGGGAATGATCACTGGCTGGTGGTAAAACCCTACGGCTGAGGTTATCATACAGTCCTTTTTTAGTCTAAGGCCCCTTTAGTGGATAGTGAGTAAGTAGGTTGTATGTGTCACTGTAGCTCCACAACTATCGTTGACTTGCACATTCAAGAGGCATAGTGCTTTTCTGATGACGTTACAGATAACTGTGCAGAGTGGTCATGAATTGTGATAGGTTGGCACATATTTCATTTTAATAATGTTTAATAACGTGCAATTTTTAAACACATACCACTCTTTACTAGCAAGCTAGTTAACTTTAGACAAATTATTATGTAATTAAAAACATAATTCAGTTGGGAATAAGCAATGATCAATTTGGATGTAAATCATGCATTCTTCCTTATTTTTTTTTAAACTTACAGGTAAATGTTTCCCTGCTGAAAAATCCAGCCAAGCTGGTCAAGCTTGTAGATCATTTTTGTTAGCTCGTAAGTGCTGGTAGAAAAGAAACAGCTTCTGAATTACCGCTAAGACTACATCATAGCATAAGTTATTTGTTAAGAAAATAACACAACAGTAAGGCAATTTAAATGTCTCATTTCTTGATCAATTCGGTCAAGTAATAAGGAAGCTGGAAAAATAACTTTCCAGCACACACATCGTCCACCAGCTTAATCAGTCTGTGATCAGTGTTCTGAGAACTGAAAATGAAAATAAACAATGAAATATTCACTATAATCACAAGCAAGCACTGAGTCTGCACTACGACCTGTATACCATTATAATATTTTCCAGGACAGCTTGAATGGAGGAGGTGGTCTAAAGTGCTAAATTAGCCCTAAATTCTTTATAATTGACCTAACTGATTAGCACAATTGGCTGGCGGTAACATTTTTCTCAATCTAGAAGGAATCTAGGGAGAAGCAGCAATTTTGTGACCCTTAATGCTACTGAGAAGTTTGTGCAGATTCATTGTTCACATTCTCTGTTCCCTGTCTGCTGTTTGCCAGGGAAACTGTTCTCATCATTCTTTTGGGAACCCCTTTGGCATGCTATGGGAATGGTCTAGTGGTCCGTGAGGTATTCAGGTTCATCCTTTTCAAAACAGGGCAGCAAATGAGGTCCAGGAGTCTTCGATTCATCCAGTGTTTTCAAATCCCATTAAAGGTCCACTAATGATGAGGATTGTGCTTTCTCATGTGTGCTTTTTCAGCTGGGCTTAGAGACCCCCCACCCCCTAAAAAAAACCACACAGATGTATGATATACTCAGAACTGCGCTTGAGCCATCTTGACTTTATCTAGGCTGCCTAATTTGTGGTGTAGTTGTGCATTTGTGTATGTTGTATCTAAGGTCGAACCAGACAATATACAGTGTTGCTCCAGCCATTCCCAAAGTGGTTATGAAGGGGGTGGGTGGTAACTGGGGTACGTTACTAGGTGTGGGGTGCATACTAACGAAGGCCCCCATCCCTCCTGTCAGAGAGTGAGATTGTTTTACAAAAGGCCACCAGATGGACCACAGTGGCCCTCAGTCACCCCTGAAAAAAATACTGGGGTGTTATGAAAACGACATTCCTCAGCACAAAGCCTCTCTGTTCTCCTGGTGGGCGGCCAAGTCCTCTCCCCCCTCTCTGCTCAAGCACAACACACCCCGATATCAGATCTTTAAGCAAACGGATACACTTGCGGTGTATCAAAGTTTTCTAACACCTCAGGCGCTGCGAATAAAAGAAGGCGCCCAACACATGAAGCCAAATGTTGGGTTTTGTTTGTTTGCTTGTGGCGAGCTCCAGAGGTCTTTGTTTGCTTGGCTAGTCCAGCACTCGCGCAGCATGAAAGGAACTCAGCGCTTGTTACATTGACATCTTTTGCAGCTGGATGAAGAGCCAAACTGTTCAAAAGCTCTGCGGCTGTCATAATAGGAAGCCTGGGGAGCTTTGTCCAGCAGGTAGCAAGTGTGGAGTCAGTGATGTGTCCACAGGTGCAGCTGGAGTTTGAACCGGTCATGTTTGCACAGTGATCACTGCAGTATTCTGCTGGCAGGATGCATGCCTACCCCATCACCGATTACTGGCTTATCTATTGCTTTGTGGCTGAAATAATTATACAAAGAAGGTGTTGTTAGATGTCGAAGAATGTGGAAAGGTTGGGTTTCAAAAGAAGATCAGGGTCAAATCATGTTACGCTCTGAGAAAATTGTTCCATTTAGCTCCCTTTTGGCTTTGTCCAATTTGGGGGAAACCCTTAAATGTTCTGTGTATAACTTTACAACAGAGGACCCCCCCATTCTGAGTGGCTTTTAAGTAGGAACCTAGGAGCACTTAATTATCCCTTTTTATCTACGTCATTATCTAAATGGCATGTTATTATTGCAGGTATGATCTGTTCACATACGGGAGCATGCGTATTGCACTTGCTATTCATCATGCATTATAATACAAGAGTACGGAATACTTGCCCAACAATATTTAATGGCCCATTGTGTATAATTTTATGTTGAACTTTACGATGTAACGACATACGTTTCACTCAGTTAATGAACCTCTGCAGTTGTAATTATTCGGTAGAATAGAGTTTCATTAACGGAGTGTGAGACAGTCAGGTGAGATGACACCTTACCCAAGGTAATTGAAATGCATTAGGAGTGGTGCTCAATTACTCCTCAGAAGTAAAGGTATAGGATCACCTGGGGTTTAGCTTTCTGTAATCTAGAAGCGTGTCAGTGATCTTGAACTGCGGTTCAGCTAAGAAGTATAGCCCCGCTATGTGCCTTTGAAATGAACAGAGTTTGCGGTTTGTTTGTAAGCACAGGAATGATTCTTCTTCATTAGCTTTAGACTTGTATACCCATCCAGTGGTGCACAAAGAATAAGCAAATATTAGGAGCTGCAGAGAAAACACTGACCATCATCAGCTTAACCAGCCCTAATCATTTTGAGCACCGTGTAATGAAGCTGTTTAAAACTAGATCATTTCTTGGCTCAGAATCATGCAGGACTCGCCATTTATCCAAGGCAACTAAGAGTGCGAGTATCTACCTTTTTTTTCGTACAAAAGCTGCTACACCATTCAATAGAGACTGGAGACTGTGAACTATTTGAAATTCGACACATGTATGATTAATTACCAGCTTCTGACGGAGACTTTGGATAACATAATTGGAAAGAAGTTTATCCAGCTGGAGATTGCCAAGCCCCAGGAAACTTGTATAAGTGGATTCATTTCAGAAATGGCTTCTCTTCCAGACTTTATTAAATTTGTATAATAGGAACGCAAGCCAATGTGCAGGTTGTTAGATATAATTAAACTGAACTCAGCGGATGTTGACGAGGCACTCTGATTAAACACACATTTACAAGTAGCCTCAAACAAATTAAACAGTTTACAGTGCAGCCAGTCCTACAACCCCACCTGTCCAAAATGAAGACTATATTCTCCAAATGTTGTGAAGTATACAAACTGTGGAGGTTTTTTGCGTGGGTTAATTAACCTGAGTTTATCGGCACCGCACGCCAACGGAGATTTTGGTATGACCAGTCGAAACACATAACTTATGTCTCGTTTTTAATGAGTGCTGGTATCGATTTCCTGTGGTTGAGTACTGAACTTAATTGACCTGAACAGTGCAGAATGACTTGGCACTCTCCCAAGGAGCAACCTTCCTCCAGAACAAAGGCAGCTTTGTGGGTGTTGAAGCACTTTTAAACCTTTGTTGCTTGTGCCTATTCCCTGAAGTGGTGTTCATTTATAAAAAAGAAAGCACATTGGACATTGACAATAAAAGACGATCTCCAATTCTAATTCCAGGGATCACATATATACAGTGGACATCGAAACAGCCAACACGGAGGAGATCTTTTTCAACAAGGTAAGCACTGTGTTAAACTATCTTCTTCGATACAATCCTGTACTCCATCGTAATTACTTGGCAGCACTGAAACCCAAGCAGGAGATGCTCCAGGACTGTGACGCTGCTAAGCACATTATCCTATCAAGAGTCGTCGCTATGCGTCATCTATCCTAAAAAGAGGGACCCTGGAGGCGGGAGATTTATACGTACACGTAACTGCTCTCGATTATGCCAATGCTCTGAGCCGTGTGGCGGAATACTAAAGCGGTGTGATTGATCCTGGGTCTGAGAGGGCGAGAGAGATTGATTAATGAAAGGGTGCAATTTAACATCAGTGATTTAATCAATTAGCAGTTTGTAAATGCAGCTTAGAGGTTACATCGTATGTTAGGATGACTGCTGATTTGACCTCAAGGGTAATAAGAGACAGACATAATCTAGTCTAATGTGTTGTATTTGTTGCACAAGCCTGTCTTCAGTGTAAAGCCTAAGCAGATCAGCACTGATTCTCCATCGATTTTCTCTCCACAGAAACTGACATGGAAGTCCAGGCAACCTGATGTGGATACCTGTAGAATGAAAGGAAAGCACAAGGTATATGGACCATTTCTTTATATTTTTTATCATTTCATCATAACACAGGGTCGTTTTTGCTCATCTCCGTAATGTAACATTTTGAAATCTAATCAAGGCTTTTAGGACCAGGCTAATGTAGTTTTGTAACATGAGACATCTTTATGTATTTGAAAATGGCATAAACGGTAACCTAATAGACTGAAATAAAAGGTGATAAAGTGGAAAGATGGGCAGGTTTTACTTTTTAGTAACACAGTAAACATGTGGACTTGTAATTTTGTAAGGTTACAGCAGCCATGAACTTTGTACTCCTGTTCTCATTTACAGGATGAATGCCATAATTTCATCAAGGTCCTTCTCCAGCAAAATGATGACACCTTGTTTGTGTGTGGGACCAACGCGTTCAACCCTTCTTGTCGAACCTACAAGGTATCACTATCTTCCCTGTGGCCTCTCTTCACACAACTGCACATGCTGCAGATTTGGCATGCAGGCAGCTCAATAAGAGATGACATAGTATTGCCTGAAAGCCAAGGAACTATGAACAGTGATGGATTATTCCTGCATGAGCGATTTGCAGGTGTGGGCCCACAGTGTTGATACAAAGCAGGGGCATCCAGCTGTGCATGGATGGTTTGCTTTAGTTCCGAGTAAATTCAGCAAGTAGTAAGAAGTAAGCATGTTTATTTTTATGTTGTGACATATTTATCACGGAGTAATGTCTTTGGCTAGACAGCATGTGAGAGCCTGCACTGTCTTCTGCAAGAAAGTTTGAAATGTCATTAAAAGGGCACACCAACTAGAGAAATAGCTCCAGTGTAGAAAGAATCCTGAACATTTTTCAAAAGAGGTTTCTTCGGGTGTTTTTCTTCTACCTGGTTTCTGAGGTATTCGTTGCTGATGGCATTCAATTAGTTATAGTTTAATGATATAATACACTACATGGCCAAAAGTTAGAGGACATCTAACCATCACAACCATATGTGCCTTTTGAACATCCCATTCCAGATTTAGTCCCCCTTTGCTGCTATAATAACCTTTAATCTTCTGGGAAGGATTTCCACTAGCTTTTGAAGCGTGGTTGTGGGGATTTGTGATCAATCAGCCACAAGAGTGGTAGTGAGGTCAGGCACTGATGTTGGGTGAGGAGGCCAGAGGTGCAGTCAGCTTTCCAATTCATCCCAGAGGTCGTCAGTTGGGTTGAAATCATGTCCGCATGGAGCTCGTTTTGTCCCCAGGGGCACTGTCATGCTGGAACATGTTTGGGCCCTTTAGTTCCAGTGAAGGGGAATTGTAATGGTACAGCATACAAAGACCTTCTACACAGTTGTGTGCTTCCAACTTTGTGGCAGCAGTTTGGGAAAGGCCCACATATGGGTGTGATTGTCAAGTGTAATTACTTTTCATATAGTGTACGTCCTTTTATTAGACTCTGAGACTTTAACATGCTAGTGTCGGTACAATTTGCCCTTTGAACCTTGTTTTCCTTGTCTTTCACATTTATTTTAGCTGTGTATAAAGCAAGTCATTTCAAATGGTTTGTAGTGTTTCTCTTAATTTGTCATATTCATTTACATGTCTTAAATAATTCAGCATTAATTTCATGTTTTTCAGTGAGTAAGGTGCAAAGTCTGTGTAATTGTCACAACAGAAAGTCCCAGCCTTTTATAAAGAGAGTGAATTCCTTTTGCCAAGAACTGCAGTATCTGCTCGCAGATTTCCCACCCCCAGGCATATTTGTCCCTCGCTGGGCTGTGTGACAGCGGAGTCAGACGGTGTATGTGTGCGTCCACCTTGGCCACTCTTTCACCTTTCTGTCCTCGCAGCGTGATGACTCTAAAAAAGGGGCCTCTGTTTCAGGCCCAAACTCAGCCCATATTAATCAGCGTCTCTCTGAGAGAGAGCGTCGAGGAGGAGGGTGGGCACTGTACAAATGTTCATCTGACAGATCTGCTCCGTGCACTCACACACACGCCTCTCACTCCCAAGGGCCCATCTGTAGCCCACTCAGCACTTGTGTGCCCTGGGATCACTCAGACACACACCTCGGACTTGAACAGGCGAGCAGTTCTTTTGTGTATTAATACCTCCCTCAGCTTCCTGATATACAGGTGGTATGGATTATGGTACCTGCCGCTGGATGGAGCTGCGGGAAATAAGGGGTGGTGAGGTGATGTCCCTCACCATGTAATTACTGACAGCATACAAAAAAAACTTCCCATAACCATTTCAAAGAGGGGCCCTGCCTAGTGGATTACGGAAAACATAAGTCCATATGTGAATGATGGGTCTTTTGGGTGTAATGTGATACACCTCCTACTGTTGACTACTGTGGCTGTGCTCGGATTCCTGGCAAAAGTCGATCCTTTGGATGGAATTAATGAATATATCCATCAAAGTCATTCTTAAAGGGAACTCTACAGGATGCCAGAGTAGAGGAACAAATCTTTCAGGACCTTGTTATGATTCATCTGGGCTATATGATAGGGGTTGACTTCATATATCACGCTGTTGTTTAGGAGTCTCTTCCTCCCATTGAAAAGCTTAGTAGCTTGAGAGACAGACTTACCACAGAAAAGCCCTTACACTGCTACACTCGCACATTAAATAAAGTACGAGTTTTAAGTATTATGTATAGAATAATGAGGTTTATTATTTAGTATGACTAATTCCAGTGGTGTTCTTCTTTGGTTTAACACAATTTGTAGGAAATGTTAATTAGGCTTCTGGTGTTGGCTTCTGATATTTCATATCTTCCAGCAGAAATTCTAAATGCGCCGAGACTTCAGCGTGACCTTTTTCACTCGGTAGATAATAGCTCTTTCCTCCAAGAAAAAATAGAATACCAAATGACCTGTTTGGAAGCCAAGAAGGGTGGCGTAAGCAGTTAAACTTTTTGGCAAGCTCCAGCCATTGTCAAGAGCAAGAAAGACTGTTAAAAATAACTCCTTGAAGGAATATCACTGTATATACTCAGAATCATATCTCTAGATGCTATTTAATACAATTTTTTTTGTCACGTTTAATTTATTTCCTCACATTCCTTTTGTTTATTCTGTTTGCAGTCGAGCTTTTGGAACTGAACAGAACAGCATTGTTGTAAAGAGTTAAGGGGCTCCCTTGCTGCTCCCTTGAGTGTAGTTGACCTCTGACCTTTGGCTTCCTTTCTCTAGACGGACACACTGGATGCGCTTGGGGAGGAGATTAGTGGAATGGCCCGGTGCCCATATGATGCCAAGCATGCCAACGTTGCCCTGTTTGCTGGTGAGGCATCTAATGAACTGTTTTTACACGAACACTCCTAAAACACTTGCTAATTCGCTCATTATGGAAGATTGGTTTTACTTGGATCGCTTTATTTCTAGACTGTTGATACTCAGTAATAGCTGCAAGACATGCCCCAGCTTTTAAATAGTGACGCAGATCGTCATCATTAGATAGCCTATAAAAAAAGCATGTGAGGAATACAGGGAACTCCGAGGCAGACTGAGCTGGTGGCAGTCATTCGGCGACAGTTGCTCTCTGTTTCTGGGAAGAGCATGTTGCTTGGCAAGATTTCGCCTGTGGTCAGTTTGGAAACACATGAAACTATTGTGGTACTAGAAAAAAAAAAAAAAAAAGGCAGAGTCTTCCCTGAAATATGGGGATTAAAAATAACTCCCAAGATGGAAAACCTAGATGATTCATCTCTTCATTAGTGGCTTGAAAAAGCTGTCCAGTCTGAGGTCTGCTAAAGTGATTCATGTGATTGTCATAGTTACACTAATGACATTATTGCCATCATATTTTTTTTGTTTTGCCAGTGAAGAGCAAACATTTGACTATGAGTCATTAACCTTTACTTACATTGCAAGCCTCATCTCTGGTGATGGTGCCTTGGTTTTTGGTTTGGGCTTCTCTGGGCTGGTCTCTATGCATGCTTGTGTAGCAGATTTCACCGAGTGGAACGTTTTTAAGCTTGCGTTATGTTTATTTTGTAGATGGAAAGTTGTACTCTGCTACGGTCACTGATTTCCTCGCCATTGATGCCGTTATTTATCGTAGCCTGGGAGACAGTCCGACTCTGCGCACAGTAAAACACGATTCAAAATGGCTGAAAGGTGAGTAAACAGAGAAACTGTGTGGGATTACGTTTTCATACAGAGAGAGTACATTTCTAAATGTTAGTTACAATTGGGCCAGGTTAAATAACGTTTCCTTTCCATTTTCTGCCTTGCTGAGGTAAACATGACCTTGCAGTAGTAAATTAGTATATACATATATACAATGGGATATACAGTATTCTTATAATATTGTGTCACTGTTCAGTAACTGTTGGCTGAATGTAAGGAAGAGCCCTGACGAAGTGTGTATGTGCTCGTGTGTGTGTGTGTGTGTGTTATTTTATTTTGCAGAGCCCTACTTTGTTCAGGCAGTGGATTATGGGGACTTCATTTACTTTTTCTTTCGAGAAATCGCTATGGAATACAACAGCATGGGAAAGGTGGGAACCCCATTCATGACATGGCTTTTGATTGAAAAAACCCCGTAATGTGCAGCCTTTCCTCCTTGAGCGCCACAGGCAAAAATCAAAGGTCTTAGGAGGCAAACAGGAAGCAGGGTGGGTCTCTGATATTGGAGAGGGATTTCAGGAAGGGTCAGCCATTTTCGAAATAGGAAAACACACTCAGGATGGGGGACCTAAAAATAAACATGAGTGCCACAGACATTGTTTGAATTGTTTGAAGTCCTAAAATAGTCGACTATTTCTGCCAAAGCCCCTTTTGCACTTTGAACCCTAAGTCAAGAACTCAAGAATTAAAACGGATTTATTTTAATTCATCCTATTTGACCCTGTTTGTGGAATTCTTTGTTCATGGCATTTTGCATGGTGCTGTTTGCATGCGCAGTGCTCTGTGGTTGATGGGTAATTGTAGTGCGAGCACCATCTGTGAATGAAGCGCTCTGCGTTTACAGTATGAATGCATTTGAAAGAGTACTGTAATTACACTCGCCTGCTCTGGTAGTGCAGAGCCTGTGTCTGCCAGCCACAAAATTACTGACAGGTGCTAAAATTATATTTACGAATAATTTCGGGTTCATTCACTGAATATTTCTGTATACAATAAAGCACTTTAGATACAAAATTGAAATGGGAAGCCCTCAGTTGTAAAGCTCTTGACATAGCCCCCACAGGGTCAAACAAGAGAAGCAGATGTCGACTTTTTGCTAAGAGTTTAGTAATAAAATGTATTAAACATTGTTCTTGGAATAGTAATTGATATCTCAAAAATAGTAAAGGTGCTCACAGGCACAAGATCACTAAAAAGTCTGAACTCAATCCTTTTGTATTACTTTAAGGAAATATCTAGTACATTTGTACATATTGAGATTTTCAGAGGTACTAAGCACTAGAAGTACAGTAGCCACTCTACTCTAGCCTAAAAACACTATAAACCTGTAGTTTGCTCCAATTCATTAATTAGTTTTGTACTCAGAAATAACTGGACTTGTGTTGCAAACAACAAGACACTTCTGTCAGAGGCTTCATCAGTGTGTGTGACCCTCTTTCTGCCAGGTGGTCTTTCCACGAGTGGCCCGTGTGTGTAAGAACGACCGTGGCGGCTCACAGCGTGTGCTGGAGAAACAGTGGACATCTTTCCTGAAGGCTCGCCTCAATTGCTCCATCCCAGGAGATTCGCACTTCTACTTCAACATCCTGCAGGCTGTCACCGATGTTATCCGCATCAACGGGCGTGATGTTGTCATGGCCACCTTCTCTACACCATTTAACAGGTATGTGCGTTTTTATCCAGAGGCAAATCTAATCCAGTGGGAAAGTTTGATCCGTCAGTAATGAACAGAAAATAGACTTGGCAGCTAATTTCTTTATCTAAATTAGAATCACAGAGCTGGCATAGTGCTCATAGTATTTGACAATTCCCATGTTGTGGCGGTTTGTGGAAGGGCAATTGAGCTTGCGTAATGAGCCAAACAACTACAAAATTTCAATAAGGGTTTCAGTAAGGGCCATATTCAAAGTTAATCCAAGCGTGGAGAATGAACTGCTATTGACTGGAAGTTCCAGCTATGCAGAGGGAACGCATTAGTCATTGTTTCTGGGCAACTGCTTCGACAATGTGCCAGTTCATATTTTGGATTTATTGCTCAGATTTACAGTTTTGGCCACAGAGGTTAATAGAATCCTATCTCTGTAATTATCACAATTCTGTCCTTGTGTGCTCTGTATTCCGCTGAAGCTGCCTAGTTGAAGAGACAAACGAGGAGGAATGATTCAGAGTTTTGTTATGTACACAGTAGCGGGTATCCGCAGGCGAATTACTGCATGTCTCTTGGCTCCTCTGTAGCATTCCAGGCTCGGCCGTGTGCGCCTACGACATGGCGGACATCGCCACAGCTTTCACTGGCCGTTTCAAAGAACAGAAGTCACCAGAGTCGACCTGGACGCCCGTACCGGAAGAGAAAGTTCCTAAGCCCAGGTATTCACCAGTGCTTTTTTCTGTTGTTTCTTTTTTCTACCTCTCAAACTTCCCAAAGCATGTGGGAAGCTCCTCACTTTCAGCAAACAGACAACGGTGCACTGAACAACAATGCCATTGTGCTCTTTCATCAGAGATGATGTTTGGGATTCTGTGATATGGCGCCAACTGCAGTCATGAATATTTACAATTGACTTAAGGAGATATTATATAGGTCTTATAAATAAATCATGGCCACACTGGGCAATTCTCTTTGAATAACATTGTTACCATGCCATGAGAAAAAAGTCAAAGAAAAAAAAGAGAAGTGCATATCAGCAAATGAGGCATGAGTTCATTTTCCAGATGGCTGACTAAATTTCCAAAAGCACCAGCCAGCCTGGTCAATCTTTGTCCTCCGTCCCTCTAATTATCACAACAAGAGCGAGCTGCATTTCCCCTGAAATAGCATTTTACAAGAAGGAAAGATCTGGGGAAGACAATTGAGACCTTCTTCTAGCATCCATATGGTGTGTCACCGTGTCGAGCGCAACAGGAGTATCGCTGGTGCTGATTAGCATCAAATTATGTGTTTATGCGAAACAAGGTCAGGTGTTAATGAGCGCAGAAGCACCTACTCTTCTTTGATGTCGTTCTTATTTTATCATTACATGGTGCAAGGATGTGAACAGATGTTTCTTTTCTTTTTTTTTTTGCTTTTCATGTGCTTTTAGTGTATTCAAAGCTGCACTTAGAACATTGATTTGAATCTAACAGTATACAATGCAGTTACATTTAACCAGAGAGAAGGGGTTTATTAGATCTAAACTTTAGCAGTTGCTTTGTTTACTGGTCTATTACTTTCTCTTTCTTATTCTTAATTGTTTTTAGGCCAGGCTGTTGCGCTGGAACACCATCAGCAGAGAAGTACAAAGTGTCCAATGAGTTTCCAGACGACACACTAAACTTCATCAAGATGCACCCGTTGATGGATGAGGCCGTCCCTTCCATCGCCAACCGGCCCTGGTTTCTCAAGACGATGGTTCGGTGAGCACTCGCATCAGATCAGACTCCATGTGCTAATGGCACACATGTATCTTTAATAGCGCACTCAGAACCGCAGATCCAGGGGCAGCTAAGGAAGGATGATGAGAAAAGATTTAGAAGAAGTTCACAGTCCTGTCGCCTGGAATCCCATTCAGTAATGGTTCTTCCATAATGATATTGTGAATTAATGGTTTCTATTCAGCATGGTAATTGCTTCTCAATTAACCAGTGGAGCTATGCATTTGCAATGCAGAACGATGGCCAGGTCTAATTCAGACTCGGATGGATTAATCTAGTATCTAGAGCAGGGGGTTGGAATATCTGCTTCAGATGCAGGAAGCGAGCTAGAAACGCAATCCAGGATAAGATTCTATCTCCTCTCTAGCCTGAAGGGAAGACATTTGAGTTCACGTGTTTCTTTTTTCAACAAATTAGAACAGTGTGGGTCATTTTCCAACAGTAAAAAAATGATTAGGTAGGATTCTCTCAGGTCAGGAATCCCAATCTGACGATGGGTTAATGACCAGTCAGATTTATTTACGCAAGTTAAAGAGTCTCACATTTGCAATCTTTTACATTAACACTGAATTTTAAGAACTGTATAAATTTGTTTGAATAATGCTGTATTAGGACAGCACCAGAGGCAGGTAGCCTCACTGCTCCAGGTTGCCCAGTTCAATCCTGAGCTCAGGTTACTGTCTGCACTGAGTTTGGGCATGTTCTCCCTGTGTCCGCTTGGGTTTACTCCTGGTTCTCAGGTTTCCTCCAAAAAACATTCCAGGAGGTGGATTGGTGACTCTAAATTGCCGCTAGGTGTAAATGATTGTGTGATTGTGTGTGTTCATGGTTTCGTGTGATGGACTGGCATCCCATTCAGGGTGTATTCTTACGTTGTACTGAGTGCTGCTGGGATAAACTCTGTCCAGGATAAAACAGTTACTGAATGTCAATAAATAATGCTGCACTATTAAAACACTCAATCCTGTAGTCAGGACTCTAGATTTGAAAATATGACAGGAAATTCCACGATAATGTATTTGTCTTAACATTTTCATCTCACCAGTCTTAATTACCTTGAAATTCATTTGCATGCTGATTTGGATATTATACATACATTTGATTAACATGGAGGTCAGCACAGTAATTGGAGCAGCAGACACCAGACAATAGTCTCATTTCTATAGCACGAACAGAGCTGAACGTGATTAAGTCAGAGAATCACAGGGCGATTTGTAATAGAGCTGAGACGACGCAGTGTGTAAAGAGAGAGAGAAAAAGTGGGAAGGTCTATAGCCGAGTGAGCGTAGCGAGTGGATAACACCGCCGGGCCCTATCGCAACTACACCATTGTTTTCCTGGGCTCTGAGAGGGGCATCATCCTGAAGTTCCTGGCTAAAATAAGCAGCGGTTTTCTGAACGACAGCCTCTTCCTGGAGGAGCTGAGCATCTACAACCCAGAGAAGTATGTATTCCATTAGAAACTCACCACCGCCCTGCAGATCATTTAAAACCGATCTATCAGGTTACAGCGAAATTAAAGGGAGCAGAGTGGAACTTTTGCAGCTGGGCCATGGCCGCGAAGCCCTGCTGACCATATGGCAAATGATTAAAGAATTTAAAGAGCGGTTTAAAAGGGGGCTTTGGATGAATGTCTCAAAGCCTAGCTGAGATCCCCTCCGTTTCTAAAATGTGATAGAGGTTTGGATCATGCTACTGTGGAATAAACAGAGAGATGGGGGCTAAAGCAAATTTTCTGCTGAAAACTGGAGTTACTCACTGGTGGTGAGAGATTTCAAAGAGCTACTGAGCTGTGTCATGTGACAAAGTGGGGATTTTGGAGCAACGTACAGCATGGCACCATGCATAGAGACCGGTTCTTAGTATACCGAATCCAAATCGTCAATCGTATTCACTGAAACGTCCCTTCCTAGTCTCATTTCTACCCAGCTGCAAATTGCATAAGGAAGATGGACTGCTTGACTTAATTGACGTAATCTAAAATTGTATTTAAATATCGCTTTAGATGTGGGGAACTGGGGATTAGTCTTACCGAGATACGGGAAGATCCGTTGGTATGTTACGAGAAGTGTCGATTAACGATTTACTATGTATTAATAGAGTCATACAACAAGTCTGCTTGGTTGTACCAGATAGAGTTTACATCATATTGACGTTGTGGCATGGAACAGCCTGTGAAAAACCAAATATACAGCGGGGTCCAAAAGTCTGAGAGGACTAGTGAAAATGCTTCCGTGAAAAAACACAAAGGTTTTCATTACATATGATATTATCATCAATAACCTGAGTGAAAAGTAGAATCTTAGGAATATTTATATGAATTTCTTAGTATTTGGTATGTGCCCTTTTTGCTTTAGTGACAGTGTGCACTCGAGCTGACACAGACTCCACAATTTTGTGTAATACCTGGTGATCCATGTTAGATCAAATCCATCCAGTGTTTCATCTGAACATGTTCTTCAATGGAAGGGATAAAATTCATGGAAAATTTCACCTTTTATACAAAGGAGTTAACATGGTCAATATCACAATTTGCTTAAATTTAAATAGCGACATTGAAATTGTGCAACATCTTGAATAGTTCTAAAACTTTCTGTTTATTTAAAATAAAACAAATCCCAGACTTTCACTGTGGTCTCAGACTTTTACACCCTACTATATAGGAAGAAATAATGTTGAGCCCTTTTTGCATTCTTCTAGGTGCAGCATTGATGGTCACCTACTGTTCGCGTAGTAGTCGTACGTCTAGCTGTCGTTCTCAGTGAGCGAGAAGCACCGTAAGTGCAGAACACAGGTTAAGGTGCCGCTGTCACGCTGTGAGCGACATGGGAAGTGCAAAAAGTGAGTCTAGCTCAGCTCGAGTAATAAGGTTATCGGCAATAATAACAATAGGCTTTATGAGAAAAGATGTGAGATGTGAACAGAATGTGAAGAGGTTAGAGAGCATGTTATTGAGCTCACTAATCCTGGTTAAAGACATCAGAATAGAGCAGTTGTGTGTTCCCCTCTCACAGGTCCTGTATCGCCTCCAGGGATCCGTACTGCGGCTGGGTGTCGGAAGGCGCGTGCCGGGAAATCACAAGCACAAAGTATGTTATTCTGAACCATACACCAACACTATAAGCCACTATTGTGTTTGTCTGAGTCCTTTCAACTCTTTTTTAAGTATAAAAGTACCACTTCTTATATTTTTCTGACAATGTCTAACTTGAGAATATAAGTGTGTTAGAAAAAAACGGCATGGCGGGTTAGAAATCTATAAACAGAGACATGGAGCGAACATTGATATAGCAATATGGGGAATACTTTTTTCCATGCATGCAGCCTCATCTATTGCTAGTTGGCCTTGCGATCTTTTCTTGCATTCTTTGTTCTGTTTTGCTGAAGGAACAGAACAACTGCCCACTTTAGGTGAAACTGTGCCCACTGTAGATTGCTCAGATTCCTGTTCTTGGCTGATAGTATTGGTGTACTGGTCTTTGGCTGTTGTATCCCTTCTGCATCAACGTTCAACATGTTGTGCATTCTGAAATGCTTTTCTGCTCACCACAGTTGCAAAGAGTAGTGAGTAGAGTTACCGTAGCCTTCCTGTATGTTTGAACCAGTTTAGCCATCTCTCATCAGCAAGGTGTTTCTGTCTGCAGAACTGCTGCTCAGTGGATGTTTTTTGTTTTTTTGCACCATTCTGTGTACACTCTAGGCTGTTGTGTGTGAAAAATCCCAGGATATCAGCACTTCCTGAAATGATCAAACCAGCCTATTTGGCACCAACAGCCATGCCACAGTCATGAACATGAACATGAACAAGAACATGAACTGAAGCTCTTGACCTGTATCTGCATGATCGGCTGACAAGTGCATGAATGTGCCGGTGTTCCTAATAAAGTGACCAGCGAGTGTATATTGACCCTGTTTAATAATCTATGCTTGTTTACTATGCTGTGATGGTTTCTTTCTGAACAGTCGCACAACATTTCCACAGTCAGAAATGAATCTTTCTGCAGATGAAGTCGTTATACCAGTAGCGGGTCTTCCCCTGTGGAAAGTGATCAGTCACTGTACACTGTTTTATTCTATCCTGTTATTATTTCCAAAGGCTTGTCTGCTATGATTGAGCTTTTCACTTTGGAAATTGAGTAGAGAGAGGCATTAAGAGGTTAGATGACCTCACTCCGGCTGAGCAGTGCTTCTAAAGTGACTGAGTAGAGGATTACATGGTTATGATCTGTTGGCTTTTGTGGTTAGCGATTGAAAGGCATTTTGGCTCAACACTTTGTGCAGCATTTAATGAGAAGTGTCAATATAAAATGGGCCCTAGAGAGAAACAGCTGAAAGTTCACACTTTCGTACTTTCTCACTACCTACCGCAGTAACTTAGAATTAGATGTGTTGTCTATAGTTTATTGCACGTAGAGTGAGAGAGCTGAACCTTCACACCTTCTTGTCTCTTTGTCAGAACACGCTGTAATAACAAAGAAAGACCCTTTTCTCTATAGCCTGCACTGTGTTGTGTGTACAGTTGGATGCACTTGGTTGAGTCAGTGTGACACTCGGATATTATATATACTGCATCTCTGTTCACAAAATACAGTGTGCAAGCGAATAGAAGACCTAGTATATATAGAAAACTCTATTCCTGCTGGGGAAAAAAAAAAACCCGGGTTAATTCTAGTCAAATTGATCTTTTCCCAGAATGTAACGTGTGTGACAGTTGGCCTATCTCCTGTGATTGCATGACTGAGCGTCCATCAGGAACAGCAGGCTCAACCTGACAAAAAAAAAAAAAAAAAAACAATAAGTCCCTTCATGAGAACAGAATACTCAATTCCTCAGCGACATGTCGGTATTTCCTTTTTGATTGCATTTAGGCTTTTAGACAAGAACATTTCTTCGTACCTTTAAAAAGGAACAAATACGCCTAAGGAATCTTGATCTATATTAAAATTAGCCAAAATTGTGTAAACCCTCACAGCAGACTTGGACATTACCCTGCTTTTGATTAAAGGATTTCCATCTGTTGAATTATTGTAATAAATAATATGACTGTATATTGTACATCATGTCTGAGTGTCACAGATGCTTCTATACACTATAGACTGTATTTTCTCTGGTGGTAATGTCAAGGCTTTGGCACACCTGCGAATAGAAGGGATTTCTTAATTCTTAATAAAGCCGTGAACACTAAAACATGACACTACGAAATCAGACATATGGAATTATTATTATACAGTGCCCAAGAAAAGTGTCAAAGTAATTAAAAATGTTTCATATTTCTAATTCTTAACGGCGTTCCTGATGCATTGCACACTCTTGGTACCTTCCTAGCTTCATGAGGCTCTTCACCCTGGAGGCTTTTCTTAAAGTTCCCAATGTGACATAGAAACTAGTTCCAGTCAGAAGGCTATCAAAATTCTCATCAACCTTTTAACTCATATTGTAATTTAATCTGTAATTGCTTTTAATATTAGTTGCTAAATTAAAAGGATAATGATATTAAATTAAATAATGGTAGGTTATAATTAATAATTGCTGTAATTATACTGAAAAAGCAACTTTAATTTGCACATTATTGAATGATAGAACATACCTCTCCACTCATGTGACTGGCCGCTTGGCGCACCAGCTGAAACTAGAAGAGTTTACTGGGATAAAATGTATCGATGCACTTTATATTTCATTTATATTTGCTTTAAATTTGAGAAATCCTCAATTAATGACTGGATTTCAAGCTCAGCATTGAATAGTAAATGTCGTAAACCGTCTGTGGGAATAGGTCTCGCTGAATGTAAATAGAATAAATATGTTGACTCGTCAACTCGGGTAAGGGCCTTGCTCAAGGGCCCTGCAGTGGTAGCTTGGCGGTGCTGGGGATCAAACTCATGACCTTCCGATCAGTAGCCCAACGTCTTAACCACGAGCTACCACTGCCTACTGAATAAGTGGGCTAACAGTGCTGCTTAAGACTGCCTGTATGACAAAAGCAAGTGGACTCTTGCCATTGAGAGCAGGTGTATTTGTTAGGACAGCGCTACTATAATCTTCTTCATGGATAGTTGGCTTCAGTCCTAAGGTAGCTCACAGCTCTGTGCTTTTAAAGACCTCTCTTGGTTTGGCCTTAGACAGAACTTTTGTTTGGCTCTTCTCTTGTTGAAAGCTCTATAGACAAACCTGAACTTCCTGACAGAGGCAACCAGGCTTTGAGTTGAGCTGTCCTGGCAATTAGCAGAATTGATGCCATCTATCGATCATATAATACCTCATACTTTATTATACCACTTTTCAGGTTGAGTCAGTGTGACACTCGGACATTATACAGTATATACTGCAAGTCTATTCTCAAAGTGTGCAAGTTACCTATTATATAAAACCTAGTATATAGAAAACTCTATTCCTGCTGGGGGAAAAAAAAAAACGGGTTAATTCTAGTCAAATTGATCTTTTCCCAGAATGTAACGTGTGTGACAGTTGGCCTATCTCCTGTGATTGCATGACTGAGCGTCCATCAGGAACAGCAGGCTCAACCTGACAAAAACAATAAGTCCCTGCATGAGAGTAGAATACTCAGTTCCTCAGTGACATGTCTGTATTTGGGTTTTTTGATTGCATTTAGGCTTTTAGATGGGAGGATTTCTTTGTACCTTTAAAAAGGAACCAAAGAAACTTTCAGAATTATATTACAAGTAAGCCTAAGGAATCTTGATCTATATTTTGTAAGCCTTCAGAATACATCTTCTATTAGGAATTCTGCTAGAAACTACATCTTCTACTAGGAATTAAATTATTCCTGCTGGAAAAAAAATGGGTTTAACTCTAGTCAAATTGATCCTTTTCTAGTATAAGTAAGTAATTCTTTATTGTCATTGTAACAATGGATGTACAACGAAATTGTGTGAGTACTCTCAGTGCATATATATGCAGGTATTTACACTTATTGTAATGTATGTAATGTGTGCGAGAGTTAACCCGTCTTCTCTGACTTGTACCCTGGTCTTGGCCTTTGGGTATAAGTCAGTAAGTCCCAATGGAAAATGGAGGGTGTGCCCAGGGTTGGAGCTCTGCTCTTCCTCGCATGGGCTTGTTT
>CM074952.1:14011603-14022550 GCA_037577455.1 Pangasius macronema | reverse complement strand
TGTGTAGTCCATAGAAAACAGCTGAAGCGTCTTCATGGCAGTGTGAAGCATTGCCAGTGGACAGGTCCAGAGTGAAGGGGAGGGAGGTCTGGATCACCGACAGCTCAGGAGTGTAGTGTCCATCCTGATCATGACCTTAGCGTTATAAGTTTCTATCTTCCAACCTTTACCCAAGTAGACCCTTATAATACTAATCACATACTGATGATTTTAAAATACACCAATCATTTAAGGGTTCAAGTCCAAGTTATTGGTGTTAAAGTCAATAAAAATAGTTGAAAATTATTTTTATTTTGGTGACTTGAATCCATAGCTCTGTTGTTTGCCCTAAAAATTCAGCTAAACTAGATAATTAGAACAGCAGTATTCTTTCTCTAAAAAAAGGAGGATTACTGCAATTTGTGCTAGTAACATTAAACATTAGAGAGCCCTTACAGAGGGCTTTATCAAACATGGAGGATGTTAAAACAGACCCCCTGTTCACTCTGCAAACGTGCAAAAAGGAGCATTCCGAGAGAGAGAGAGAGAGAGAGAGAGAGAGAGTATTTGATTATTTTGCAGAGAAGTAAACATATTAGCGATGCAGTGGCAGAACAATTTTCCATGATGGTTGCTTGGCTAGGATGTCACTTTTCTCACATGAGAATCTGGAATCAACAGGAACATTTGTCACTTGAACTGGAGCCCTCAATGGAGCTTCACACACCAACGTCAGTCAACACACATGTTCATGCTTCTGCAAGTCATTCCAAATCCTCCGTGAGCCGTTCGCTGACCTGCGTGTCTGACTGAGAGGTTAAATCGTCTTCTCCTTCACATCAGACATCACCATTAACGACTGCCAAACTGTCTCATCTTTCGAAACAGACCTCATGTACCTTTGAAACCTCTTCAGAAAAAAAAATGCCTTTTTCTCTGTATGAATATTTGTCACTTCTTCACACAGGATAGAGAGTAGTGAAAGGCTTTGGATTTGATTTAACTCACTCGAATGCAGCGGAGCATTTTCCCTGATACATAATTTATCTGCGATCGGAGTCTCATGAATTTCAGATATGAGGATTCTCAGCTTGAGTTTTGTTTTTGTGACTACTTTTATGTCAACAACCCGTGCCGGAAAAGATTACATGAATAAGTTTTAGTTGGTGTGCATGAATTTTTATAAGTGTAGACTATTTGAGTATAATTAGTCATCACGATTACTTTTGCACTTAAAGCTATTTAGAGCACGCAGATGGAATCGAAAGAATTTGTTAAAAGAAAAATAAGGTCTTAAATGTAAGCGAGCTCTTGCAATCATTTGCCTTTAACTAATAGAGCTCCACTTGTCTGGGACCAGCACTTCTTTATATCTGCAGGTCCTTTGAAGTCAATTCAAGAAACAATTTTGTTCGTACATGAAAGTTGGGTATCTTCAAAGGTCTGATGAAGCCTGGGGGCTCTGTTTAAGTGGGGCCCTCCATCTTAGTAGCCTAATGTCAAGGTCAGAGCAAGTGGCCCAGAGAGGCACAGGAAGAGCACTTTAACTTCCCTTCCTCTCTGGGACTGAGTGAGCTTCTGTCCCTGCGCCTGATGTTCAATGAAAAGCTTGTTTTTTTCCACTCCACTTCAAACATGGTTCACTGACTAGACAGCGTAGATTTAGGACTGAGTGTTCTTCCGGCAGGTGACTTGCTGAATCCCCTTTCATCATGTAGTTTAGTTCAAGGTTATTCTTATAAGATTACTCTGGCCTAGGATTAAATTAACCATCGTTACATACATATGTCGTAAACATGCCTGCTCACCTTTTAGAGAGATGCTGCATTTGCCTTAGAATTTTAGAGCAAGATTTCCAAGTTTATATACTGGAAGAAAAAATCCCTCATGGTTATGTACCTTGGTGGTGGAAGTAAATCTGGAAAGACTACAGCTGCTCAGGGAGTGAGATGTTCGTGAGGGGCTGATTGATTTTTTTTTCCCGCTAGCTCCCTCACTAGGTAATGCAAAAGGCAGCTAGAGATTAATGGTACAAAAAGCTAAGAAGCTGAATAGCAGAATTTAAATTGTAGGCTATAATTTTGCTAGCAAAGCAGCCAGCAGAGGCAAGGACAGCACACGTTCAACCCTAAGATGATTTAAAATCTAGCACAACTAACGTACATGGTGTTTGTAATAACAGGAAACATTTAATAAATAGTAATATTGCAAGCTAAAGTCCAAAGTTAGCAATGTTAGTTATTCATCTCATCTGTTTATCTATCTCCAAATCAACTGTTAGTTTAAGAAGAAAAAAAGGTTGCATTGTTCCATGACAAGTTTTTTTCCCCCCACTTGAATTCCCACAAATCCCTCCTCATGTATGACCATAGACCTTTTTTTTTTATCATCAAGGAATCTCAGTGATTGTGTGACTCATTTGTCATGCATACTGAGTATTGTACGGACGAAACACTGATGGTGAAATTCCTATACTGGCCTTGTTGTAAAACATCTGAATGCTAATGTAGCTTATGGCTAATGAAGCTAACAATAAACTATAAGCTAGCAGTTAGGGTTAATACAATAGGCTTCCAATGATTGTTAAACATGTTAGCATTTTGGTTTGCACTATTCCTTTAATCTTAACCTGTTAAACTACACTGCTAGGTAATCACAATCAGATTTATTGTATTTTAACAAATGTTATTCAACAGGAGCATAACTCACCAGTTATTCTGCTAGCTTTATAGGCTGTTGTAGTCTGTATTAAAGTCATACATTCTAAATCTAGGTTGTGAGTCCTCATCTTAAGCAGGCACTTTTAAAATTCTCTTTCAAGCAGATATATCTTGCTGTAGGCAGTGTGGTGTTATGAATGGGAAACCCATCAAAACATCAAATACAGAGCTGTGAGGGGGAAAATGGTTCACTTAAGCAGAAAGAAAAACTCACAGACTAGGTTGAAAGGAAAAGCTTCTCAGATCTCTCCATTAGCAGGGAAGAAGCAGATGTGTACTGTATAACCGGGTCTCTTTGTCATCCAGGGTCACAGAAAATATGTCATCAATTCGTCCACTTGCCACAAGATACAACCTATTGATCCACAGAAGTCTTGAGGGAAAAAAAAAACAAGATACTTTCTCTGATAAGGGAACTGCATAGCTAGAGACAGTGAATATAACCGCATCACTGGTGTTGAGGATCGGAGCGATACCAGGCTGACCGGGTGGATTTCATGAGGCCACTGCGACTTGGATCACAGTCTGTTCTAGATATGTTGCACCTTAGTGTGTCGGTATGGATGATGGAAACCATTTGCCTTAATCCCTCCAGGAAACAGATGAGTCTGTGCTGAGTGTTGTCACTGCTAACATACTGTTGTACTCTACCCAAGATTTATGCCCCTTTTTTCTTTTTTCCTTCTAGCCAATTTATTGCTTCTTCTTCTTCTTCTTCTTCTTCTTCTTCTTCTTCTTCTTCTTCTCCTTCTTCTTCTTCTTCTTCTTCTTCTTCCCTTTTATGTACTTATGTACAAATGTTCAGACTGTTCTTATGTTCTTCAAATACATGATAAATACACGATAAAATGTTTTGAAAGTGACTGCAGCCGATGATGTCGTAACACCTTATCCGCTAAGAAAGGAATCAATATTTTGTGAAGTGCTGTTATAGAAAAATAATCAGCAAGTGAATGATGTGTTACCTCCCCAAAGTTGATTATTTTACTATAACAGCATGTCTCAAAGTGTTTTATTCCTCTTATACCACACCAAATTGTCAGTGATTGCAAATGGTTTATTTATTCAAGAATGACATGTTCAACTTTTTTTTCCATTTATAGTTACAAACTTTGCTTTAACATAAGTTTGATGAAATTTGTAGCACAGTATTTCCCAAACAATACCTGCAAGAGTGAAGCAAGTTTACACTGTATTATGCGTTGTATTTGTCTTCACTGTTTTTAAAACTTGCTCTGACTGCATTGGCAGTCACAGAAATACCGCAAACAACTGTACCACTGCTACACGATTTTTGACAGATCACATTTCTCATCACAAAACATCAAGACGTGAGAAGTCTTGTGATTAATTCTGGCTATCCTGATCATTGTCCACACATGTAGACAGTCACACTGAATATTTTTGCTCCTCCCTGCGGGTTCATTTTTTTTTTTTTTTTTTTTTTGGAAAATATGTTCAATTTAAACTTTGCATGGCAAATCTTTAGCATAATTTACACTAAGAGAAAGAATTCTGAAAGGTATGTCCACCTTAATGTAAAATATTTCAGTTAAAAATATTTAAAATAGCTGCATGGATAATACACTGTGAGTCTTCAGCATAGTGTTGCCACAAAGTTGGAAGCACACAGTTCTCTAGAATATCTAGAGCATATGTATGCAGTAGAATTACAATTTCCTGTCACTGGAAATAAGGAGCCCAAACATGTTCCAGCATGACAGTGCCCTTGTGCACAAAGTGAGGTCCATAAAGACATGGTTTTCCAAGGTTGGTGTGGAAGAACTTTAGTGGCCTGCATAGAACAATGACCTCAACCCCAATGAACACCTTTGGGATGAACTGGAAAATCAACTATGTGCCAGGCCTCTTCACCCAACATCATGCCTAATCTTGTGGTTGAATGGGCAAATCCCCACAGTGGAGATTATTATAACAGCAAAGGGACTAAATCTGGATTGGGATGTTCAAAAAGCACGTATGGGTGTGATTTGTGAAGCATCCACATTTTTGGCCATATAGTGCATCTATTGTACAAATACAGCATATTCTATTCAGAAAATACTGTTTTCAATATTAGATGGTATCACCTGTATCAGCAGTAGGGTTGTTCCTCCAGAGAAATCCTTAAAGGTTTTGGTCAGAACCCTATTTCTTAGAGTTCACTGCTTTAGTACCCTGTAAGGTCCTCGACCCACTCTCGGCACTTAGCTTCCGTCATTGCTGCTATCAGCTACAGTGTATGGGTAGTTTGCTTTGTGGGGCTGGACTTTAAATCCATGGCATGTTTTTTTTTTATTAATCCCTGATATAAATGCAGAGTTTAAAATCCTTATTTAGAGTTTATTTTCATACTTCACTGTTAAAGCAACACTAAACCAGTGAGAAAACCTCATTTATTCTTGGCAGAATGTAATGTTACACTCTATCCATTTAAAAACCTGCTTGGTGCTAATAATTAGTGCTATTTAGACCATGCTTGACCATGACCCTGTTCAAACGTTTCATTTAAAGAATTTCTCAACTCTCACTTGCAGGCGTGATTCGTGAGAGCTTCCAGAAGGGCCGTGATCAGATGGTGCCCATCACTCTCCTGGCTGTGGCTGTGGTCCTGGCATTTATCATGGGTGCTATCTTCTCTGGTATTGTGGTCTACTGTGTATGTGACCATCGTCGGCGCCATCTCGAGCTCCCTGCACACAAAAAACCAAAGGAGGCTGTGAACTCCAGACGTGGCTCCATGAACAGCGTCACCAAGCTGACAGGCCTATTTGAGACACAAGCCAAAGATGGCCGGCCCGAGGCCATCCTCAGTCCTCTGATGCACAATGGTAAGACACTTATCAAAGCTGAGGAGCAGCAGCAACTGGACCTGGTGGCACTTCCCACACCCGAATCAACACCCATGCAGCTGCGCCGCAAGCCCAGCCGTGCCAGCCGGGATTGGGAGAGGAACCAGAACCTCATCAATGCCTGCGCCAAAGAGCTGGCCTCCATGGGCTCACCTAATGTCCTGATAGGCACTGATCTGCCACTTAGAGCGTCTCCAGGTCACATCCCCAGTGTGGTGGTGCTACCTTTACAACAACATCAGCAGGTCTACCAGCACCAGCATGAGTATGTAGAGCAGCCACATCGCACAGATTTGCCTGATGATCAAGCAGCTACTCTGGAGTACAAAGCAATGAAGAGCCCTTGCCACAATGTCATGGTGGATTCAGATGGGGTGCCACCCCGTGTTCCCCAGAGGGAGGCCTCATTAGCAGCTGTGGTACCTCCAGCTGTTCCTCAGATGGGCAAGAGGCTAGATATGTACTGTCGCGGATACCCAATGGGCCTGAAGAAGCAGCAGCACAACACCAATTCATCCAACTCGTCTCACCTGTCAAGGAAGCGCAGCTTTAGCCGTGCTGAGACACCACCCCCGGCTCCACAGAGGCTTGACTCCATGCACGTTTCTTCTCCTTCAGGCCTTTCACGTCACTCCAGCTTGAGCTCATACGGCTCGTTGCCTCGCTGCAGCTCCAGGCACCGCAAACCAGATGTCCCACCCAAACCTTCACAGTTTGCCCTCTCTGGGAAAGTTAAGTGCAGCGACTCGGGGACATAATCAGCGCAACTTGGACAGGGGAACATGAAATCTGTGTTGTACAGCTGTGTACAGGAAATGCTCACTGTTTTTTTAAGAAAACACACAAAAAAAACATTTTTCACATAAATGTACGTGTTTAACTCAGGCTGTTGATTCCCTCATGGTAAAAGATGTAAACACCTGCTACCGAAAAGAGAGGGACTCTCAAATCACTGAGCCAGATTTTGCTATTTTGCTCAGTTTTTTTTTTTTTTTTTAAGACGACAGTATGTCAGGCTGGGGACACGACCATGTGGCAACTGGTGTTTTCTTTGCAGCCTCCCAAAAGCACATTGTGGATGACAGAGAGGAGTGTAATTGCATAGTTCTAAAGCTGGGATATACCCTAGTTAGAAAAAAAAAAACCCACATGGACAGAAGCGATCTCAGCCGGGAACAACAGCTGGTTTACAAAGGAAAACTGTGAAGTAAGATTAAAACACGATGAAATGCCTCTCTCAGTGTTGCAGCTACTGGACACAGCAATCAAGTTCTGCCTTTAGCGAGGTCTGAAGAATTGTCTACTGTAACAGGTGACTGAATAACCCGTGACTGTTAGTACTAATAGCTGGTTGTATTTATTTTTTAATAAAGTGCTTTCGAAGAAAGACTGACTCTTTTTAGACTCAGAGAGAGAGAGAGAGCGAGAGAGAGAGAGAACTTTTTAATTTTTAATTAATTATGTAAAATTATTTAAAGTCATTCAACTGGAGCCAGTACAACTCATTGAAGCAAAGTCCTCTAACTTTTTTGGATGTTTCTAAGTGAGCTATGGAGGGAATTAAGGCCTCCAAGGAGCTATTTATTGAACTTTGCCAGAGGAATTCAAGAACGTTTAAGATCAAGCATCACACCAAGATGACTCTCCCTTTGTGAAAAAAATACCTTGAAGAGGAAAATAAAAGAAAACGATCCTCAAACTGGAACTCCTTAAACACACCTTCACTTCTCCATGTGCATCCTCATTCAGCACTGTGGATTGTGTCAGCAACCTCTAATCCTAATGGCCATAGCTTCACTGAGTGCCATTCTGGTTCACTTTTTGCATAAAAGCGTGCAAAGACTGAGCCAAGGAAGAAGAAAAAAAAAAATCCCCATATTATTTACAACACAAATGGATTTCATTTCATTTGGCAGGTATTAAAAGGTATCATTTCCTAATCTCATCTTCACACACACCCTCTTATTCAATTACAAGAGTGATAGCCTGTTTTTTTGTTGTTTGTTTCTTCCATGTGTAAATTTGTGCCTTACACCCCTGAGTAGTGAAGAGTTTGTTAGCTGTTAACTGTTACATAGTAGTCCTTATGATTATGTATTTTCCTTGTTTGATAAAAAAAAAAAGAAAAAAAAAAAAAGCAACTAAAGAATGTAGGTATTCTTGTTGTTCATTCTGGTCATTGGGCAATATCGGGTGGGCGGGGCTAACCACACAGCATATTTTGTGATTGATTTCTCATTGTGCCAATGAAACACTTGAAAGCAGCCCTTTTGTTGTGCTAGCAGTGCTGTCAGTGTTGTTGTTTTTGTTTTGGGTTTTTCTGTTGTTGTTGTTTTGGGTTTTTTTGTTTTTTTTTCCAGGGGCTGATGATGTTCTTAATTTTGTTTCACAATTTGAAGATTAACTGTATATTCCTGGGAAAGTCTCTTTAGTTCTGGCTGGTACAATGTAATTAAATGGCTAATTGGCTAAATAGCTCAAATTCAGCTTCTTAACGTCTAATGTCTCCCACCAAATGACACTAAGCTCTTAATATACATGCTGAAATCGAGTTTTTAGGCAGGAAATACAGGCTGGCTCCTGTGAAAAGAAAAGCACTTGAATAATATTAGGGAACAATTTAACGCTTTTGATGTTTATGACAGATGCCAACTAATATAATTTCCTAACTATAGCATTATTATGTACAATGAGGGTTTTAATCAGCAGATTTGAGTATTTAACTACTTCCCTGAAACATTTTATAGCTCAAATTTTCCACAAACGATCAACGCGCTCATCTAGTCTAGTCTCTGTAGACTGGCGTAGATTGGAGATTACTACATTTCCTGTCAGCAGTTCCTTCCGATATGGAAGTCACTCATCAGTTACAGTGAAGGGTCGCAGGATTTGCTCTTTCCTCTCCTCTACTGTTACGTTACTTGGACTAACATGTACATAGGTTCAGACCGCACTGGCCGTCTGGGATCAGATTAGGAGTAGTGAAGGGCCACTCAGACTCACTCACTCATTGTCTGAGTAATGTATCTTGGCCTGTGGTTTTTGATGCTGATTGTGGACAGTGGGCTCTTTGGTGTGCCTTTTGTTTTTCACCCTGTCTGCTACACACTGCTAGAGGTGAACAGAGCTGGACATTCCAAAATCGCTTGAAGTTTATATGCCTGTAAGATATTGTTCTGTCACAAGGGTTTTCTCCTTGTCCTTCTCCAACCTCCTTAACATCTGATTCATAAGTAAATGTATGTTGTAAAGACATTCTCTTTAATAAATGAAAAAAAAGCTAATAAAAACATTTAAAATTCTTGTCACAGAAAAGCTCTCCTTATTTTATTTGTTAAATCCATTCCATAATTGTACACTCGCTGTACACCCACTTTAATAGGAACACGTAAACCTGCTCAGTCATGCATCAGCCAATCATGTGGCAGCGGTGCAGTGCATGCAATCAAGAGCTTTAGGTAATGTTCACTTCAAACATCAGAATGGGGAAAAAGTTGTGATCGCAGTTATTTTGACTGATTGTTGGTGTTAGGTGAGCTGGTTTGAGTATTTCAGAAACTTCTGATCTCTTGGGACTTTCAAGCACTGTAATCTTTATAGTTTACCAAGAACGGTGCAAAGAACAAAAGAACACGCAACATGTCAGAACAAGGTGGAAGACTACAACAGCAGAAGAACACATCAGGCTCCAACCTTGTCAGTGAAGAACAGGAATCCGAGGCTACTGTGGCCTCCCTGAAAGTGGACAGTTGATGATTTGAAAAACACTGACTCATGTGTATATTAACTGAAGCTCTTGACGTGTATCTGCATGATTTTATGCACTGTGCACTGCTCACACGATTGACTAATTGGATAATTGCATGATTGATGATTGCCAGTGTACAGGTGTTCCTAATAAAGTGGACAGTGAATGCATACAGTAATTATGCCATCACATTTGTTCCATATTTATGAATGAAGGTAATGTGTTTCTGACACAAACACTCGGAAATATTCATAAATGATATGTGCAGTACTGTGCAAAATTCTTACATTTTGCCTTAAATGGTAAGAATTAGAAGACCAGGAGAAAAGAGCAAATTTTAGATGAGACCGAGAACATTTTCTGACAGGCCATGTGAGAAAAAAAATCATCAGGGTTGTCTGGGCGCTGCAGACTGAAGCAAGTGAGATGGTCAAAAGGCTGCAGAAGAACCATGGAAGGTTTTCCAAGCAGTTCAATTTGTGGTCACAGCAAAAAGTAATTTCATTTTGTGTTTGCTGTTTACTGAACTTTGCGTTGTTTTTCATTTCATTTCACTATTTTTGCTTTACAGAATTTCCTTTGCATAAGACTTGTCACATTGTACTGTATAATTTCATTTTCACAAACATTTTTCAAATATGACTTCAAGGAACCAATGATCAAAAATGAATTAAGTTCAAAGTTAGGTATGTCCTATAAACCACTGATAGCTTGTTTTGGCAGATTCTTGCATGAGCTGTAGATAAGAACGCACACGCTTATCAAAGCATGCAAACCAACACCTTTACACAAAAGCTTGCTTCACACCATTCATTAGTAATTTGTCATGTCTTCTGCCATAAATAAGCAAGACGATAAGGATCAGTCTGGAGCCTTCAGCAGACACGGTGAAGTGAGTCGTCTGAGACGGCGCTGAAACACAGCTGAGGCGAGGCAGCAGAGTGGATATAGAGTTTCCAGAGAAATGAACTACTCACACTCTTCATGTCAGACCCTGCAACTGTTTGCGCTCCTTTGTCTTTCTGTCACTATAACATATTATTGCTTAAGAAATTCTTTTTTACTTAAGTGAAGTGACTTGTGGCCAAGGATGGTGACCCATACTCAGAATTTGTCCTCTGCATTTAACCCATCCAAGTGCACACACACAGTAGAGAACACACGCACGCACACACACACACACCCTTAGCAGTGGGCAGCCTTTTTTGCTGCGGTGCCCGGGGAGCAGTTGGGGGATCGGTGCCTTGCTCAAGGGTCTCACCTCAGTTGTGGTGTTGAGGGTGGAGGAGAGCGCTGGTCATTCACTCCCCCCACCTACAATCCCTGCTGGACCAAGACTCGAACCCACGACCTTCAGGTTCACCTTCGGGTTGAACCTAACTCTCTAACTGACTCTCACCGACTCTCTAACTATTAGGTCACGACTGCCCCAGTACAGCAGAATTAACCAGAAATGAAAACTGGAACATAAATGCGGTCATTTTTCTTAGCTATAATGTAATATCTTCTAACTGTTAAACAGGAGTAGCAAAGTTATTCACTCAGGTTAATGTACAATTACTCATTTACACAACAGCTCTGATGATACAAACTAGCTGAATGCTAATAGCTAGCCATCACAATACCAACAGCCATGATGAATACAATA
>CM074952.1:13978208-14011503 GCA_037577455.1 Pangasius macronema | reverse complement strand
CCACCTACAATCCCTGCCGGACCCGAGACTCAAACCCACGACCTTCGGGTTCACCTTCAGGTTACAAGTCTGACTCTAACCATTAGGCCACGACTGCCCCCAGTACAGCAGAATTAACCAGAAATGAAAACTGGAACATAAATGCAGTCATTTTTCTTAGCTATAATGTAATATCTTCTAACTGTTAAACAGGACTAGCAAAGTTATTCACTCAGGTTAATGTACAATTACTCATTTACACAATAACAGCTCTGATGATACAAACTAGCTGAATGCTAATAGCTAGCCATCACAATACCAACAGCCATGATGAATACAATACATACTTTGAAGTTTAGATTTGTTAGGAACTCCATGAAGCTGTCTGATGCTAACAAGTTACCCTGAGGATGAGTAGAAAGTAGGGATTTTCTTTCTTTTTTTCTTTCTTTTTTATATATATGGTAAGTACAGACACTTAAAAACCAGACATAAATACAGTAGCTGCACTTTCCCACCTCGGCTGGTAAAGCTTAAAAAACCTTTAGCAGGAAGGAGACTAATGATACCCAAGGGACGGAAAATTGTCCAGGATATCACGTTCAAAATTTATACTTTCACCCAAAGATCATTTTTGGACCCTAAATACCATTTGCAATTATAAGGCATTACAAGCCAGAAGAAAGGATTTATGTTGTTTACATTCAGTCTCAATATAATTCCTTTTATGTTCCTGACCAGAAATAAAGCTGCAAAGCCTTTTCCTTAAATTTTTTCATCTCTAAACTGGCTTAGTCCCATAATCCCCCAATCTTATTCCAGCGATTCAGTCTAGCATCTGATATCCTCTAACGGCTGGCAACTTCAGTCTTTTCCTGCTTCTGTTTGGCTAATTCAGCCTTGTTCCAGTCGTGCAGCTTAATTTAATCATTTCCATTGTGGAATAATATCACAGTTGGTCAATAGTGAATCAGAGTGGTAGTCAAGTTGATTAAAATGTCAGATGGCCAGCAATGAGCTGCCACTGTGATCCAGGGCACAAGGAAATGCAGTAGAAGAGCCAGTAATAAACGTTAATAAATTAAACACTGCCATAAAACACAACTAGCATATGAAAACGTGCAAGACATTTTGTATTTTGAAATGTGTTTAGAGTATTGGAGTACTTAGAGACTGCAATAATACCTATAATAAAATAATTAAAACAGAAAAAGCATGTGGTAGACTGCTTATGATAAAAACAAACAGCATTGATACATGGGTAGGCTATGTAATTATCTTACTAAAACCAGTCATTATGGCTTTGCATCTTGTGTATCAGTTGGAGACAAACAAAACCAATCAAACTAGCTTTTTGCTGTCAGTCACCCTACCAGTGTCCCTACCAATAAAACCATTTTTTACACATCTAAGTAAGACCCTCTCACTGACTGTGATGCAACCTGCCAGAGACTGAAAATCCATTCTATTCATTTATTAACAGAGATGGCAGACAAGACCAATCTTCATAGCAAATGGCAGAGCAAGCAATGCACCAGGCAGCAGGTCAGAAGATCCCCTTTTTTATTTTTAAAAATATATTCATGTGTCAATTTGTGAAAAACACTGACAAACTGACATTCACTAGTTAGCCTGATGTGTATAATTGGGATCACTGCAGATATGTGCAGTTATGTAATTTATCTCATTGCATTAGTAAATACACCAGACCTCAGTGTGCTTAGTTTTGTAATGATATTTCTATCTTCTCCGTATTATTTTACATTATTGTTTTAATCAGTATGACAAGACTGAGACCACCAGGACTATTTAAATCCCATGCCAGCAGCAGAGGGATAAAGAAAGTGGTGTAAGCTGCAGAGCATAACGGTAAAGAGGAGTATTGGCGTGGCAGGGGCTTTGCCTGAGCTTGTAAACTCTTGAAAAGCCTCAACACCCTTGAGAATGCCTGTTTTAAAAATGCACACTGTACAGATTACATGTTAGTTATGCATTCCCCAAAGCCGGGCAAATATGCAGGCAAAGATTCCTCCCAACACTAACAGCATTGAGTTACCTTCACAAAACAGCATCTTTTTTTTTTTTTTTTTTTTTTTTTTTACATATGAAGGAGAGTATTGTTTCAGCGTAGCATTGATTTAAAAAAAACATTTGCAGATGGGTGAGAAATTTAAGGGACAAAAAAGCATTAACATGTCTTAGTAAGTTGGTTGGGCCACCATGAGCCCCGAGGACAGCTTGAATGCACATTACCGTAGATTCTACACGCTTCTGGAACTGTACTGGAGCATCATTCCAAAATATATTCCCTCATCTCAGCGATAACAAGCGCTGTCTAACATTCCAGTCCATAGATGTTCAGCTGGGTTGAGATCTAGTGACTGTGAAGGCATATGATTGTGATATGACTGTGAAGGCCAGAGCATATGATTTACGTCATGTTCCTACTCATCAGTAAACCCTCATGCACTGTGGATGGGAGCATTGTTGTCCTGGAAGAGACCACTCCCATCAAGAGTGAAATGTTTCAAAATTGGTTAGACAACTGTGCACTGATTTGCAGGTCCAAGGGGACAAGTTGACCCAAACCTTGCCAGTAAAATGGCATCCAGCACATAACATAGCCATTGGCTTTTCCCTTGCCACCTGTCCATGGTGTCCATCCAGCTTAAACTCACTGGCTTTACCCACATCCTGTGAGATATGTATTTGAATAAGTCACTGTGATTGGTCTATTGCTTAAATTAATATACAGTGCAAGAGAGTGCATCACACAAGATACATTTGAATAACACAATCGACACCCAGGGTGTGTCCCAAATGCGTTTTATAATTCGAGATACAGTCATGGGAAAAAGAACGTACAACTTTCTTCAATTCTATGTTTTTATTTAGCTGGGCCACGTCTATAAACAAACAAATAACCCCGGGTGCCAAAAAAAAACACAACAGATTGTAATATGTAGTCTTTTCAAAACCTAAACAAAAATTCAGAAATCATGTGGGAAAAAATAAGTACACCCTTCCTATTTCCACAATCATTAAGAGAGTAACTAGCAGCCAGGTGCTACTAATGAAATGCACAAGATTAGTTAATGATCAAGAAGTGTTACTACCTCTATAAAAGCAGAACTTTTGGCAGTTTGGTGTTCTGGAGCATTCAGGTGTGTTTCTACATCATGCCAAGAAGAAAGTACATCAGCTATGACCTCAGAGAGGCAATTGTTGCTGCTCATCATCATGGGTTATAAGGCCATCTCCAAACAATTTGAAATTCATAATTCTACAGTGAGAAAAATGGTTTACAAATGGAGAGCTTTCAAGATAGTTCCCAGGAGTGGATGTCCCAGCAAATTCAGTCCAAGTTCAGACCATTTAATTCTTAGAGAATTACAGAAAAAAACAAGAGCTACATCATGTGACCTACAGGCCTTTGTAAGCACATTAAATGTTTATGTTCATGACCGCACATTTAGAAAAAGACTGAACAAATATGGCTTTCATGGAAGGGTGACTAGGAAAAACTTTTTTCTCACCTGAGGTTAAAAATGTTGGTGCACTATTTTCACATACTAATTAGTACACCAATATGTGATTAGAGAAAATACACAGAAAAGTGCCCTAGCAAATTCAGTAATAGCTGAAATGATGAGTGAAAAGAGCCTGCAGAAACATACCATTTCTACTGCAAAGCAGTGAACAAATAAAAAAACTGTCCAGAACCAGTGAATAAAGTTCAATTTCAGCAGTCCTCCAAATGTTTTGGGATAAACGTTTTATTCAGACAGCATTTGACTTATCTTGGGGTTGGGATTGCAAACCTCTTACAAATCACTGGTTTCAAAGAAGAGTGCTTATTTTGACATGCAAAATGTTTCTTTCTTCATTGAGCATGCGTGTAACCAGCTGATATAGCAGGGTAAGCTACCAATACCTTGCTGGCTATTTATGAAAAGCTGTAGTATAAACTCACTGCTCAACTCATGAATATTAATGAACACTTGGGATCTGCTTTATGAATATTAATAACTAGTGGGCAGTCTCAGTGAAATCAAGTGGTTAGGTGGAGATGCAGAAAAAAGGCACTCGATAATAATTTATGTAAAAATATATAGGTAAAACTACAAAGGTTTAGAGTAAAAAAAAATCCCTTGAGATATGTTTTATAGACACTCAGGAATAATACAAAGATGCCTGAAAATAATGCCATAGGATATAACGTGCCGTGTTTGTACCTGTTATTTAATATACAAAGTTCAGCACTGTATATTTGTTACATCATTCAGAACAAGAGTTTATTGTCTGTTAGTGAAAATTTTATATTGGGAAAACCTTAGTTGCCAAGATATTTGTTATAGATTCACAGTAAAGGCTCACAGCATTAGCCCTTATATCAGATATAACACATTTCTAATGCAGTTGGAATGAAATAGGTGTGAAACGCAGGTGTATATCATAAGCTAACAGTCCAGAGGAATATGATGCATGTGTGAGTTTGATGATCCATCTGTGTAGGTTCACAAACCATCTGTATAGTTTTATGATCCAGCTGTGTAGTTCCAGTTTGTGCACACAAACATTCGTTGTCTATGTTGATAAAACATGAGTTGTTTCATTGGGATCTTTACTGCAGCCATCCTGTGCTTACTCATTGTTTGTGTCTTTGTGTGATTTTAATCGACCCTGATCTCACTCTAATGGTCCATGGTCATGTAGGAAATCTCATGTGCTTGAGCTGCAGCTCTCAATGCCTGTCCTCAAGATCATGTCTACGTCTTCATCTTCAGGGAGATAATGAAGAAAGCTTTCTCTTGAGTTTGTTAAGGTTTTGCCCCAATAGCAAAGAACTTCAGCTGGTATAATGAACAGGCCAGATGCCCAGCAGATCAAAACAACACATTGGAGGTTTCGGTTTGCCAGGAGTTTTTTTTTTTTTCTCGGATAAATACTTGGCCTATATTTACTCAAACCAAACCAGCCAAGAACAATTTTGTAGTCAGTAGATACATAGAAAAACTGTCACGCAGACAATCCAGGGTGTATTCCTGCCTCCCTCCCAGTTTCTTGGCCAGACTCTGACCAGAATAAAAAAGGTTACGGAAGATGAATGGATGAATGAATGAACAGTTTTACACCCAAAAAATTCAGGGCATCTGACAAATGTTTCTTTGTGTCAACCTATCCCAAGGCCGTGTCTGGTTCTTCTATTTTTCTTCATTTCCCTGTGTTTCTATCCATCTAAAATAAGCAGGGCCCAGGTGGCTCCCGCCCAGCAGGGTGTTGGAGATGGCCTCTGCTAAATGACAATTTAGTTTGCAAGGTCAGCCCTTGCAAACAAGCTGCCTGGGCCCATCTGATTGATTTTTCTGTCTGCTTACAAATTATTTTCACTGTTCGTGGCATATAAGAGCAGTTTAGATGGGTAATATTGTCATTAAAAATGTTAGTGGACAGTAATGTAATGACTTACAGATCAGACATTATTTCTCTTAGTGTAATGCAATGAGATTCAAAACCACTCAGAGGTATTTAGAGTAGAAGAGGAATGCAGTGACTGTTAAATAGAATACACACTTTACTACTATACTGCATTCTTAAGCTAGCCGGAGTGTAGATGGTAACCTTTTTCATTTTTCTGCTGCTGAAGTTCAGGCTGCATTCAGGATGTGGACAATGTGTTTCATTTCACCCCATTATAGCAAAGGTCAAAATTCCAGACACATTAACCATTCATCAATCACATTTGGCATTCAGTATTGAATATCTCTGGAGACCTAAGATGGGCATATGAGGAGGCGGAAGAGGAGGAGGAGAAAGAGAAAGAGGAGGAGGAAGAGGAGGCTGCTCTAGACTCAGGTGATGGTACCAAATAACAGAACCCATTCAATTATCTTCACTCATGAATGTGTCAGAAAATGACACAGATTTAGACACATGTACATATAGGCCTGTTTGTATTGTGAACTTGTCATCCTGCAGGTTAAAACTGAGGGATGAAGGATTTGGAGAGTGGAAAACCTCTCTGGTGGAAAAATGCTATTTTGCATTTTTTTTTTTTTTAAAGTTACTTAAGGAAGATCATTTCATGTGCTTGTCAAGATTAAATATGCAATCCAGTCTCAAAACTACACACTTCACAGAAAAACTGTACACCTAGATAGTAACATTGAACATTTTTAGCACATTAGTATATGGTTTGGGATGCCTCAGGTATTCGCAGCTAAGAAGATATCTGCTGCCTTTATAGTTATCACCTGAGTGTTATGGAGAAATTTTAAAAATAATGTATTTTCTGTTGAGACTGTTACGATGGAGGAAGAGGTCAAGCTATATTAAATGATAGATAGATAGATAGATAGATAGATAGATAGATAGATAGATAGATAGATAGATAGATAGATAGATAGATAGATACTAACCCAATTATCATATTATCATAATTGATAATACAATTAAAACATCAACGTTGCACAATTATTTATGTTTGTTTGTTTCTGTGTTTGTTTGGGTTTAACTGCCAGTTTTAACCATCCAACACAGAGAGCTTAATGATTGGTCGAGTGTCTATGGCACTATCACTCCTTGTGCAATCTATAACAATCAAGAAATGAGTGATTGGACTTCCAAGGCAAGTCAGTCATCACCATGGCAACACTAAGAGCGTCTAACCACACACACACACACACACACACACACACACACACACACACACACACACACACACACACACACACAGAGACAAGCAGCTGTTGATAGGTCATGTAGGAAATCTCATTTGTGATGAAAACAAGTTGAGCTCACCAGATCTTGAGTAAGATACATTTGATGGCCTGCATTACTGCCCCATCTGCAGTTATAGCTTATCTCCATAGAATTTACAGCATAGCTATTGCACTATGTAAGAAAAAAAACGTTCTTCTCTTCGCTAAATAGGCATAAATTGTATACTATAAATGACCAAAGAAAGTGCAGGTAGCAAAGATGCTCTGGGTAAGCAGACATGTGAAAAGAATGCCTTCACTCAACTTCTACTATTATCAATAATAAAATGCATCGTATGGGAATAACTGCACACAACAATGATACTGAAGTTTGTGCTTTTGCAGTGCAGCCTGTTAAAAACGAGCATGCACTTGGTGTCTGGTGAATAGATATCTGCCTCTAGATGTTAGTTTGATGTTCATATGATATAACCTCAACTATTTTTAAATGCTTTAAAATGTGTCATGTGCTTTGTCTCCCCACAGGACTGTTCTCCACCTTCAGTGTTTCATGATTCAAAAGAGTATGTGTAGATTCAGGTAGTAAAAGCAGATACAAACTTTTACATGACAATTATTCTCCTCTTTAACAGATTATATCAGCTTGAATGGAAATTCTGTTCAAACTGGCCTCAGCTGGTGTATAATCCTCACACATCTATCTATCTATCTATCTATCTATCTATCTATCTATCTATCTATCTATCAATCAATCAATCATTAGCTCACAAGCTAATAATGTTCAGATATGTAGCTAGTGAGCTAGCTATTAGCTTGCTCTGTTCTGGTCTGAGTTGACCAACAGTAGTGAGCAAGCCAGGTATCTTTAGCTAGCTACCGAAAACCACCACAGATCTCACATGCTTAATCCAGTGTGTGTATATTTATCACCGATCTGCTTTCTCATGTCATGAATTATGTTCTCTAGCTGTAAGCATGATGATGTATGACATATCTGACAAATCCTCTGCCAAATTGTACGCAACAGCCCCGACTGTAACTTACTTTGACAGAACCTCAGGAACACGTTTTAGACTATTTTTCTTCCCCAAATTATTGATTTGCGTTTTATTTTTTATTAAAAAATCTTATCACTGCAGCTTAAACACTGAAAACCCAAAGATCATTGCCCAGTTGAAAATGGGAACAGTGTATCTTCTCAATTGGATGAACACGGATTGTTTCTTTAGATCCCACTGGCTGTAAAATAAGGCTTAAAGGACATGACCAGTGCCGTTCCCAACTGCAGCACCATCCATTATAGATGAGTGAGGGAGGTAAAGCAGTCCCATGGGCCGTCCCCCAGCTGTGTTCCAGCAGTGCCACCATTTGCATGTATCCCCACCCACTTTTCATAATCACACTGACAAAGCGAGGCGGCTTCGCCCAGCTGCAGTGCACACACATCCCATCCTTTTTCATCAGGCTTTTCTTTATCACACACAGCACTGAGCTGCTGTCCCCTTCAATAAGCAAAGGACCTCATTTCCAGAGGGCCGGCCATTTTCCTAATAGAGCTGCCACCATCCGTTTCGAGACGCTCTTTAAAGTGTGTCTCCAGACACATCCCCCATTACTGAGCTATTTTTTGTTCGCTTCTGATGTTTAATGATGCAGCATGGCTCAGCTACTGACCCGGCTATAATCTAAAGGAAGACTCTGTGCAATGTCATTAAAGTGATTTCTGCTCTGTGTTGTGCCCAGGCGGTGTGAATGAACGTTTGTACCTGCCCAGACAGGGCCAGAGCTCCCTCGAGGATAGCTCACCCTCTCTCACAAATGGCAGGATGAAAGAAATCCCTCCGAATCCAACAAAACAAACGAAAATTGCTTCAATTTAAGCATTAATAATGCATGTACAGTATGTGTGGCCTGATTTTTTATTTTTTTTTTTGCAAATAATTAAAGGCAATATGACTTAAGACAATTAAACATTATCTTCCATCTGATCGAAAATACTTAACTGGACTGTTGTGTTGTTTTTATTTTTTTCCCCTAACCCTAACAATATATTATAATATATCGAGAGTCTCTGTCTCTCAGTTGCAAGTAACTAAAATAATGAATTGTGTATCTCATAAAAATCATGGGGTGATATTTTGAAATATTCAGGCTATTTGGGGATTGTGTGTGTGTGTGTGTGTGTGTAAGCATCTCAATGTTGTATGTACAAATTAAACAGAACTTTTCCCATTTTAGTTAAAGTTTTAAATTTATAATTTAAAACTATTTTTATAACTAGAGACAAAAGAAAAATAATATCAGGATGATTTGAGTTTACTAGGGTAATTAACAATTTAACTATACAATTTAACAATTACACACCAGATTCAATTAACCAACTTGTGTACATGCTCCTCATAAACTGATAACGACATGCTGTAATTATCACACTGACAGAAGTACTCACATAAGAACTAACCAAACAATAAGTGAATTGCTGAATCGCTAAGCTGCAATTCTTAACACTAAATATACATTTCTGCTTTATATTGTTAATGCCAATTTGGAAAAAAAGAAAACATATTGGTGGTTATATCTTGTTTCTGAATTTAACTGTTTTGATACCATGACACACGCAATAGAATGTCACAGTCAAGCTCGGGTTACTGTCTGTGCAGAGTGTCACATGTTCTCCTGTGTCCATGTGGGTTTCCTCTGCGTTCTCTGGTTACCTCCCAACAACATAGCAGTAGAAGGTTTGACTACACTGAATTGTCTCTCCATAAGAATGTGTGTTTGTGTGTGTGTTTATGTTCCACATACCTGAATAATCTTCACATCCACTGCAACCCTAACCAGGATTAAGCAGTTACTGAGGACGAATGAAGAAAAAAAAATGTATGGATCTCAAAGAGGACATCAAATCGACAACTTAATATTCAGACGTTCACTTGTGAGCATAACTGACAAATACATTGTGTGTCTCTGACATCAGCATAATCCTTAATATATCCTTAATATCCAGAAACTACTCTGACAATGTATTTGGACTATGTGGTGAAGAAGAATTTCAGAAGCCAAACATGAACAAAACAAACTGAAGACAATGTAAGTAGTTTTACCCAAACTAATATTACATAATGACCTCAATCACTAATATTCTCATATCCGACTATTAAAAGAGCTTATAGATGTGCACCGATTGGAGCTCCCAAAGTAAAAGCTATGAATATTGAAGTGATAGATACAAACCAAATTAAATGTACAGTCAGACTGGGAAGGAATCAATGTTAGGCATTGGGGAGGTGTTCTGAGAGGAGTTGCCATGTGCAACAGGGAGTGTGAACAGCATGACTCTTAACCAATCTCATTATCATGTACTTGCGTGCACACACACACACACACACACACACACACACACACACACACACACACACACACACACACATAATTAGAGGCAATGACAAATCTGCTTAATCTGCTCATCATATTTCTCCCGCACCCCTCCCCCCACTGTTAACCCATACTCACAGATACACACCCATCCACATAAGTGTAATTTGCTGTCGTGGCAACAGCTGTGTTCAGAAACAATATCTTCTGTTTTGAATAATCGGAGTGAGAAAAAGTTACTATAAACGCAACTGTATATGGTTCTTTCACACACACACACACACATATATATATGTGCATTTGTGTACATGGGTTCTCATAGCAAATAATGGTCATTGCCTCGCAGTAGTCATTGCATTGAGATGTGAGAAACTGGAAGAAAAAAAAGGCTGGAATAAAAAGCTAAGCAGATGGAGAAATGTGCATCAGCAACGGGATTTTCTCCACAAAGCCGTAGGTACCTGGATTTGGGAAACAGGATTAGCCAGTGTGTAATTATTCGGGTGGGTATGCCTGCCATGCATTGTGTCTGTGTGGGGAAGTGAAGAGGCTGTGGGTATTATCGAGAAAATGAAATTGTTTCTTTCTACAACTGGATTTTATCTGAATTTTAAACTGAATTTTCCAATGAAATATGTATGATGTTTGCTAATCCATATCCCGAGCACTCAAAAACAAAGCTTAAATCAAGACAAAGATGCAACAGATGACATCAGGGAAATCCCTCTTTACTCCATTGGCTTTTCCGACTGGCACTAAAGAGTGCACCCATGCTTTAAGAGGAGAATAAAAATAACTGCTAAATGAAGCAGGGTGATTTAACTGAGCCTGAGAAATAAAAGGTTCCATATGCATCTATAGAGCACCTCATGTGGACCGCCATCTATCACCATAGTAATATCAGATAATCCACAATGAAACCATCCAGTCTGGTGCCAGGGTGAGGTCACAGACTTGCTAAAACAATATAGCAACACAGGCTTCATTCTGAACCCCAAGAGAGTTTATCACCCAGAACAGACTTGTCTTTGGGGCAACAGTTGCATGAAGAAGCCCCAAGACAAGACAGAGTGAAAGAAGAGCCAAGTAAGCTAGAAGAGAAAAGAAACAGTGTTTGGCTAAAAATAGTGGGGCACTCGCATGCACTTCCAAGAAGACAGACCTCCTCTCTAGACTTAAAGGCTTAAAGAGTCCTTGTTGAAGTCTCGACAATGCTCATTCTTCTCCATTTCCTTAACTTGATTTGATTTGATGAGTTATGGAGATAGCAGGTGCAAATGTGTTCAGCAATCCCTGAGCTGTGTGATATGAAAAGACACACTCGACTTGGCTGTAGGCGACAGAATGGAGTCATGACAGAATGTGTGTGTGTGTGTGTGTGTGTGAGCAAGCTGATGAGTCTGGCTCCACAGAGGGGTCGATTGTAGGGACCCAGTGGCACCCACCACGTCAAAACTGTCTTGGCACCTCTTTCCATTTCACAGTCAACACAGACACACACACACACACCCACCCACACAAGAAATGTGTTGGATCAGGTTGGCTACAGACTATACACTGATCCCGGATTAACAGATGAATCAAATATAGCCGTCCAAAATCTCAGCTATATGCGGGGAAAAAAAGAGAAGCATGGGTGGCATTGATAAAAATAAATAAATAAATAAATAAATAATAATAAAAAAGCTATTTCTGTTTTGTTATGCTAATGCTCAAAACACACATTTGACCAGAATAAACAACATATTTGAAGTGTCACATGTCTAAAATATGCTTGACTGCTTTGATTTCTGCGTGTATTGCAAAAAGCTTAAGAGAACAATAATGGTCATATTGAGCTCAGTGTGTGTTCACATCCGAAAATAACACAAATTATACCGCAGTGCTGTTGAATTCTCGAATTCTGATTGGTCAGAAGTTATAGTAATGACCTAGTTGTAATATTTTATTGTTTGTATAGCAGCAGCTCATTCAAAGGGACTCGTATGGTAAAAGCTTCACATGACTTAAAGCTAATAATACTGGGGGGGAAAAAAATCTGTGAATTGTTGATTATGGTAAAGATTTCTGTAACATTTAATGAAGAAGCGTCAAAATGTTCTGCCATGAGGAAAGGATGGGTGTTTACACCTTCTGGTTTCCAGGTAACATGACAAGCTGTGTTTTTATTATCTTCAAGAGAGAGAATAAGAGAGACTGGTGAGGGAATGACTCACTGGGAATGAGGGAATAATCACTGGCGAAACTGCTGTGGTATAAGTGGAATAAAACACTTTGGGACGTGTGATTTTAGGAAAATCATTCACTTCCGGGTGGTAAAGCGCTCCACATCATAACCCCGTCATGGATCATTTTCTTATAACAGCACACTCCATAGTGTTTTACTCCTTACTTGCCAATACCATAGCACTTCTTTTATGTCCCATATATATTACAGCAGCCTAGCTGAGATGTTCCCAACCACGCTATGGAGGCTTCTCTGTCCTTAAACTCTTTCTGCTTCATTTTCCATTTACTGTTAGGACAAATAACTACCATCCATCCTGCTCCTCTGGATGCCCACCAAGTCCTCTGTGGGTTAATCTTCTTTAGGTGGGATGGCTGCAGGAGCCAGTGTTTAAATGCCTGTTAGAACCAAGCCCTCGTGTCAGTGTTTATGGTCCAGAAGGCCTCAGAAACAACTCTCCATTACAGAACTCTGTGTTCTGTATTTTGCTGATTCGCTGCTGGAGTCATTCAGCACCAACCGCTTTCACCATCGTGAGGCACCGAGCTGCCATCTGTTCTCCATGCTGCGGGACGCACTTCTTCCTCCGGCACTGGCTCTGATGCTTTTTTTGTATTGCAGAGAAAAAGCATAAATTGGGTACAATGGCAACTCACAGTGAGCATGAATGGATGTTGCTCGACGTACTCAGAAGGTGGCTGGCTGGACTTCAAACAGGGGACGGCACATTTTGGGAACAGCCAGGAGGATGTTCCATTATGCTGATCTTAAAGAGAGGGCGAACTCATGCGTTTTACAGCATGTCGTTATCCTATTAGCAGCAGTTGAAGGTTATGGGGTACTTCATTATACTGCCTAAGTAGCTGTGTTCAGAAATCGGCACTTTGGGAATGATGTTTCTAGTCACTTTACATTTGACCCTGTTTTACTGTATTAAAGATCCTACAGCACGGGTGCACTGTTACAGCTGCTAATAGTGACTAAGGGGTGAAACTGCAGTGATGTCCAGGCTTACAGGGCACAATTTTACCCTCACGGGGCATTACCTATTAATATACCTATAAATATCTAAGCTTTTTTTTTTAAAGCCCAGAACCTATTACCTGGGCATTGAAAATTTAATTCTATTAATACCATGACCAAAATAGAACAACGTAGTATTTTCCTAAACAGTCTATTAATACAAAACACTTGTTTTTGAACACAAGAAAGACCGTAAAAAACAAAGCCCAATTAGCACTTTGGTAATTCTGAAGCTGAAATGAAGTAGGAGTGAAAATTGTTATGAAATGACCTTCCACATTTATTAGCTATACACCACAGTTAGCAATTCCATTACAAGTTTAATGAAAGTTTAGGTCAGCACAGAAATGTATGAAAATGTAAGGTACAGCTCAGAGAATGTCCTCGTTATTTTAGGACCAGTCTTGTGTTTCGTATTAAAACATCACACGCCTTAGAGACTGGCACAAAATTTCAGTGCGCATTTGTTTCAAGAGATCTCAATTAGCACATGTTGAATGCACTGCCACATTTTATGACAGATTTAGGAAAGTTAAATCCGTAAAGCCATCTGACACAGGCCCTTGAGTACACTTAGTAACTGATCAAGGGTGTGACTTCACACTCACACTTTTAAATGTTGAAACCTCTGGCTAGATGTATTGAGAGGAAGCTAACGATAAACAACTACTTTCTTCCTAGGGTTTTTTTTTTCCATTTCATGATTTAATTTTCTTCACCCACATATACTATAGACAATCCAAGCAGTAGGGACGGTATTTATAACAACAATAACGGTGTACTGGGTACAAGAAGAATGACATTTGTGCTTTGAGTTAATTCTCAGTCACGATATCTGACTCACACAAAAGGCAAGGAACACAAATGACAAATCAGACATTTAGACCATGATGCGGTAATTAAACAGAAATTAACAAACTGAGGACACCAATCCTTCTTGACGAGACTCATGGACCCTGGGCTCAAGGGAAAAGTGGCTGATACACTGCACACTTGCCCTTATGAACTGTGCCATCAGCATCAAGTCAGTGAATCCAGCTGGGCCTGGATCGTCTCTAGCTGCAAAAGAAAGAAAAAGAATAATAATATATGTTCCACAGTTTCAAGAGAGGTACCAGGCCTGATCTTTTTGGCTAGGCAGTCAAGTGGAAAACTTAATGAATTTAGTCTGACCTTGTTGTAGAACTCCAACAGTTCCTGGTGGCTGAATTCCATATGAACCTTCTGTAGATGCTGGAAGCAATTGCAGTTGAGGAGGAGAGCAGAGGAAAAAAAAAAAAACAACAGTGAGAAACCCAGCCTCAGTCAGCTGTCTACATAAAAGCCTCTCATGAATTATTAGAGCACATCTGTCCAGATACTGCCAGTCAGTTCACTGACCTAGTTTTGCCTGTAAAATGGGTATATTAATAAAAAACAAGTCAAATACAAATACTAATGACAAAATGATATTGTTTTATTTACAGAATATTTTACAGTCATGGGTTTATTAGTGATGGAAACAAGTTATCAACACACTCCAGATACTCAAACAACATGTCAAGGTACAAGTAATATTCAAGTTAATATTCTACAATAATATTCCTCTGGCTTGTGTAATGTGGGAAGTTGCTGTCGCTGAACCAAGAGAGCAGTTCTGTACGTGTGATGCTCTTTGAATACCATGAAAGGAAGGGTTAAACCCACTCTGGAGCTGCAGCACAAAAGAGCCAGGCTTCATCTGACAGATCTGGGTTAACAATAACGCACACCCAAATCACAGAGGTGGTCCTCAGAACTCCGATGATAAGCATTAAAACTGAGGGAAAAAAAGCAGTGTCCTCTTATCCTTAGCCCATTTTGACAACACTGCTGAAATGTACAAAAAGCTGATAGCTCTGAAAACCCATCACGGAGGTTTCTTTCTAATTTCTGAATGAAACTTTAATGACTAATGTTGATTCATGAGCTGTTGGAGTATGACATTTCTCATGGCTGAGCAAGTGAGGAACGGCTGACACAAAAAGGCACTTCTCATGAATCATTTGGTTGTGTGAAATGCTTTTTTGCTTCCTGTCAGTGAAATTCAGCATTTTTTTTTTTTTTTTAAAAAAAGCATTTTGAAGCGAAACCTTCTTATTAAAAAGTTTTCTACTTTCCACAACCCTCAGTGCACAAATCGTCAGAGGTATAGACAGCTTACTAGACACAGTGGGTTTTTTCTAACTCATTCTGAACTATTTTATTGACTACAAAACTTTTACAAAGGCTTCTTGGGTATTTAGAGTAAAACAAAACTGACCTGTAAAGAAATAAACTAATTAGAAAGAAATATAGAGTATAATATTGGTCATACCACATGCACGATGCTAGCAGAAGTGCTATTGCTTTCAGGTAGTTAGAAGTTACAGTAGCGTTCTCACGTTCTCACGAGAGGTTTCTTATTACTAAATCTGCACATGTTACCGTTTTATTTAGCTCCTAGAAAAATAAGATTTAAATTAGGGGTGTCAAACTCAATTTCTCCCCGAGCCAGAGCCACATTCCTGTGAGCTCATGGAAAGCCCTAAATGATGGTTATTATGGGTTTTTTTTTTAAACGCAAAAGTGCGTCTATTTTCTAATCTGATTATGGCAGTCAGTCTCATAATGAGGACAAAATTGTATAAGACAGCTTGTGTAGCAGTAAAGAAAAAAATATGGGCTTATATTTGCTAAGAACATAAATATCCTCAGTCTCCCACCACTTTCTTCCCTTCACTCTGCATTAAACTGGAGACAAAGAGCACGGAGTGTAAAGATACCAAAAAAATTTAAATTCAAAACAATATGATGGTGTCCCGATATGCTACATTTCCCCTACAGCACAAATACGCACCACCTGAATATGTGCCTGAGGTTTCCAGTTTAAATTGATTAAAACATTTAACGTTATTTGAAGTACAATAATTGATTAAATGAGGGTGTATGTGACTCTTAGCGGCATATAAACAAAGGTTGTGCATCAGTTATCGTTGTTCTTTCGGCTGCTCCCGTTGCCCCGGCGGATCGTTGGGTCGCGTATTTGATTTGGCACAGTTTTTACACCAGATGCCCTTCCCTTATCCAGGCTTGGGACCGGTACTGGGAGTGCACTGTCGTGTGCAACTCCTGTGGTTGGGGTCGGTTCCCTGGCCAGGAATCGATCCCGAGCCACGGCGGTGAGAGCGCCGACGCCTAACCCCTAGACCTCCAGAGACCCCTGTGCATTAGATTGTAACAAATTAAAAATGGCTAAGCTTACACTGGTGTCTCTCTGTGTGGCGTGTCTGCTGTTCCTTATTCTGCTGTTAGCTGTGCTGTCAGTGTCGCGTAGCTTTCTGTAGCCATAGATGTGTTTTTGAAACTCTTCACTATTGAATATGAATGCTGTCGTGATCATTTCTTTCGCTCAGATTCAATCAGCAGGTGTGCAGTGTTTCTGGTATTAACACTGGTGTATTGTACACATATTGGGTGGATTCGGTCCGCTTTAATGTTTTTCGGTCCACCGTTGCCTGGCCATCAGCGCTCTAACTTCACAAGGAAGCTCAAGTGCTTTCATATACCAGACCCTAAAGACTTGGGGGAATATTCCAGCTCCTGATGGCTGCTAAACCCTTACACTAATACTACAGTATGCTAGTATGCATATTAGTTAGTATGCATATGCATATTAACACATGGTATGAGCTAATTGTAGCCGATTTGAGATAGAAGAGGAAGTTGTGGAGGGAGTGTGGGCTTGATTAAGTTTAAACGTTTATTACACCTCACAAAATAATAAGTGGTATTTCATGACAAATAGCCAACTTTATTACGCAGTCTGCTGAATGTATTGTTTCAATGCAATGACGTCGAATCAAGAGCCGAATATAGAACAACATACCACTTTTTATTTTACTGAAGTATTTTTAGATGCACACGTAGCTCATTTACTTCCATTTAACCAGCTTTTCAATCCACAAAACATGCAGTATATTTACTGTGCCACTGTCCTAGGTCATGGTTTTAAGTGAACTGTACAGCTGAACCATCGCCAGCTGTGCCCATCCCTTTATGCTTCACAGACACTGTTGTATTTTTGTGTCAGTTTTCATTATAATGTTTATAATGTGTCAGTACTGCTTCAGTCTGAAAATGATATATTAGGATACTACAGGCAGCTTCAAAATTGCTTGTTTTGGCAAGCTCCAGTGGACCATTAGTGCCCAAAGGGTCTTGAGTTTGCCACCTGTGTATTATATAGAGCACACTAACATTTTTATAATTGCATTCATGAAATCCAAATACAAGAAAACTCCGGGGAAAAAGTTAGGATCAAACTCTGTTCAAAGTTTTTTTTTTTTTTTTTAAAAAAGAGAGAAACATTAAATTACATTTTGTGATGGCTTCCCAGAAAAAAAACTGGCCATTTGTTCTGCTAGTGCAGCTGTTTCTGGGAAAGCATCACAAAATGTAATTTAACGTTTCTCTCTTTTTTTTAAAAAAAAAAAGAAAGAAACTTTGAACAGAGCGTTTAGCTTGATAAAACCTCTGGAGAAAAAGCTGTGAGTGAATCTGAAAAATTACCTAGACGCTCAGTTGTAGCGAGACACAACAAATTTGTCCTAAACAGCTGTTTTAGAGACTGAATATTAAATTCCTGTGCTATAGCGGGCGGCGTCGCTGCCACACAGCTCCAGAGTCCCCCGGTTTGATCCTGAGCTCAGGTTGCTGTCTGTGTACATGTTCTTCTTGTGTCTGTGTGAATTTCCTCTGGGTTCTGTGGTTTCCTCCCACCTCCCAAAAACATAGGTGGAATGGATACTCTAAATTGCCCCTAGGTTGGAATGTGTGTGTGCCCTGTGAAGAACTCCTGCCCATCTAGGGTATATTCCCACCTCGCATACATAAAGCAGTTACTGAATGAATTTATAAATTGACATTAAATAACCAATAATTATGCAAACGATGACTAAATGTATGAAATGAAATGAAATGAATGAATGGAACGAATGAGTCGGAGCAATATGCATTAAATGCCTTTATCAAGGCGTGATTTGCACACACAAACGGCTTATTAGATGCTCTTGGCAAAAGAACTGCGATGATGATGAATTACCCTTTAACTCTGGGAGCACACACTGTTCCTGGCACCCTAAAATGATTCATGTGTTATAATAAATAGCAGGTTTTTTGGAACATAAATGATTCATTCAAGTAAGAAGTAAATAAATATACATACTGCTTCTTACAAAATTGATCAAAGAATCCTGAGTGATAATCGTTCTCTCAATTCAAAGCCAAAAAGGTGTTTTCTTCCTTACAAACTGTGCAGCTTGAGGGTAAACGTTTTACCAAGAAATATCATAGGCCTAGTATAGCTATTCTAGTATGAAACCATACGTTAGTTTTTCTTAAACTGGGGGTCAAGAGTTACAAATGAGGTTACAAGAATGTAACGTGAATACGTTAATATTAGAAATATCAAAGACACACATGAATATCAAAGACGGAGTTTGCATGCTAATATTTGGAAAATATTACTGGGAGTCACTAGTAGCTCAGCAATGACAACAATAAACATGGAGAAATTTCCCTATCTATCTGCCTCCGCCAAAAAAAAAAAAAAAAAAAACTAGCGTTGTGTCTCAAATCACATACTTATGCACTATTCTAGACTGTTACTGTGTACTACCACTAACTGGTTTTCCTATTATAGTTAATGTTTGAATTTTAAAAACTTCATGTACATCTGAATATTCTAGATTAGTACATACTTTTGAATGTAAGGTGGGTTTTCGATTTGAGATGCATCCCATGACAATAAGATGGAGGAAAGTTAGAAAGTGAGACGGAGCTTGTCAGTGTGTTTAACATCACTGTGCATAAAATCGTTAAACGTTTTACAGTTCGGCTTGGAAGCCTAATGGACAGCGATGTTTTGACTGTGATGTGCCATCTACAGAAAGTCAATTTAAAATGTTCCGGATGTACATAAGATACTCAGCAAGGGAGTGAACAATGTGATGGATTATTTCCTTCTGACTAGACGGGTAAGTCAGTGAAAGGAATATTCCTTTGGTTTTAGTCACGTTACACATACGTATGCTACTGACATAATAAAATGCTAACATGTTACTGTCATAGTCCTATATTATAAATCTGAAATTTGAAACAAAAAAAATTTTTCCTGACTGTATGAATAACACCTAAGGCATAAGTATCTAATTTTATATCCAAATACTGAAAGCACTTTATCAACAGGTTATACAACATATGGCAGGTTGGGTTGCCTGATGCAGCAACAGATTCAGACTGAAATATATCCATAATTAGAGTTTGGCTTCACTGTGTTCTCACGGCATGCTGGAATTGGAAAACTGACTAATCAATATTGGGAGGAGAAATAGCAGACAGGAAAATCTCATGCGCGGTGTGAGCTATTTTTAAATACACTACAAAATGATTAATTTACAGTTTAAAATAGGCAACGGAAAAATCTAATTAGGCTTTTTATTTAATCATAAACCAGTATTAAGGCTGATATGGTCAGAAACAGACTGATGTGGACCCTCACCAAAATTGGGAGGGAAAAAAAAATAAATCAATAGAAAGAAGCCTTGTTCTTTGTTATATTTTAAATGGACATATATTGACCATGTGAATCTTCAACTCAAGTGTTGACCAGAGCAGAGCTCTCCCCCAAACATCCTTAATTATGGATAGGCCCCCTCCCCGATTCCTAGGTTAACTGGTTGCCATGGCCACCGAGCTCTTGGAAAGGCTTTTCCGCTGTACCGTGCTGTCTGTCTCCACACAAAATGTCAGTCTTCCTTTGTGCACTCATAGCACTGCTCTGACGACTACATTGTAAAGTTTTGTGTCTGTGTCAGTCATTTCAAGATGGTGGGAGTTTCTCAGGGATAATGGTGAACACTGGGACACCATACTGGCCAAAGCAACATGTAAACAACTCCACTTAAATGCAGTTTTCCATAATGTGCGTCCTATCTATTTGAAAATGGAGGGATAATGAAAAAAAATGAGAAAAATGTGTGTGAATAACTTATAATAATCGAAGAGAACTGCTATGAAGTGCTAATGAAACATGCTGAACAAATTTATCGAACATACTGCACTGGTTTAGAGATGCGCCGCTATCTACATGTGTTCTACATCTAAATGTGTTCTGCATCCTGTCTTGAAGGAGCTTGTTTCAAACATTTGGCCACGCAGCCCGATGTTAACAAGGAACAAACAGTATTCAAATGCGAGTTCAAACAATAACTTCAATCCAAAAGATATAAACAAGAAAGTTCAACAAACTTTACAAGCGTTCATTGTGTGTCGTAAGCCGACACCAGTGGTGGAGTCATGTCTAACCCAGACAGTGGTCAAAGGCAACAATATTAAATCTTCTCTTTGTCTCGTCTCAGACTGTAAACATACTGAAGAACCAAAAGATGGTGGCTGAAAGATGCTAAAGCCTAAAGAATTGGGATCAGATGCATAGCAGCCGACAGGATGCGCTGAGTGACGTTATAGCAACCCTGCATGCAAACAGTGTGAAAGAACACAAAGAGCATAAACAGGAATGGGGTGGATGGTGTAGCTTTCTTTCCTGTTGATTGTATACAGACCCCACCACCCACCCCCACCACCCACCCCCCAACTTCAATCCCATTCTGCAGACTGAAAAATCATTTCTTTTAAAAAGAAAGTGCATGCGGCTGAAAATCAAGCTCAGTTGTTGCTCACGCAGCAGGAGCACTTTAAAGTAAACAGAGCCCAGATGTGATATAAAAAATATCCAATAGACGATGCGGCAGCAGTGACTGCGATCCCCTCTGTTTTTCACACTTCGTCCTCTGCTACTGAAGCACCCTAGAGGCAGCAAGTGTGGTTTCATGTGTTTTCAGCACTCGAACAAAGAGAAAGCCTAAGTGCAGACAAGCTATCAGAGAGGCATCCATCCATGGTGGCACACAGATTGGCATTTATGGAAAGCAAGATTGAGTCAGGCCCCAGGTGAATAGCATGATCCAATTAAGGTGAAGAGCAGTGCATGTCGACATGCCCAGCCAGAGGCTTAGGTCGCCAAAGACAGCAAACAAAATGGCAACCGTAATTGGAGAAAGCATGGAGAAATACAGGAGACTACACAACACATGGGCATGATTCATAGCAGAGAATTCTCATTTCAATAATGCATTCACTTATGGCCCTCTCTAGGATTTATCATCTCATAAATCAGGCCTCCTCATGTTTAGAAGCATTGATGATTTCTCCGTTATAATTAGATTTCCTCATTTCCTTTTACGTTTAAATCCCATATGAGTCTAATGAACACTGAATGAAAAGTGCAGGTTTATAGAAAAGGAAAACAAAAGCGCACGCCATTCACTGACATTTACACAAATGAGAAAGCAACGAGGAAACGAACCCAATGCTGTAACTTTTGATTTGTTTAATAAAGATGAGGTCATCTAGGACATTTTTCTCGTCCATCATTACAATAAACCACATCCCCTGTTGTGGCTTTGGGTGGGTGGAGCTGGAACCAGAGCTCTGCCCCAAAAAAGAAAACAAGCAGTGCACATCCGACTCATGACCCACACCGTATGCATCACCCACAATACAAAACAGCAACCCCAGAACGTCGTATTAGTCTGAGCTCGAAGCCTTTGGGGCATTAGTCTGGGCATTTTCTTTTTGTTTGGGAGCAACAAGAATAGAAAAAATGCCTCATTGTTCCAGTGAGGGCCTGGTTCCCCCAAAGCTGGCTGAATTCATGCAGGCCCGGGGGGATTTTCACATGGTTTTCACACTGCCATTCAGTACAGTACACAGCCAGAGTGCAATAACACCACCGAACAAAGACTGGGATTGTCCCCCAGCAGCCCGATGCTCAAAGGCGCATAATGACGGCGCTGGATGTACAGAGCACTCTTTCAGCACTCGTCACATCGCTAATCCTGGGTAGGCCTCACCTTCCCTATTGCTTAGCGTGGAAAAATGAGGGATGGTAACAGTTCTCCACTTAGTCGAATAAGTCTGAATAATATAGAGAGAGGCTCCCTCACTTTAGCTGGCATGAATGGTATGAAGCAAGAATGGAGTGCTAAGCTCTGGTTTAGCATAACATAATGAAAGGGCAGAAAGGGCAGAATCAGTATCGCTGTCTGTGCGCTTCATTTCCACCGTGTGCATCACGAGGACTGTAGTATCTTGAGGAAAAAGGCATTTGCTTTTGTAATAATATTTCTGTACTGTAAGCTGTACATAATGTGAACATATTTGTATTATTTATACTGTTTGCTTGCTGGGGTTTGAGCTCCTACATAACATTGCAATTGTTGAATCTACAGTATCTAGAATCTGGCAGAACACTGTAATACGAGTCTGTACTGAGCTGAATATATTATATAGCTAAACATTCTGCAGTTGTTCGGGTTGAAGACATTTTATAAAGAGTCAAGGAGTGATGAGATTTTGTTCTGTAATTTCTGCTTTAATAGAGACCATAAACTTAAACCATATGCTTTCAAGTGTAGGTTTTTGCATTCCTATAGTGCAGAACTTTTAAATCCTTTCCCCGCTCTTCCATAAGCCTGTGTGGTCAGCACTCGTTCTCAAGTGTTTGCTCATCCAGGCAATTACTGTTCCACCACATCAAAACCAGGCCAAGCAGAGATGTAATGGTCTCAGGCTGCTTTTCATTTGCCAGGTACCCGGCTGCACTTACCCAGCGTTGTGGCATTTTAAACAGGGCCTTAAGGAGGTTCAGAGCCGTGTGACATTCAGGAGGAAGGAGCAAATCTCAAACCAGAAAACTGGCTTGGGGCCTTCTCATAATTTACACACCCAACACTTATAAAGACATACAGCCTTCTCATATCTCCTGAGTTTAATCTGTAAAGATGAGATTCACTTTGATATGTCCCTATGGCAATGAAAGATGGGCATAAATGATGCACAGATTAAAGCATTTGATAATGGAGTCTTTAAATAAACTCATCAATTAGCAATAGAATACAGTGTTCAGTACATGTTCCACATTTGGTTTGGTTTGTGGTAATATTAGCTGTTCACAGCTGCAGTATACAGAATTAAACCACTTAAAGCCCCCATGAAATGGCTTGAGAGCTGTGATTTGATTCCATATGTTGATGCTTTTCCTTCTGAAACAGGAAGTCCGACTGACGGCGTATTGAAGTTGCTTGACTGATTTACAGCCAATAGCGTATGAGATTTTCCACATCCCACCAAATTTAAACAGGTTGGGCAGTAAGTGGAACAGCAAATTCCACCCTCTTTAAAATAAATAAGCTCCAACCATTTCCCTAAACCTGCTAACAAGCTGCTTCTTTTTGCAATCAGGTCCAAAAATAAAGTTGTTGTTATTTTAGCTGTCTGCCACAGTATATTGGAGTGGAAATTAAATAATGAATATGAAATGCTCAAATGCAGACTGAGGGTATTTACAACCAAACTGGGTGAACATTATAATGATTCCCTCATTATTTCACTTACAAGTGAGCAGATAAAAGGTCTAGAGTTGATTTCATGTGTGGCATTTGCATTTGGAATCAGATGCTCTTAAGTCTCAATATGAAGTCCAAATCATTCACTTTATACATTCTTAAAAACTGAATACACTGGTGACCAATGACCATGAGCAGTCAGTGTTCTGCAATGGCCAAGTCAATCACCTTACTTGAATCCAATTGAGCATGAATTCCATTTGCTGAAGGCGAAACTGAAGGCAAAATGGCCCCAAGAACAAGCAGGAACTGGAGACAGCTGCAGTAAAGGGCTGACATTCCATAACCAGGGAAGAAACCCAGCATCTGGTGACGTCTGTGGATTCCAGACTTAAAGCAGTCATTGACTGTAAATGATTTGCCACCAAGTATTAAAAATAACCATTTAATTTATGATTATGTTTGTCCAATTACTTCTGGGCTCTTAAACGAGGGAACACACATAAAAAGTGCTGTAATTCCTACATCATCCACCTGTTTAGGATGTAAATACCCTTAAGTTAAAGCTGAAAGTCTATTCATTATTTAATTTAAATGATCTAATTCCTAAGCTTTTTTGTATTCTTTTCTTAGATATACTATCGGATCCACATCCATAACACTGAAACGTTGATTTCAAGTGGAAAAAAACATTACATTCAGTAGAAAACTCATTACAGTCCTCCAACCCCTGTATAATAACTAGACATGTACCCGGGCGATCTCCTACACTATGAAAATTCAGTTCTGCGTATCCCTCTGCAGTTATAGAAATCAACGCACATAAGACTTCCACCCTTCTTTGCCCTTTGAGACACTTTATTTACTCAGATACCCAAAGATATCTTCCAGTGCCCTACTTCCCTGAACCTCTATGAGTGAAGGTTCTTTCCCGTAACTCATTAGCGTTTGTTTACAATCCAAGGGTGGCCTCGGAGGACAACGAGCCTGGTTTGAGAAGCTTCAAAATATGTAAAGTCGTCCTTCTCTCCAATCTTGTGATGTGACTTATTTCCATACTGCAGTTCTCACTGAGGATAATCCACCCTCATTAAGCCCTGCACTCAGGAGGAGATTAGCAAATCATTAGCATATAGGAGGGCCAAAGCCTAATTATTTGTGAAGCCAATCCAAAAAGAAGCACTGCTGAAAATGCGAGGTCTGCTCTGGTGAAGAGAGATGGGCATGAGAATTTGTAAGCGCATAGATGTCCTGATTTCATGTTTAATTAAACTAACCTCTTTCAGTTGTCTTGCTTTTTTGGTCAGTATAAAAACACAGCAATAGGGGTGAGATCGGGGTGAACACATCAGAGCTCAAATACCTTTGTAGGGGAAAATGCATGATCTGATGACCTCTCTTGGAGAACGGTTCTTTGTAGCCTGTACAGTCCCCCATTTTCTGACTCCTACAATCCCAGAGCCATATTTAATACGAATCGGTTTCAACATTTTGAGCACTGCATGCACGAATCTTAAACATGTGCACCAGTCCATTACTTCAATCCAATCAGTGCACTGCTATGTGCTTCACATTTACAGAAATTACAGAAAAGTATGCATACTGCCTGTTCACAGACTGAATCCAGATTTGTTTATTGGAAAGTAGGTCAGCGCGTGTCTTATAGGATGCTGACAGAAACCTACTGTAAATAATTTAGTGCTGCTTGTCGCGTGGCAGAGTTTAAACATGTCTGCAGTGAGCATTAAATCCAGCTGCTGACTGACTGAACACATCAGGCTGGCATGAATTATAGAGTCCGCGATCCAGTGCTGCACTACCAATCAACCCAAGAACCCCTGTCAGCTTGCCAAGTGCAAGAGCTATTTTTTGTAGCTAGCTTATTTATTTAATGCGTGAAGAGCTTTAGGCTCAAAAACGGAGGTGCAACTTCAAACCAAAACTTGAAGAAAAGTAAAGACTCAAAGTGTGAGTAGAAGATGCAGACACCCTAAATAAGGTGATTTTACCCAAACAAAACCATGGCTAAATGGATTGCAAACAGTTTCTTGTATCGTTTTGAGGACTTCTAGTCTAGGTAATTACTAGGAGTAAGGATTTCCTAAATCTAGTCCATCTTTCATTTTGCCCTACATCAGAAGTTTTTTTTTTAAGGCTTGACATCTTATCAAGTATTCACAAGTTCTCTATTCACAGTTGACAAGCCCTGTCAAATTACTGCCCAACTCATGTCAACTCTGTTATGATGGTGTGCAGGAATAAGTATATTTCCTCCATAAATAGCATGTCCAACAAAGACACAACTCCAGAGTGTGAAATATACTTGAAATGGCTTGAGGGAAGCCACCGTGGGCAAATGACAGACTCCCACTCAATCACTCGATCTGGATCTCATTTTCCACTGACCATTAGAAGAATAATACAAATAAACAAATTCATCGGTATAGCTCCTTTCTCAGAAGGCCCAAGGGGCCCTTTTAAATCAAGTTTAAAACAAAACAATACATATAGATCAATTTCTCAGACAAAATATCCTGTAGACAAAACATTCAGACATGAATACTGACAGTTGGCATTTGTATTAGATACAAACAGGTGATAAAATAATAAATTATTCAACAGTTAGTTCCGGTCCACTTTTCTGATTGGTTGAGTTGCATTCGGAAAGCAAGAGCTTATATTTCCCTGTAACAGCACTGGGTGTATCACTGGGTGGATCACTGGGTGGATCACTGGGTGGATCACTCCGCTTGTCTGTGCTCAACATTGCAAAATTCCACTTCCTAGTTCGAAACCATTAGTACAGCAGTGTCAGTGACATCATCAGAGGACACGGTAAACAATACATTTCAGGAATATAACTTTTGGCTTAAAATAGGAAATCTCATCAGATGAAGACAACAATTTTACCAGAAGCACCTTTAACCAGAATGTACAAATCAAGCTAGCCAACGTGCTATAAAGTGAATCTGGCTTCTTCGGGATCGAATTATGCTAGCGGAGCAAAAATAAACAGAACATTTGACCATATTGTGTCCAAAAGGGCACTATTTTAATTTCTTGTTTATAGAACCGTGGTATAAAAGCAATATCACACTCGTAATCATTATAATTGATGGCACTGGATCTCTAACAACAGAATATAGTGTCATTATAATTCAGCTACTGTTCATTGTTTAGGCAATATCACACGTGCAGAAGCGCGGTTTTACTGAATACCGACACGGCTGTGATTACGTACGGCACTCGGCCTGGAGGCTCGTGCCTACAGCCAAATCACAGCCGTGCCAATATTCAGTAAAACCGCGCTTCTGCACGTGTGATATTGCCTAAACAATGAACAGTAGCTGTAGAATATTGTGCCAAGAGATGTGTTAGGTGTTTTGGTAGACGTTTATATACTCATAATATAGCACGATACAATATGCAAATATAAAACCTGCACTGATCGATTAATTTGTGGACCTGCAAGAACCTGAGGTACTTTAACCAATATATCATTCAAAATGGAAATGAATCACCTTTGATGCGATTTGCATTTACAAAACCACAGTCAAATTGGAATCTGGTAGGAACTAGAAGACACGCTGAACTCCAACTGCCACTTCCATGCTCAGAATATGGTCTACTGTAACCTACTGCTTAAGGTTACAGCACTGAACTAAACAAGATTTACTTAATTTAATTTTTTTAAGCTTAAACTTGTTTTATCAACATGCTGGTCTATTCTGACTTTTCCTACATTACCCACAATGCCAAGTGACTACTTACTGATAGCAGTGCCAGTGGTAATTAGCCCTTACTTCATCTCTCCATAAAAAGAGTGATGCAGCAGTGCTTTAGCCCATCTCTACACTCTGCTCAGAGAGATCAGGTTCCAAGCTTCAACTTTAACACTAATACCACCATCACCTGGTAGTTTGCTAACTCGCCAAGCCCAGGTTCTGCTGTAACTCCGTGTAACTGCATCTTACAGCTGCACTGCACTCTGGAAAATCTGCTGTCTCCACTAGCTCTGCATTGGATTTCTCATTAACATAATATTGAATGTTGCTTCAAAATGGTGAGTGAGAAAAGAAGCTCTTGCTCTTTTGTGTTTAGTACCTTAAAAGCAAAACCTGATTGTTTGGGATTGTTCTATAAAGCTGGCACATAACTGCCAACCTCGCACAGGAATAACAAAAACACAGGACCGACCAACAAATTAGCATGAGAATGGCTAAACCCATTATAAATATTTCAATATAAATATATTTAAAGTCTTTCCGGGTGGAGTTTCCTTTAAAATGTGTGCTTGTCTAAGAAAGCCGGCTATGAAGGTGTAAACAGAGGGACCTCCGCACCCAAAATCAGGTAAACAGCTTCAGTGCAACTTCAGACATCCGGCTCAATTATTGAAGAGACCTCAGCAGGTCATGCTGAGGAGGGGAAAAAAAAAAGTGTCACATTTGTCTGGAGTAGTAATAAGAAGGAAAAGCAGTAAGCCACGCTACATCCACAACACTGTTACCCTCTAATACAGCCCCTGCTGCTGTTCTTGACATGACAGGAACTGTTTAAATATGTGAGAGTTGTTCTAAAAGTGAGATCTACAAAATAATCAGATCGGAGAAAGAGAGACCCTAGCGACATGTTCCACAGCATGTGAGTCAGTTCCATCTTGTCTCAGGGCTAACATAAGCTAGACGTTAAAACTAAGAGCATAATTCTCAGGCAGGTTAGAAATTATCTAAAAGTTTTCTCCAGGCCTTAGGTTGATTGCACCAAGAGTTCAGTCAGGACGAGCACAAAAGTTGTCAAACTCAGGTGTGTGTCAGAGAATTGAGCTCTGGTGCACCTGAAAACCCGGTCTAGGGTGAACTTCAGGGTCAGCGCACATCACGCATGAAAGCTATCTGCACCTGGACCTGGGTGTCGAATAACGCGATTGGTTCAAGTCATGATAGAGTTACTGAGATTCATGGTGGGAGTGCTGGTAGTGAGGAGATTGCACAAAAGGCTCTTCTCATGACAGCCTGCATGACAAACAAATCCTTAAGAAAGAAAGGTGTGAGGATAAGCCACACGCAAACTGTAACTGCTGTTTATGGTTTTAATGCTGGTAAAGGCATTACTAATGTAGAGATTGCTAATTTTAACAAACCTGTAGTGATGTTAATGATATCATTTCAGCCCAAACCACACCTACAATCCAACCTCCCTGCAAGACAGGCTGAAAACCAGTGTGAAAACCCACTCAGTCTCTATTTACACCTGGGACTTTGGAATGCTTCCAGATAAGATTTTAAGATTTCTAGATAAGATCACATGCATTTACACTTGTAGTCAAATGTGTCTGCTTGAACAGACTGAAAACCTGTCTGTCATTAACCGGTCATTACAATTTCCAGTGGTGTGCCTCGATTTCAGTGATTATGAGGAAGATGGCTGCTGGATCAAACAGTGTGATTCTTTGTGGTGTTTTTTTAATCTTGTTTTAATCTTTTTAAACGTTTTTAAAGGTGCCACAGAGCTTGTACGTCTCCTGTTGGGAGGGATTTTGGTTGACGAATGTGACTTGGAGAAACATGCATTTTAAATGTTTTAAATGCGTCTCGGTTGTATTTGCACTTTCCCATTTGGATATAAACCTGATACTCAATCTGCAGGAAATAACCAAGTGTAAGTGTAGTGTAGAGCAATACAGGGATGTCTTATAAGAATTCGACATTTGCCTCATCTAACACACCAAACCGAACCAGTGCTAATTAGTCGCGGTGAATACTGTGGGTTAAAATCTGTAATGCCGCACTACTCAATAACCCAGACACCTTGGAGTAATAGAGTGAATTCTCATCTCTGACATCACTCATCTCTTTACCTAGTCTGGATTCCGACGATATTTATAAACTATTGAAACCCTAGGTCAGCAGCGCAGCAGAAAAGTACGGAGAGCGAGAGTTCAAATCCAGACAATGCCAACAGCACCCTCTTTCACTATATAGATATTTCAAATCATACAACGTCTGCGGGCATGAATGTTGGTAGCTAGATTTTAAGTCCTCAGAGACGGATGTGAGAGGATGTTTAAAAGAAAATACATGTTATGCTGTAAACAATTTGTTTGGATTTAATGGGGTAAGTGTCCTATAGAAGAGTCCTTCACATGGTTCGTATTTTACTGCTGGGGTTCCTTTATTATATTCTTAAAATCAAGTCTTCAGCATAGCTTATCCATGTAGAAAATAATCTAATATATCAGACAGTATTTGTCAAAATGTTCAAAAAACAAATGAATCAACAGTTGTGGCCTCACACTGAACCAAACCGAGGTTTTATTGCTTATATCAAGTAGACAGATGTGCAGACAAAGACAAACAAGCCACACAGCAGACCACCACAGGAAAAACACACACACACACACACACACACACACACACACACACACACACACACACACACACACACACACACGTGTACGAGGTCAAACCCAAGATAAAATGCACAAACCTGACATGCAACTGATGTTCTCTCATAATTAAATTCACTTCCCATTCCATTAATGGAACCCATTTGACAAATTTAATTTCCATTTTGCAGTGTTCTCCTGGCTTTGTGTTGAACAAATCTTCAAGCACCACCTGCACTGATTTAGTATTTGATCCCTGCTTCAATTCTGCTTCACTCATGTGAGGAGATAAGGTTTTGCTGGCAGGCTTCACCTTAAAGAAAGCATGGAAAATCTGATCAGGCATCGATGCCACCCTGATAGTAGAGCGATTCAGGCTTTGTTTATTTTGCCTTCCTGGGACACTGTCTCTGATCTCTCAAGCATGCAGACTTGGCCTGGGCTTGATTTACTTTGGTGATAATTCACAGGCTATGCTTGGACAAACTACAGACAAAACCACCAAACTCATGACATGGAGAGGTAAGTGAAGCGCTTACTCGGTCATTCCTTTGTGCACAGCTTTTTATTGGGATGACAGGGAACCACTTACGCTTTTAGCCTCGTAGTGCTAAGGTAAGCATCGGTACCATTAGGTTATGAGGACACGAAGTATGAGGTGAAGGGAAAGTTGGCACAATCATATGATAGAGGGCATGAGCACCTAAAGGCACCCACCGCTGAGAGGCAAGTACACACACACACACACACACACACACACACACACACACACACACACACACACACACCCTTCCGGTGCCTTTGTCACCACAGGGGGCCACTGACCAAACAAAAGAAAACCGGATGTCAGATATGACAAGTGTGTATGTCTTGAAAAGAAATGGAATAAAAGCATCCTTTTCATCTCAAAATTTGTCACAGTGATGATGTACTTTATTAGGACTGTGAGAAAAGTTAAAAAAAAAAAAAAACATCATTAGGTCAGGAAAATATCTCGCAGTTCCTTACTCAGTAAGTTACGCAGTTTTACTGTCGTCACTGTTTAAACTGTCCATGGACTAATTATAAGCATGAAAAGAAAACTCAACATTCTTGTGGTCAGTGGATATCCTTCGTAGCTCAGCAGGGCTTCCAGTATGGAAAAGAGAATACACGCTTCCGGATTTCCGCTCTGTGCATTGCTCCATGCATAGCCAAATTAAGGAAAGTTCAGACATTCGCATAAGATAGTTCTCATAAGATATGCGATGTCTCCGGCTGTCATGTTCATGCAGCGACTCTGAGGAATAGAGTAGGGGAAGTATTCATGGTATAAACAAATAAAGCAAATGAACAAAAGATAGTCACAAATTTAGCTAGGAAAAACAGTCTCTCTCAACATCTGCCATTATATGATCATATGCAAGGACGACAACATTTGGGAGCGACTGCTATTGTAATTAAGCTTTTGTTTGGACATTTAACTTAATAATAATAGTAAAAGTTCAACTAAGTTCAATTTATATAGCACCTTTTGTGAACTTAAGGTTGCTTTATAGAGGAAGGAGACGGCTTTACAGCAGACAGAAAAAAGAAGAATGTATTTCTATTTCTGAACAGAAAGGTTTTCAGCTTAACTGTAAAAAAGGAAATAGAAGCGCAGCCCCAGAGATTGCAATGTTTCGGTGCTAAGACACTAAAAGACGTGCCACGTATATTGGATCTATCTAAAAGAAGACCTGACGATCGCACCGGGGGTAGAAATGGAGGAACGCAGAAAGGTAAGATGGAGCAAGGCCATGTACGGCTTTGTGTGTCAGAAGCAGGAGATTGTATTTGATTTGGGCTGAAACCAATAGCCAGTGAGGTTCATGAAGCATATCGGTGATGTGAAGATACTGTGCAGAATGCATGAGCACTCTGGAGGCTCAGTGCTGAATGCACACCGAAGCTGCTGTATTGCTTTTAGCCAGGATACCATAGAAAAGGGAATTGCAGTAGTCAAGATGAGTGGTGATAAAAGCACAGACCAAAGTTTCGCCATCTTTTGTATTCAGCGAGCGATGGAGGTGAGCAATATTGCGAATGAAGAAAAAAAGCATTTTGAGAGAGTGCTTTAACGTGGGACTCTGAACTAAGAGAGGAGTTGAAAGTAATGCCGAGGTTTCACGCTACAGATGAGGGTTTAACTGTCACAATGCATTATGTGATATATTGGGACATAATTCAGCCCAATTATGAAAACTTCTGTTTTTACCAGTGTTAAGTTTCAGACCAATGGAATTCATCCATAGTTTTCTATTTTGAATGCATGATATAAGAGCAAGTTGTGGCATTTAGGTGGTATAGTGCTGCAACAACCAATCAAAAAATAAATCTGATAAAAATAGTTGGCCATTAATTTCATTATCGATTAGATGGACTGTGTTATGAAGCACGCTGTGGCACACGCTACGTCACTTCACTTAGACTAACACTACATTAAACTACGATGTTGGCCTCGTGACATAACTTGTTTCCATGTGAGTAAAATTTTGATTTGTTTGTGGGAATGTGAGAAACAGCAGAAGTGTGATATACCAGTTTGAATCTGTTGAATGAATTCTGCCTATGAAGAATGCCATATTGCACAGCTAACTGAATCAATTAGTCTGAAATAAATAATAAATTCAACTATTCTTCTGATAAAATGGTACACTTTTTCATTTTCTTAAATTATTATGAAAATATGAATTATTATGACATTATAAATTATATTATAAATATAATGCGTATATTATAACATTAAAATGAAAATAATTATAATTATGAAACAATTTTTCATAAACAGTATATACTGGCATCATGTGTGTGGCAAGTCATTAAGTCGCCATCCTGCTTTCGGTTCACATTAAAGTCGACCCCAAAAAGAGTGGATTCAGTATCTCCAGGCTTGAAAACTAGGAGTCAAACCCAAAGCTTTGGAGTTGGTTCCAAACACCGGTAATGATTCACTTTACACGCAAACATTATCAAGGCTTGAAATGCAGATCAGACATTTAGCTGCAGATAAAGCGTGAGGTAAATAATGTACAGAGTACTAACACCTTGTGTTACTTTGGGTGTCTCATTTGATTGACATAAGCACTTCATAATA
>CM074952.1:13945821-13978108 GCA_037577455.1 Pangasius macronema | reverse complement strand
ACGCAACCCTCTCTATTTATCCGGGCTTGGGACCGGCACAGAAGTCACTGGACTGTGACCCCCATGGCTAGATTCTTCTGATAAATGGTACACTGTTTAATTTTCCTAAATTATTATGAAAATATGAATTATTATGACATTATAAATTATAACAATACGTATATTATAACATTATTATGAAAATAATTATAATTATGAAACAATTTTTCATAAACAGTATATACTGGTATCATGTGTGTGGCAAGTCATTAAGTCGCCATCCTGCTTTCGGTTCACATTAAAGTCGATCCCAAAAAGAGTGGATTCAGTATCTCCAGGCTTGAAAACTAGATTTGGAGTTGATTCCAAACACCGGTAATGATTCACCTTACACGCAAACATGGCAAGCAAAATTAATTTAGCATCTGTGGGTCTCAGTTTTGCGAGACGACAGGGGACATTTATTTTATTCTCAGGGAAAACTTATTTATTATCAAGGCTTGAAATGCAGATCAGACATATAGCTGCTGATAAAGCGTGCGGTAAATAATGTACAGAGTACTAACACCTTGTGTTACTTTGGGTGTCTCATTTGATTGACATAAGCACTTCATAATATTCTCATGCTGTGACAGCTTATCTGATAAACGTCAGTAATGTTATATAATATATATATTATAGGTAGTGATCTGTTAATTAATTAAGCCTAGTTATGGGCTCTGTAGTAGTTTTAGCCTACTGAAATGCTGCAGATTTATACTGTTTTAAATAAATATTTTTAATATAATTTTACAATTAACACAACTAACTCATTATTCTAAAAAAAATGATAGATTAATCAATCAAAATAATGACTCAGAGGTTGTACTAGAGAGCTGTTTATCCTCTAGGACTGGGAAACTGTTTGTTTAAGACACGGTGTTGCCACTGACATCAGGTCAGAGCTTTCAAAAAAAAAAAGAAAATCACTCTCCAACTGGTAATTACAGGTTTCACAAAGACATAAATGGTTTTACAAGTTGAAAACGTGTAATTACCGTAATGCCGACATCACGTCATGAGTCCATTCATATGGAATCATTTGGTGGTTTGGAGTTCACTCTCGGCAGATATAGTTCTGCGTGTACACTGTACACTATTCCAAGCAGTAGCCTGCAGCGTAGTACGCAGTAAGGAAGAATAATCATTTGGCATAGAACAACTTCATACTAAAAATGACTTGACTGTTGCATTGTGCAGATGCAGAACAGTACAAAGCGGAATGCTTTGAAACAAGTCCAAGTAGTACATCATCTGGGTATCTTTGGAGCACTGGAAACTTTCATACGGCTCCTTTACTGAACATTTTTGGGTGGGGTTTAGTACGAGAAGTGTCCAAATTATGCTCTTTCAAACACAGCCAACTGTGTTGCTACAGAGCTAATGCTGCTAACTGCTGGGATACCATTAGAAAAGTGTGATAAAAGTGACAGTAAGCAGCCATGGATATTTCAGAGAGTGATTTAATTCATTTTAAACCATATGAGACATCACAGATGTCTATGCATGTCTATTCTCAGTATGCCTCAGTATCTTGTGTTATATCTAGAGTAATGTCCCTATGCAGCACATCTCACGAGTTGGCATCTAGCTACAATAGAGGTGGCTGGAGACATTCAACATTTACACAAGTAACTTTTGAATAAACTGTACATGTAATATGCTGTTTACTTTTCAACTCTTACTTGAGTAAATAAAAACCAATACTTCATTACGTCCAACTACGTTCTACATATAAAACTACGTTCACGTTTTATAATTCACACTTTTTGTTCATTCTGCATATTTGATTCTCCATTGCCCGTCACATCCTCATGTTTACTCATGTGGAGGTCGAGCCCTCTCTGGTATCTACCATTTAAACTTTGCAGTCCAATCCACAAAGTCTGAGATGGCTGAGACGGATAAATGTAGTGATTCTGTACAGAGCATGGCTGCATACAGATCCAATATTTCTGTGCCGTGAAAAACATCACTGCCAAAACAACATATACATGGCTGTCTTCAAACAACAACAACAACTAACATACCTCTTTACTAACCTACGACTAAGACCTACCTCTTCATGGAGAACTTAAATTAGCACTTGTGTTGTCTGTGTTTTTTATACTATACAGAGTTTTTTTCTAGACTAATATTACTCTTAGTCTGTGACCTAGTGAACCAATATCAGGATGTATTTATTGATAGAGACTTTAAAGCACTTCTGTAAGTCGCTCCGGATAACAGCGTTTGCCAAATGCTGTAAACGTAAATGTAAATGTACAAGAACTCCACACTGAACTTCAGAAAACTTTGCAGTTGTGTTTTTGTCGGGGATAATGCTGTCTACTAAGATTAGACACACTACCAACAGTTAGCCATAATCCATCTTTAATCTTTACACTGTATTCAAACTAATGTATGACAATTGTTTCATTTGTTTATAGTTCCCGCCCCCCACCAAGATAGTGTTCTTTCTTCATCACCTTCTGTAACATATATTTAAACTAATAGTAACATAACTTGTCACCTTGTATCACCACTGCATGCTCTAAAATGTAGCTTAAATCTGATCCTGTGAACCAGGTAACACAATACTTAAGTAGTTTTTCTCTATATACATTCTGACTTTTACTCATGTACAGTCAATATAAAAAGTCTACACACCCTTGTTAAAGGTGCAGGTTTTTGTGATGTAAAAAAAAGAAAAGAAAAGAAACAATCTCAGATCTTTTTCTACATTTAATGTGATTATAGCAATTAACAAAAGTCAAGTGAAAAACAACTAGAAACCTTTTAGTGGAGAAAAAAGGAAAAGAAAAGACTTGCAATAATCTGGTTACATAAGTGTGCACACCCTTTTATAATGGGGCATGTGACCATGCTTAGAATTAACCAATCCCATTCAGACTCATGTTCAAAAGTAATTATCATTCACCTGTCATCAATGAAGTGATGCTAATTAACCCCAAATAAAGGAAATCTTCTTGGTTTCATCTACTGCTGAAAGCAAAGTCCTCAAAGAGCTTACAAAGCATGCATGGTACCTCACTTGTTGAAAGGTATCAATCAGGAGAGGGGTATAAAAGAATTTCCAAAACATTAGCTGTACCATGGAACACCACAAAGGCCATCATCAACAAATAGATAAAATAGAGCACCACAGTGACATCACCAGGAACAGGATGTCCATCCAAAACTTATGAAAGGACAAGACAAAAACCTACCCGGGAGGCTGCCAAGAGATCTACAGAAGCATTAAAAAGGCTGCAGGAATATCTGGCAAGTACTGGTCACTCCCTGCATACGACAACAATCTCTTGTATTCTTCACATGAAACAAACCACTAAAGCTTAATTTTGTCAAAACATACATACAGTCACCTCAAAACATATGGAAAAAATGTCTAATGAGACCAAGAAAAACTTTTTGGGCATAATTCTAAAAGATATATTTGGCACAAAAACAAGACAGCTCATCACCCTAAAAACACCATACCCACAATGAAGCATGATAGCAGCATCATACTGTGGGACTACTTCTCTTCCGCTCGGACTGGGGCTCTAGTCGCGGCCTAATGGTCTGAGAGTCGGACTTGTAACCTGAAGGTCGTGGGTTCGAGTCTCAGGTCCAGCAGGGATTGTAGGTGGGGGAGTGAATGATCAGCGCTCTCTGCCACCCTCAATACCATGACTGAGGTGAGACCCTTTAGCAAGGCACCGATCCCCCAACTGCTCCCCNTGTGTGCACTTGGATGGGTTAAATGCAGAGCACAAATTCCGAGTATGGGTCAGCATACTTGGCCACAAAGTCACTTCCACTTCGACAGCTGAAGATGAAGAAAAATGTCACCTTCCAGCACAAATCTGAGTCAACAAAAAAAATGGCTTTAGAAAAAGAAAATCAAAGTTTAGAAATGGCCCAATCAGAATGCTATCGGATCAAAATGCTATCAAAAACCTATGGACTTTAAGAGGGCTGTGTACCAGAGATCCCAGGAAGAGTGGAATAAAATTGCCAAATCAAGATGTGCTAAGACTCTTACCCAAAAAGCCTGAGTGCTGTATCACAAGCAAAATTTTGTCAAAAATGGAATGTGCACACTTGTACAACCAGTTTAATGTAAGTTTTTTTCTTTCCTGCCTCAAAGATGATCACATACAACACTGAAATAGCTGCACAAGGTTTAATCACCACTCCTAGTCTTCAGTAGTTCAAAAACTGTAGAAATATTTTTTTTTCTGGAAAAGTAGGTCAACTCACCCTGTCTAAGATCTTGTAGCAGTTGTTTTTTTTACCCTGTTTTCTCCCATTTGCCAGTTCACACTCACTAGCTAGCCATCTCCCCATCACACGACAGCTACGAACAGGGGAGGGTGAAGGCTAGCATGCGCTTCCTCCAAGCTACATGAAGCCAGCCACGGCATCTTTTCAAACTGCTGCTCATGCTGCGTTATAGGGCAGCGGAACACACTCGGAGGAAAGCGTTAACTGCACTCTTCAGCATACATGAGCTCACTAGTGTCACTGTGACTGACAGGCGAGAGAGTAGTACCATCCATCCAGACAGCATGGCCAATTATGCTCTCTTGGACTCCCAGCCTTGGATGGCTGTAGCATTATTTGGATTCAAACTTGCAATCTCCTGAGGATATTAAAAGCAAGGCTGTTCTGTTGCACCACTGATGTGCCCCAGATTTTGAAGGGCCCAGGCCCCTATAAATGACATTTTTGTGAGATCATGCATGCAAGTATAACACAATGTAGAAGTATAGGTACAGTAAATCAGGATGTCCAGATGACTTTACTTTCTTTTAAAACCTCAAAAAACATCTAAGCCGGGTTACTGAATGGCAGTCTATGGCCAAAGAAAGACTGAAAGCTTCACCTAATTCCCTCCCTGCTAACACAGCAGTCCTTCATTCCATTTCCCATGGCGTAATCTCATACTGCAAGCTAAACAGGGAAGTGACATATTGATGCTGCATTCTCAATCTATAATTTACTTTCTGGCACTAGACAGGAGCTCAGGGCTTGATCATAGGCACAAAGGAGCACTGCAAGAAAGCCAGTGCTCTTCACTTTTAACTCCATGACCTTCGTGGTGGCCTATTTAAGGACGCAGGTGTGTCCTCTCCAATCCATCAAAGACATGCTTTTAGTCAGAGAACAGAGAGCAGTGGAGGGAGGGTCGGGGTGCAGTCGCAGGAAAAGCAAGACTTCTGGCACTGCTGGTACAAATGTTATAGATTGGTAATGGAACAATGTAAATTACTATATGCTTTGTTAGTTAGGGATCTCTGAGTCTGAAACTAATTTTGGTTTTAATAAATGCTTGACACCTTAAATAAGCATTTATTTTTGGTGCCAAAGGGAAACAGCAGATGCAAAGTATTGATTTTACCTGGGTTCAGTGTTTAACTCTATTCTTACTGACACTTGAGGTAAACAAGTACACGCAAAATTCACCAAATCTATTCTTTTGGCAGTCTACAATGCAATTCATGGTACGACAGTGCAAATGGCACCAGGTGAAGACATGCCACTCATAATCAGAGACATGAAGCCAGCTGCTATAATTCCAACACTGCTCTCAATAATATAATGTATAATGAAAATGCTTTAATACATGATGAAACACACAGAGACGTAAAACACTAAATTAGTGTAATTGTTATTTCAGTTTGATCTAAAGATTAATCTACTGGGCTTTCCTTTTTGAACCTATTGTGAAGCAAAATCTACAGAGCTCACTAAAAGGAGCTAGATAAAGCTCAGTATGCATTACCGTCTGTGCAATCAGACATCCATCTTCTGACAGACTACAGAACTCGGGTCTTATGCAGGTAGCAATAACAAAGTCCCATTTCTTTCAGACATACGTCTGAGTCATACGATTTAAGAAACAACCATAAGCCTGTCTTTGTATGCCACTAAATTAAGAACAGAAGGATCTGATGATGAGCATAAGCTCCTCATCCAAACAATAAAAGGAACGGTGCATCTGCTACCAGCACTGGTAGAGAAGGACAAAAAACAAGAAGGCACATAACACCCTCATATTTACTGCATGCCATTCATGGCACCTATTTATACCTACACTGACTCATCTAGTGCTACAAAGAAGAATATAAAAATGCCTTACTTGCTCTGTTATCCCAGCATGAGAGAAATGGTGACTGGAAGAGAAAGTGTCAGTAAGAAAAATGAGGGGTCTGAGGGAGCGGAACTGACTGAAATAAAACAGCAACATAACCTTCTGTACAGCTGGGGCAACTTCATGGTAAATGCTGTAAGGGACAGTGACATTAAAAAGCAGACTGATGGAAATGTGCTCCAAAGGTTGAAGTTTATGAGCATAATAGACAAAATTCATTTACACAATTGGCAGTGAAATATAGCAAAGTCAATTTAAATGGAATTAAAAAGGAAGATGGGCTACAACAGCAGAAGTACACATCGGGTTCCAGTCCTGTCAGCCACAGGCTCAGGACTGATTCACCGTAATTGGACAGCTGGAAAAATATCACCTGGTCTGATGAAACTCACGTTCTGCTGTGTAGATTTTAAGGTCTGAATATGGCATGAATCCATGGACTCAACCTGATTTGTGTCAACGGTTCCGGCTGGTGGTGGTATGGTAATGGTATGGGGTATGGCACACACTGGGCCCCGTAATACCAATCAAGCATCGTTTGACTGCTACAGTGCTGATGATGACCACACGCATTCCCTTAAGGACACAATTTATGCATCCAATAATGGCTACGTCTAGCACGATAATTCACCATGTCACAAAGTCATCTCAAACTGCTTCCATGAACATGCTAATGAGGGTTCAGTGTACTTCAGTGGCCTTCCTAGTCATCACATCTGAATCCAGTAGAGCACCTTTGGGATGTGGTAGAACAGGAGATTTTCAGCATGAATGTGCAGATGATAAATCTGCAGCAATTATGTCATGCAATCAAGTCAACCATGGACCACAATCTTAAGAAATGTTTCCAACACCTTGTGGCATCAACGACATGAAGAAATTATGGATTTCTGAGAGCAAAAGGGCACTATATTAAATGAGCATCAGCTGATCTGATAACAGAAAGAACAGCAAATAAAAAATAAAAAGCTGCCATGAACTAAAGATGATGGAAACTTTGGACACAGCCTGGAATTCTACTGAAAGCAAGTGTTTCCTCAGCTATGCGGCTCGGAGAGAATGTGCTGTACATACCCACAGCACGCCAAATTCCTCCCACGATAAAAACTTCCCCTCTATCCATTTTTGAAACACTATAGCTGTAGAGAGAGAGCGCGCAAGTGAGAGAGAGGCTCACGGGCCACTATTCATAGCAACAGAAATGTCTCTTGTGTGGTAACTTTGGTGATCGCCTAGGCTCCCTTTTAGATCCCTCTGGTATGTCGAAACTACAACGGCTCAGAGTTAGAGGGCCTCGTCCTTTATACTGTACAGCTTGTGGGAAAGAAGAGCATTCGCATAATCGAAACATGTACAGTGGCGTCTCTATCCAATGCAGTCAGCCAATGAGACCGAACAGATCGGTGGCAAAAAATAGAATGTCACCACTTCACCTGCGATAACACTAATCAAAAGCTGATAGCCCTATTGTTAGAAAGGCTGTAAGTAGTACAATGGCAACACACTTTCAATTTCAAGTAACACTGTATCTTATATACACCGTATGGACAAAAGTTTGTGGACACCTGACCATCACACCCGTATGTGCTTTTTGAACATGCCATTCCAGGTTTAGTCCGCCTTTGCTGCTATAATAACCTTCAATCTTCTGGGAAGGCTTTCCGCTATTTTGGAGCGTGGCTGTGGGGATTTGTTTATTCAGCCCCAAGAGCATTAGTGACATCAGGCAATGACGTTGGGTGAGGAGGCCCGATGCACAGTCAGTGTTCCTGTTCATCCCAAAGCTGTTCGGTGGGGTTGAGGTCAGGGCTCTGTGCAGGTCATTCGAGTTCTTCCACACCAATGTTGGCAAACCATCTCTTCATGGAGCTCGCTTTGTGCACAGGGGCACTGTCATGCTGGAACATGTTTGGGCTCCTTAGTTCCAGTGAAGGGGAACTGTAATGGTACAGCATACAAACACATTCCATACAATTGTGTGCTTCCAACTTTGTGGTAACAGTTTGGATAAGAAACACATGGGTGTGATGGTCAGTTATCCATACAGTATACACTAACTGGCTGGATAAGGAGAGATCATTTTCACCACAACATGATTTTCAAAACATAACCATTTTCAAAAAGTAAAATGTGATCGAATAGATCTGTTCCTAAAAGTAGACCATTACTCCCCAACAGTGCTAACCATGTCACGTGTGTGTGTGTGTGTGTAAACCCTTCACATGTTCAAAAGCTTATATAATTCAGATAATTCTATAATTCATTTTAGTCTGGTCTCCCAAGTGAAAAAAGGAGAATTCCTAATGGTTCCTTTCCAGTTCCTCTGATAGATGTCCCACCTACCTCTACATTTATAATCTGATCTACTTATGGAGGAGATCACATCGGTCCATCTCATCATCTGACACACAAAAAAATCACTCGCAGCACTTCAACAAGCACCTCATCATCGCCTCTTCACACGCCAGATCACTGTTCACACTTAGATCGGAGAGGACATAATCACTGATACATTTGCTGGATACATTTTTTCTTATTAATGTTTTTATTAGGTTATTTATACATATTTAAAACTTCATATGTACAGAGTGCGCTCTCTATTTTGCTGCATTGCTCCATATGTCCATTACATCCATTTTGCAACTATTCAAAACTCGGATCAAATCAGGAAAAATATTACACTTAGCTAAGGTTTTAGACATTTTTAGGCAGAGTGACTGCACTTATCAGAGTTTGTTAATAATAAAATTATATATAAATATATATCTCATTTCTATGATGTTTCAGTGAAATATATTTACAATCAGGTCCATAAATATTTGGACAGTGTCGCATTTTTACCACCGTATACTGAAGCTGCAAGGTTGTTGTTCCAGCTGTTCCAAGGCCTGAGTGTGGTTCCCTCATGATTTCACTTACTTAAGTATAGATAAAGGTCTAGAGTTGATTTCATGTGTGGCATTTGTATCTGGAATCTGTTGCTGTTAACTCTCAATATGAAGTCCAAAGAGCTGTCACTGCCAGTTAAGAAAGCCATCATTAGGCTGAAAGCATGAAAGCCAGCTAATCAGAGAGATTGCAAAAACATTATGTGCGCCCAAATCGACTATTCAGTGCAGTCTTAAAAAGAAAGAATGCACTGGTGAGAATCGCAGTGGATGAAACCAGAATTTTCCCTGATGCACAAAACCCCTTCACAGCAGATATCCAATGTCCAGATGTCCAAATATCCAAATATCTATGGACCTGATTGTATAGTTCCTTAAAAGTAGAGACGTCAAAGTATATTACTGGCAGAAAAACTCAATTCTGGTCTAAACCTGACTTTTTTGTGTGTGTGTGTCACTTTTGGCTGTTTTCCAGAATTCATCTGTAACAACTTTTGACAGTTTTTTTTTGCAGGTCTCCTCACATATATGATGCCACTGCCAGAAATGCTGTAAGCAGAAAGATTCATGGGGACAACAGTCCTCATGTTTAGACAGCACATTATCATGTCCGTGAAAACGTACACCCGTAATTTAAAAAGATTTTTACTAATTCGCTGGCAAAACTTTGAAGTTTATACACTAAATGTCTAGAACGATGATCAAAACGTTTCCAGCTCACACACTAAAAGAGCACACTGCTCTGATTTTATCCCAAATAAGCTCAGATGCAGTTGCATGCAAATAAATAAACAAGTAAGTATCAAACCACCCTTTCATCAAAGCAATGTGCTTCAACAGTGCACTAATTTACCCATCTAACAGAGCAGCAATACAGGCAAATAAGAGCTTTCACTGATTGGGAGAATCAGCATGCGGCCAAATCCAGTTTTCCCTGCATAATGATCAGTGTGCAGACAAAATTTGCAGTGTATCCTGTTTTCATTTAACAAAATTTATCAACACAGGGCTGCTTTACAATAAACCGAGCAAGCCAAAGGAAAAAAGAAAGCATGGTCAAGAATAAAGATGCATGACTACTCGCTTCTTTGCTGTGGTAATAAACAAAACTGATAAAACATCCTCTCTCCCTGCAAACAGACACAATAAATGTTTAAAAAAAAAGCAATGCACAAAGCATCCCTAAACAAGCAGAGCAAAGCCCAAGCAGCCACGGCTTCCTATCACTTTGGAAAAGAAGCTATTATTATGTTAAGAAGGTACCAATTACAACTTTCGTGGTGTGAGATGTCACTTGTATGATTTTTCTCCCTCTTTTTTTTGTTTGTTTGTGTGAAAGCTGTTGCCCTGTTTACATCCGACGCCAAGCAGTGGGAAACGAGAACAAATGTTTACGGCGGATCCTTGCATTTCTCCGCAACTTCAAATCTGATGGTTAATTATGTTTCCTTCTTTCTAGGTGATAATAAAGGAGCTTATCGCCTTCACAGGTGAGGAATCCAACAAAGAGCTTCGTGACATCAGATAATTGGACTGACGTCACATACGTACACACAATTAGTTAACACCTCGATGTATTGAGGTTGAATAAAATATTCTATGGTGTTAAACCTGGTGGTCAATCAAGTGTCTTTTACTGGTTCAACCTAAATACTTATAATTATTGAAAATCTGCTGTACATGAAGGCGTACTTCTCACAGATCCTGCCCTTGTTTTGAAGCCTGCAGATTCATGAGGCCTTATATCAGAGGAAAGGGAAACAGGAGGATCGCTAAGAAGTTCAAAGTAATATCAAAGAGCCGGATTCTTTTAAGCAGAAGCCAGCCGTCAACTGTTCAAGATAAGAGCAAGTCCAGGACTAAAGAAGACGGACAAATATGCCTAAGGGATCTGAAGCACTTTGTCCATCTAAGGTGAATTTCCTCCCAAGCTGTCTGAGTTTGCGATCAACAGCCTACTTCTGTTTCATTTTATAAACTCATCTGTGCGTTGCTGTTTCTATTCACAGTTTCTAATACACAATGCTTATTGTGGCTGCAAAATCGCCGAGGCATGGGATACGTGAGCATTTTAAAATACACCACAGATTGAGCAGAACAAAAAGACACATCAATTTAAGCTACATAATAGAATCCAAAGCAGGTGGAAAAATTAACATCAACTCTAACTTAACGCATCACTTAATGACCTTAAATATTATAATTCTGGGTAAAAAAACCATAACCATACACTACTGAGGACACAATAATACCATAATCGTAATATATACGGACTGTGATATGCTCTAAAATCACCACCGTGAGTGCATATGGTTTCGTTGTAGACTTCTGCACTAACACGGTCTGCTTCATTTAATGTGTCCACTTTTCCCTTTGCATTAACACTGACACATTACTATTTTCAACATTAGCACTAACAGTCATCCATCATCTGAGCAGCTGTTCCTGGAGCACTTCATTCCAAAACTCTCATCAAATGGATGCTCAGAAGAGAAAAAATAGACGACTTTAGAAACCCCACTTGCCTAAATGCAACCCATAAAAACAACGAGAATCAAACCGAGCAAAAACAGATCAGGGTTTTTTAAAATCAGACAGATATAGAAGAGAAGAAGATGTCCGCTCTACCTTTTACACAAAGAGTAAAAAGTCACAAAGCACAACACAAGCCTTTTATTCAGAATGAATTCTTGCATCTAGTCTAAACCCGAGAACTCCATTTAAAGTAAGAGTTGTTGCCAGTGAATGTGACATACAGTATTCTAGCTCGTCGCTTACAGACCAGAGAGCCTCGCTTTTGCCGTGTGGTAACAGCGCCCCCAACTGAGCAGCTGAGAAAAGGGCGCACGTTGCAGCCTTGCTTTCACGACTTGCTCCAGGCTAAAAGCTATCAATTCCTAACTGTGGATTTAAGTAGATTTATTTTAAGGGGAAAATGTTCTGTTTATACTCTATTAGAACCAAAAGAAAAAGCAACATTATACATTATGTATTCCCTCGACCACAAGGACACTGTGGCTGAAGATCCTGTATATATTGCCACTAATAACACGAGCCAAAAGGGGGCTGTGGACTGGAAGCCAGGAATTAAAAAAAAATACCTTCAAATCTACTGAAATTTTAGAAGGGCTGTCGCTGGTTTGGGCAAAACAGAGGTTTGTGTGTTTATCCAGATGTTTTGTTAGTCTGCCTGGTTTTTGCCTATTCAGATTGGATAAAAAAAGCAGCTCCCGCAGGACAAAATAATATCTACAGAAACAATGTCTGGCAGTTGGTTCTTTTAATGAACTGCTTTTTTTTTTTTTTGTAAAGGCACAGTGAGCCCAAATTTGCATCCATTTCAAAGCCAGGCGCAACCCCAGGAGACCGTGGAGACACAAACATCATCTCCACGCATGGATAAGCTGCATAAAGTCTTTTACCTCCGACTCGTCCTCCTCTCTGACTCCCAGGTCCAGCACGGCGTGTGGCTCTTTCTGCTTAGCCTGTGATGACTGGCCCATCTGAAGGTTGAGCTGCCAGCCTATATGCTCCAGCTAATAAGAGAAAAAGAACTCTTATTACACACACCATCATTTCCTTTTACTCAGTGCTTTTTTTTTTACAGTGGAGACAGAACCCGATCCCAGCACAGATCTGGGCAGGGTAGAGTTCGTAGCCCAGCGATGGCTCTGACACAGTCCTAGAATTTAAACTCACTACTTTCGACTCGGCTATAATGAGCAACCGCGGCCTCATGGCCAATACGTCCGACTCTAAAATTCTGGGTTCTGAGGTGATATTTCATGGGAAAGCCTTCATATTTCATGCGTCAGTATTAATATTCAATCAGGAGGTCAGTTATTATTATTATTAATCCATACAGCCTAGAATAAATGTCTGAAAAGAATACTAAAGGTCAGACTGGCGTGTACTGAAAGCGGGGGCATTCGGAGTACGTGTCTGGATAAGGTAATAAAAAGTGTTAACTTTCTTTGCTTAGATTTCTTTGAAGCAGTGTTTCTCTGCAGGAAACCGAGGTCATGTATCTCAAATGCATGCACTTACATTTCCCATGCTGTGTTAAAATGTTGCACTTACACAGCCTTCATCATAAGGCACTTTACCTCCCACGTGTCTTTCTTGGAATTATTGCAATTGTATCTATTAAAAACTCTCCGTTATGCTAAATGCTTTAATCAGGCATAACTCCAAACTAGACTAAAACCTTTAAAACAGCAAGCAAAGACATAGAGAAGCTTATAAGATGTAAGGAAGTAGAAGATTGTCCATGCATGGCACACACTGTCCAAATCTTAGAACAACTTGTCAGGTTTCAGAAACAATAATGAAAGATGGGGTGGTGTAATGCGAGCTGAACCTAAATCCATTCATCTGAATCCTAATCCACACCTTCTGACCAATCAGGATTGAGAATTCAGCCGTGATGCGCTATAATATGTAATAGACCACTTTTCAGATAAAAACAACATGGCTGTAGAGAACCTGGAGAAACAGCAGTAGAAAAGTAAATGAAAGTAAATGAAGTAACTCTTGCAAGCCAGATTTATAGCTTTCTGTTACTGTATCTGACCACATTTTGGTAGTGATGGAAATAAATAAATATAAATACAAAACTACTTTCATTTGCTATTTCAAATGGTGTAATATGCGCTCATCATTCCTACACTGGTCCTCACACAGACGCAGAGGTTTTCTGAATTAGCTCTGTCAGTCACTAAAGATGAACAGTTCAAGGTCTTGGTTGTCAACATAGGTGCATCAGAGGATTCTCAGATCACTGTGGTTGGCTGTTATAAGCCCTACCTGCCTCTAAGGATGCTTTCAAATCTATTTCAAACATTCTACATGACTCTGACTTCATCCTTATGTGTGATCTAAACTGAGAACTGGCTTTCAGGGACCTCAGATTATTTTAAAGAACTGTGTGACTCCTTAAACCTTGTTCAGCCCATCAATGCACCACCAAGGCTGAATACCAAAGTACAAAATAAATCGACCTTGCTTGATTTAATTATAACGAATACATCTCATAAATACACTTCAACTCGCATATTTTGCAATGACATTAGTGTTCAGTGCGCAATTGCTTGTGTCAGGAATTCAAAACTCCCCAAAGATATTTTTCAAGGTTTGAAGAGCAGTTTTGTTTTTTTTTTTTGCATGATTTGTGCTACAGTGATCTTAGCAGAGTTACTCTGATTCCTTTTTGTCTATCTCTAATAAACATGTTCCCTTTCAGAAGTTTAGGATCAGTGGTAGGGACAATCCTTGGTCCTCAGACAGAGCGAATTCGTTTAAGAAATAACTAATTGGTCCAAGCTAGATTTTCAAACTCCTCTGCTGATTGGCCTATGTTTCGAACCTTAAGCGTACCTTAATAATCAGAAATTCCAAATCAGAGTTTTATCTCAAGTCAGCTACAGAGAACCTTAGCAACCCCTCCAAATTCTGGAAATTATTTAAATCCTCGTCAGGTACACGTCAAGCCTCCCCTTCCTCTTCTATAGTTTCATTCACGTTTCATGAGGCACTAATTGACTTATTTCAACTTGAATTAAACTTTACTCATTCTATTTATGTACTGTTTTTACGCCTAATACTGACTAATGCCTATTGTCATCATTGACTGATTATGTCCATTTGTCTTCTGTCCTACCCCAGACACAGTGTTCCATGGCTCCTGCAATCCCCTCAAAGCTGTAAGGGTCAGCATCTAAACGGATGAGCTGACCACTGTCAGAGAGGCAGACTTGGACGTGACACAGGCTGTGTGATGCCTGTTGGGGTGTGGCGTACCCCGTCTCCGTCAAGCACACACTGACTTTAATACAGAAATACATGTTCAAACCTGTATGCCGCCATGACACCAAAACCCCAATACTGCAAAGCCTAGTGGTATTTAGTAGATATTTTTATTGTTACTGTATTGTTTTGCATCTTTATTGGTTGTATATTCATTATTCTTTTCATTCTTAGCATTGTAAACAGTTTATGCTTTGCTGTGAGATGTTTTGGAATGACATGTTAATGACTTGCATATTAGAATTAGAAAAGATCAAATAGTTTACTAATAGTTTATAGTTTATTAAATTTGTGAAATAATTAAAATGAAATGACAGAAACACTTAAATAAGAGGTAGGAGTTTTGGTTGAAATAAATTTATACTGTTTGAATTTGCTGTATTTTCTTGTCTAAATTTGAGTATAATAATAATAATAATAATAATAATAATAATAATAATAATAAACCATTAAATGGCTCTAAAAAATATATATTTAACTTGGATTTAAAAAAAAAAAACCTTTGGGTTCATTAAAATGAACCCTTCAAAATGGTTTTATATACAGAAGCATGTTGGAGTTCCATATATGAAGCAAGTGATAGAACCATTTTAGGTTCTGTATAATATTTGTATATTATAAGAGTGTATGGAGCGGTGATTCAGTGTGCCATGCATCCTTATTACAAATGGAGCGACTCTTACTCATCAGTGCATTCTTTATGATTAAACACATCATCATTGAACACTCGCAGTAAACAGCACTGGCATATATTTTTATCTATAAAGCTATACTGGGTAAACTTCCAGCCTATCTCTGTACCCTTCTTTGTGGACATGGACATGGAATAATCTGCAGAAAGATTTCATTAGACACATGATGATGTAGAATGTAGTAAGGGGGCATGCGGTTGTTTTCATGAGAGGCCTCTGTGTTTAAATATCTGTGTTTTTTTGTGGATTTTTGCATATCATGTTGTACATGTTGCATTTTAATTCTGTTGTGAGTTCGTATGGCTGCTACTTTGGCCAGGTCTCTTCTGTAAAAGAGATTTTTGATCTCAGTGGGACTTCCTGGTAAATTAAAGGTAAATAAATAAATACAAAATGTGTTATTTTATGCCATCTGCAGTTCTTTAATTCTATGTCTGTGCCCATGACATTCAATAATGTAACTATAATGTAAAGTGATTACTGCTGCTACTGTATTGCTTTTATGATGATTACTACTCCTACAGTAATGGTCAGTACATTTTCTCTCAAAATGACATTTCATCATTTCAGCCAAACGAATCTAAAATAAATAAAGAAATAAAGAACTCACCTTCTTGGGGGCAAATATCGTCTGTCTAATCTTCTCCACCACTTCTGGGCCAGCTGTAGCCCAAGCCTGACTAAATGCCTCAGCTTTGTCTGGAGCAATGTGGATGTTTTCAAGCTGCTGCTTCAGAGAGGCTGGTTTAATATTGTGATACACAGCCTATACACAAGAGACACAAAGGACACGTTCACTTCTTGGTTATACACAACATAAGCAGCGTAAGGGCTAACAGCAGCATGCAGCAGTTACAACCAACCAGCATTCACACGTTCAGAACCACCTCTCAAACATTTTTATCCGACATTCTGGTTAATACTAAATGACCAGAAGTGGGGAGTTTTAACTGTCCAGACTGATGAAGAGAGCAGATGAGTTATAAATGTTTGAGAAGGCTGTATAGCAACAAGAATCGTACAGTTCAAAAGGAATATGCAGAATGTGAAGGCGCTGAAGTAATCTAGTGAGGCAGATACTGAAAGCAATTTCATGTGGAAGTATTAGGAAGCAATTTCATGTGGAAGTATTAGGAATATATCATTCTTTTTCTATTTCACCAAAATACTTTGGTGTCTGGTTAATATTTTAATCTACAAACTTAAAATACATGTTTTTTATTAGAATAATGAACTATTGCTATGTAAAAGGAAATGCCATACTGTACTATAAGTCTGTAGCATAACTATAGCATAAGTCATGATTACGTTACAGCTCAAAAGCTGTAGAAAACACTTGACGTTCGTTTTTACCGTACAGTGTTTTCTGTCGAGACAAAAAGTATGACTAATAATGTGGTTATAGTCTCGAAATACATTAGCCCAAAACTGATACTTATTCGATCCTCATAGTAAGCAAGCTGTCTCTCTCAGAGCTTCTCATTCAACTTCTCATTCATGGCCCAAAATATATTGGTTACAAGGTTTGAAAAACATGTCAAATCCAATCCAATAGCAATACAAGCTTACAGGCCAATATTGGTCTCAGAACCTTATCAGATTGATGCATATCTAGATGTAGTTTCATCTCAAACCACCAACCTGTTCTAATAAGAATGAGGAAGTCTCCAGGTGGTCCACTTCCCGAACAAAGAGATTTCGATTGCGTCAGACATTAAAGACGAGAAGTAGGAGTGACTTCCTCGCGAGGCCCTGAAACAGAAAGCAGACGTTCAGTCATTAAAACACTGGAGCTCAGCACACAGTTTTCCATTATATTCTTTCACCTATAGAAAAATGAAAGGAGAAATTCACGCTGAACAACTTGCATATTACTCTTTATGATTACGTGATCTTCAGTGGAATTGAATGCTGAGTTGACTTTCTTTGTTTTCATCTCCTTTCATCGACATGCTGGTCTGTTTTCACTTTGGTTAATGGTTTCCAATGTTACCTACTATGCCAGTCAATGCTTCAGCTTCCACGCTAATACCACAATCAGTGTCATTATGCTCGTCATCTTAGAGATCTCCATCTAGAAGAACCGAGGCTCTGCTGTAATTCAGCACAGTTCCTGAATTCACATCAACATTAATATGATGTTGACCGTCACTGGAGAACGGCGAGTGAGAAAAGAAGCTCTTGCTTTTTTTTGTGGTTAGGATCTAACAGTAAAAACTGAGAGTTATCCCTTACGTTTGAGACTGATGAAAATGTTTCTCTTACACCACAGTGCAGCCGAATCAAATCTGATTGGTCTGAATATGCACATTATATTTTTAATAATAACAGAATGGCTCAGAAAGCAGTTCCGGCTGTAGGCACTTGTGTTAATATTAAGCGCATTAACACACAGCACTTGTGTTAATATTAAGCGCATTAACACACAGGCACTTGTGTTAATATTAAGCACATTAACACACATTCACTTGTGTTAATATTAAGCGCATTAACACACAGCACTTGTGTTAATATTAAGCACATTAACACACATTCACTTGTGTTAATATTAAGCGCATTAACACACAGCACTTGTGTTAATATTAAGCGCATTAATACGAATATTAATGTGCTTGCTCTAATACGTTACTGTTTTTTTTTTTTTTAAAGTGTTATTTAACAAAGTAAAGCGGTCAATCCGTGTGAAATCACCAGGGGCCTCCTGCCTGACCATCTCAGATTTTCTTCGTACTTTCTGGAATGTCACTATAATGTCACTATTCCCAATAAATAGTGTGCAACATTTCAGGTTTGTGTCTGCATTCGTTTCTGAGATATAGAGGCTTTAAAAAGGAGGTGTGGCCCTGTACAAAACGAGTGCTACCGAAAAAGTTCCACTAATCATTACTTTTGAACTATTCGTGCCAGGTGCATGAACTTTTTTAAGGACTTTTGTCTAATATAAGATGTCTTTAACGTCTAAAACAGTAGGTCCACAGCTGCATATAAATAAAAATAAAAATTTGGTGCTTTGGCCCTCTATATTTCAAGAGGTATGTCTCAAGGAACTCAAAGTTTCTGATTTATGAGGTGTTAAATATAAATAAAATAAAAAAAACTCATTTTGTGTATACTGCATAATCAAATGCATATAGCCCGTGTATTTTATACAGCCCAAGGTTTACCATAAAAAGACTTATAACACTTGAAAGAGCATTTAATTAGCAAATGCACAAATATGAAGTTGGTACTTTAAACTAAACTATATTTATTAAGGTACGCCATGTTTTACTACAAACAATGCTGTTTTAAGTCATATTTTATACGGACACTTACTGTCCACTTTATTAGGAACACCTGCTCATCAAAACTGGACAGTTGAAGATTAGCACACAAAAAATAAAAAAATTTAAAAAATAATAAAAATCAGCTGGTCTTTTTCCAGTCTTCAGCTGTCCAGTTTCGAGGAGTCTGTGCCCATGATAGCCTCAGATTGTTGTTCTTCGCTGACAGGAGAGGAACCTGATGTGCTGTTGTAGCCCATCCCTTCAAAGTTTGATGTGTTGTGCATACTAAGACACTTTTCTGCTCACGATGGTTGTAAAGAGTGATTATTTGAGTTACTATTACTATTTGAGTAATGATTAGATGCATGAATGTGCAGCTGTACAGGTGTTCCTAATAAAGTGGATAGTGTGTGTCACTGTAAACTTTATCGTTACACATTATATTGTAATTGTACAATGCTATGGTATTTTGTGCAGCCGATTAGCTTGTTTACTGTAAACAAAAAAGGTCTGACAAAGACATATCACTGCTAAATTCACACTCAATTACAACTAATTTACCGCCAGCTACAGACACTGCATCCACTGATTCCACCGTGTTTTCTTACTGACACCCAACTCGGAAACTCACAGCTTCAAGAACATCCCATGGTTCCCACTCGTAATTACGACGTTGTGGTGGCGTTCATGTGTGTTCAACTCGTAAATACGAACACACCATAACATGCGTGTCCAGACTGTGACTGGGAGCAGCACTCCCCTCCAGCGTGCATTACTTTCGCACAACAGTGTGTTATTCCTTACGTGTTAGAAATGTCCCCCTGTGACCTCAGCTGGGAGATGGCCCTCTTTCTCACGGAAATAACAAAAACACAGCACTAACCGACAAATCAGCACCAGCATCACTAAACACATCACAAATACTTCAGTATAAACATATCTGATGGGTCTCAGGGTGGAGTTTTCCTTTTAAGTCTAACACACACCAGGGCTGCGTTTAGAGGAAACAGTAAGTTTGGGATTCGTACCTTAAGATGAAGTTTCTGAAGAATGCGAGAGAGAAGTCTGGACAGCTTATTGACCTCTATAGAGTTGATGAAGGTCACTGCCTCTCTGATGCTGTAGAGAGAAATGAGGTATTATAAACAAACAAACAAACACCACTGCACTGTATTCTAGTTTGTTTGTTTTTGCATCCTTGCACACTGCTAATGAAAGTAATATTTTTAACCTTACTGCACTTTGCATGGATTCCTATCTTGCAAAAGAGAAATGTTTTCATATTAAAAGACACCTCCTTCAGCTCTGTTATTGGCATCTGGCTCATTTATCAGCTAGCGTTTCAGCTCTTGCCTGTATTTAGACCTCGATTAGACTCCTGAGCAATTTTCAGTTAGCTAGATCCCTATAGCTAACTAGCACAGGCTAGCTATCAGCTAACAACAGGACAACTACATAATAACATCACTTCTCATATTTACAATTATGATATTAATAATAATCTCACTTACCTCTGTGTTTCTTTGACAATTAAAGCCATGCTAGTGTCTCATTAATCTTTATATCAACCATCAGTCTTTCATCTGGCTAACTAGGAACCATGGGTCAGATCCCAAATACCTCTCTTTTGGATATATAGTGCACTACATAAAGAGCCGTTATTTCATACCCTATGTAGTGCACCTATATAGGCATAAAGGAGCCATTTGGAATTCGACCTGGTAGTGGATGTAGTTACTTCCTGTTTAGCGGTCACATGTCACTCGGTCACATGACACCAGTGACGGATAGAGGAGAGAAATGTTTTAAAAAAAATGTTGAAACATTTTGAAATATAAACGTTAAAAAAGAGTAAAGAGTAACTCAGTATATTAAATTGTAATTAACACATATAAACGGATAAATGTGAGTTAATCAGTCGATTACGAAGGATTGTCTAATCCTTTCAAGGGTTGCATCATACTTTTCACTTGTTTTCCCTCTTTTAAACAATTTACACGTAGATTTTGTGTGTATGTATGTGTATGTATGTATGTAGGTATATATATACACACACACACACACACACACACACACACACAGAGTCAGGTCCGGAGGTATTTGGACAATGACAGAGTTTTTGTGATTTTGCCTTTATACTCCACCGCAATGGATTTGAAATAAAACAATCAAGATGTGATCGAAGTGTAGACTTTCAGCTTTATTTGAGGTTCCACAAAAATATGGCATTTGCCATTTAGGAATTACAGCATTTTCAGCTAAGTACCTCCATTTTCAGGGGCTCAAAGGTATTTGGACAAAGTGACATAATTGTAAATATAACCATAATTTTAATACTTGACTGCAATCAATGACTGCCTGAAGTCTGGAGCCCATATATATCATGTTTATTGTACTATACTTACTGTATGTTCTTGCCCTGTGTGTGTGTGTGCACGTGTGATGTTCTGTTACAAGAGCATTTCAATGTACATACTGTATGTCTTGGCATACTGTGCAAATGATAAAATTGACTTGAAAGTTTGTCCTCAGTCCATCAATGATAGACATGAGCTCTCCACTAAACACGGCAGACACCAAACAGGAGATGTAGAATCAGCATTATCTTTAAGAAATTTAAAAAATTAAAAAGTTGATGTCCACTGATATTTTACCAGTTGTTGGTGAAAATACGGGTCATATGCTCTGCAAAATTTGTCAGATTAAGAAGAAAGCATATCGTGTTTCTGTCATCATATGTGACTATTGTATTTATTTACTGTAGCTTATTCAGAAACACAGTCATGATAGTGAAAAATAAATAACCCCAATGAATTAAATTTCTGTTTCAACGTACATGTGGTCATGATGCACATTGATAATGTGGTATGAGCTTCACTGCTAATTAAACCTAGTGCTGAAAGTTTATTGCATTGAAATTTTGCCACTTTCCATATTATATTGAAAGGGTCCTGACTGCATCTCTGGCCAAAAGTCTGTGGACATCTGACAATCACACATACATGTGGGCCTTCTCCAAACTGTTGCCACAAAGTTTGAAGAGCATAATTGTCTACATCATTGTCTGTCTTTGTATACTGTAGCATTAAGATGTCCCTTCAGTGGAACTAAGAGGCCCAAACATGTTCCAGCATGACAATACCCCTGTGCACAAAGTGAGGTCCATAAAGACATGGTTTGTCAAAGTTGGTGCAAAAAAACTCATACACAGAGCCCTGACCTCAACCCCACTGAATACCTCTGGGATGAACTCCAATGCCGACTTCATACCAGGCCTTCTCTCCTGCACTCAACCTTACTAATGCTCTTGTGGCTGAATGAACAAATCCCTACAGCCACGCTCCAAAATCTAGTAGAAAGCCTTCCCAGAAGAGTGGAGGCTGTTATAGCTATAAAAGCGGCACCAGATCCAAAGTAACGTCCATGGGATTGGAATGGGATGTACAAAACTAAGTAGGCTTACTAATGCTGCATACTTACCTGGGATTTCTGTTGTTCTTTAAGTAGAATACAGCTCAGTTTTAATTTTCATACACAGTAAACACAAGAACAAGGCGCATTAAATAGCATTACAGTAAAAGCTAATTTCATTTAATGATCCGAAGACTTTGTTGGTGTGGTGTTGATCTTTAACTGAGACACTGGGAGACTGGGTTGGCAATTTACAAACCAATCTGATACCACGCACAGTTATCTCTGATTTATCGCATCGCATACCATTACTACATCATCTTACAAGTTAATCACGGTGCATTTTTTCTCCGTATTGTGGAGCCCCAGTAGAAATGGAAGCACTGTCCGTGAAGTCTGGCTCTGAGAGTTCATCACACCAGTCTCATATTGCTCTCAACTAGAGATATGCCTGGATCTGTTTTTGTTTCCTCACAATATTTACCAAAATACAAGCAATGATCATCAGATTAAATTTCGTGGCACTGGGCTTGGTCCGTCAATGATTTCTACGATATTTACGTTACAATTACTTGATGGGCTTCCTATGTCCTGTGAGCTTAATGTATGAACACACGCATGCACATGAAAGTAAAATCGTCCTGCTCACGCAATGTTTTTTCGTTGCGTCCCGTGTTGTGCGGCGCCTTTAGTCTCAATCAGATGCTCGGCTTCTAGTACACAAGCAGTGTGCTTCCTATCTACATTTCTATCTGTTTACAACACATTATCTGTTCATTCCGAATAATCCCTTGTATGTGTGTTTGTGTATGCACACAAAATTTCGATTTCATGTCAATAACCTTTTTATGACCTGATTATAAGTTGCTGTTAAACTACAGTGTACCATTAAAAACACTACAATAAAAAATAAAATGATGCATTTGTTTTATTTCGTTGTGAAAAAAGAAGAAACACTCACATGCACTGATCAAGATAAAAGCATTGCTTGAGTAAGAAAAGATAAATTATATATAAAATACTCTGATTACATACAGTATAATACCAGTAATACAGTTAAAGCATATACAGCATTACTTTCAGATGTTTCCATAATTGAGTAGATTTTTTAGGTCTGATGTACAAAGCATTATAAAGACATGATCTTCAAATACTGTAGCAGCCAAATTGTAGGAGCAAGCCTCCAGAAAGGCCAATGGAATGTAATAAATAAATACTTCATTTCCATAGAGTAAAAAAAAAAAAAAAAAAGACACATAAATGGCATTCCAAGACCAGAAGCAACACGACAGGAAATCACACAGTACCTTCTTAACAAGATATTCACTTTGTGTTTGGTAAACATTTAGCATATACGTCTGCCCATCCTGTCCACTGCTGCTATTTAAAAGATGGCAAGTTTGGCACTTTTATGCTGATGTCTCCAATGTTGATGTTCTTGGGCATTTCTGGCAGGTTCATGTTCTTTACTGCTGAAACAGCACGTGCAGGAGCCCCTGCAATGCCAGCCTGTGAACACACACGCACCAACACACAGTAACAGTGGTGTTTGAACCGTGGCAGGAAAATATTACTCACACAAGGACAGGCAACACGGACACTCGAATCACATTTCACCGATACAGTCAACATCACACAAAATGCAAAGCACATTACAGATGGGTGCAAACTGGCATTCTTGTTCTCACAGCTCAATATGCACATGCATGTCTCGGGTCAATTTCGAGTGTAACTAAGAGTAGGGCAGAGATTCGGCATTGATACCTTTGACTTGTATACTAGTTTCCTCGGCTCACAAGTACCTGATATCACTCTTAAAAGGTTTTCTACACTGAGCCTTTGAGAAGTAGGCACGAGAGAAAGGAAAGGAAATTTGAAAAGCAGGGGGGTAAAAAAATTTAAAAACATGTCTAATCTCAAAATTCCACAGAAGATGAAAGAAGTTAACTTGCTCTAAATTGCATCTTAAAAAAAAAAAAAAAAAAGACAAGTATGCCAAGCTGCCAAATTGTTAACCACTGCAGAAATAAGGCATTTCCTCATGACTAGATGTAACTACCCCATAAGAAACCATTATCTTTTTAAATAAATTCAATGCTCTTGACCCGTGGTTCAATAAGATTAACAAGCCTAACTGTCGGGTCTTCAATTCGCTAAGCACGCCAAACTGACTCCTGTCATTCTGAGGCCCATAAGCTCCTGCTTCACTGACTGCCAGCTACGATCAACCTGTCCGCAATACCTACAGTTCAACTTCATGTCAGTGACGACTAGTCTATTAGTATATCAGAATATGTAGCTCACTAACCATTCATTTAGATTTTATATGCGCTACAATTCCTAGACTATTTAATTGATAACGATAATTGATTCCCCAACGCCGACCAGAGGATCAGCTTCCTCTGCGGAGATGCTCTCAATACTGCTTAAATACGATTCAGTAAAATAATTACTAATGAGTTACAGCCCTGTCTGAGAGTTAGCAACATGTTTTTGACAAATGGAACGTTTTCTGTTATTTCTATGATTTAGGGATTTGTTTTGTTTTGTTGAATATATATAGAAGCAAAAGAAACATGAATTTCTTAAATTTGGGATCTGCTATTTCTAACAATATATATATATTTGTTTTAAAATTTGTTTGTCCTGCCCTTTTTTTACTTTTTGTGTTTGTTTGTTTCTCCTGTCTGGATTTTGAAACAATAATAATAAAATTCATGTTTATTTTTTAGTTTCTGGTATAGACAAAAATTTTTTATCTTACCGGTTTTCCATCTACCTGGTATTGGGTATCTTAAATATGAGATAAAAGTAAGATACTTAAGAAATTAACTTCAGTGTAATTACAATAAACCATTAATTTCTACAACAAGGGAAAATATGGAAGTATTCAAAAGCTCATGGATTCCTATTCCTCTGCATACTCTCATGATCCGAGCGGAAACCGAGAGGACTGCCCACTCCTGAAGAATTCACACTCTTGCACTGACAGCCAGAGCAACAGTGAGGAATTCCACAGCCGCTGCTACAGTCAGCCATTTCAACTGCTATATGGATCAGTAGCCTTTTGTTTAGCGTGATTAATAACTGCACATGTAATAGAGTCAGTAAAGAAGTGAAATATTTGAATGTTTGTCCAAAGACTCGGTTATAAACTGTTGTCAAAACCCATACAAACAGATGCACAGACAAAACTAAAACTCCGTAATTTTACCTTAATGCTGAAGATTGTCTGTATGTCTGTGTTGTCAGGCCATTCTTGACTGACTGATGGTACTCACCGAAATAATCATGCTCTTTTCTTTCGGCTTACTGCAGATTAGCACATAGACTGAGACAGTATTTAACTCTAGCTGAAACCAAACTAGTGATGGGCGTTACACAACGTGTGTTACTGACGTGATTCTTTTAAACTAGCCATTTAAGTGGCTCGTGCTAGGAGTTTAAAATTTTCTGGTTCGCCACTCAGAAGTGTCCGGACATATTGCACAGGCTAATGCATAGGCTACAATATCAAACACCTACAGTAACCTACATCCATTTTATTACTTATATACACAATTATATAACAACATAATGGTACATAATAAATCACTTTTACCGAAGCGTCACTGTGGGGTTACCAGTGGAACCCTGGGCCCCTAGGTGGAAAGTATGTACTTTTAAGAGATGGTAAAAGGGTTCGCACAAACTGCATTTGAACGGCCCCATAATTAAAATTGTGCTTATGGTTTGTTTTTCTTTGTCTTGACTAAAGAAAAAAGAAAACTAAAGAAAAACTTAGAATAATGCTGGGGTTGGCAAAGACGTTAATTAAAAATGCCTACGGGGAGACTCATAGAGAGACTCTGACTTCCAGAGAAGAAAGGCAGAACACAACATGTGTTAATTATTTAAGACATGGACGTCATAATCTACACAAAATGCAGAAAGAGTCACTAATTATGCACGGAACCATGGTTCTATGCATCCTGGACAACCACCAGTGGTGGAGAGTCACGTGAATACCTACTTTTGCGCATATACACACACATGCCGAGACCTTCAACAAAGTCACAAAATATGACGTATGATGTCCCCAAATGACAAGGAACCATGGTGGATATCCAGGGTTCATAGAAGCACAGTTACATAAATAAGTAAGGTTCCATTTCCCCCTTCTAACAGCCAGAGCCTTGGGTAATGTATACCACAATATTATGAGGAACTGGACTTACCAACCTATCTGTTTGGAAACCCCTTCCAAACAGACACGTTTTCATTAGAAAAGCCTTGTGTCTCCAGCAAGGTTGTGTCTCTTCAGCAAGCTAGAGACTGTGCCCCTCCTTCTGAGACAAGAGCACCTCTTTTTGTGGCATATGAGGTCCTAGGCTAAGGAGCTCTTTTCTGAGTTCACCGTAAGGCCAAGCACCGCACTGTGTGAGAGGAGGCAGTCCAGAATGGACTGGTCCGTGATGCGGGCAAATAGGGAGAGGCCATAGGGTAGAACTTTGAATTGGAACGCATATCCTTGAAAGACAAAAGGGATAAGCATCTTTGTTTTGGGGAAATGCAGACGTGAAAATAGGCATCGCACAAGTGCACCAGTCCAGGTCTTGCACAGCCTGGATAACATCTGACAACTTTACTGAGAGGGAGTGTTTTTAGAAACCGGTTTAGACATCTCATTTGGACAAAAACGAATGTCCTTCCACTGAACAGTGACACTTGTTTTGGACTCTGGGTCCTGCCTTTTTCAATCATGTCTCTGTCCAAGAGAGAACAAACAGTCTGGGTCACAACAACAACTTTGTTGGGGTCTAATACCAACAAAGCGCTGATTTACTCACTACACAGTGTGAGGTTTTCAGCTGTAAAGCGTCCCATCACAAGCCCTTCCCTTCATTTTTGTGCTTTATGGGACTTGGTAGTGGCGGAGACAGCACCGATTAGGCCCTGTCCCACAAGATGGATGTCTGCTAGGGGCCTGAGGAGGTTACTGTCTCTGCCTAAAACTAGCACAAAGGCAGGCATAACATTTCTGGGTTGTGGTGACCTAAATGTGTGGTGCTGGATGGATGGTTTTGCGATTCTGAAATCTGAGAATATGAATGTGAGGTTACCCGTAGCTGCAAGTGGATAGCTTCATAGGGTCCACATCCAGTCTACACATGCTTCGTACTTCTTCTTTCCCTTTGTTACGATATCCGGTCGTCACAAATAACGTAGTACACGTTAAGAAGGTATCCAGGTGATTCTCACCAACAAGTGAAACAGGACAGGCTTTCATTTTGTATAGATTGTGCTTGTTTTAGCATATAGATGATTATTATTGTGCTTGCAAACCGATTTGCTTGATTTAGTTAAATGAGTTTTTCAAACAGAAGAAAAATGTTCACATTCAAAAACCGCCCATCACTAGACTGAATTAATACAAGATTTAAGTGCAATAATCCCACGCTGGTCATCAACATTCTAATATATGTGCTACTACTGCTGTCGAGATTGGGAATATTATAAATATAATATATGATAATGAATGTTATATGAAAACGGATGCATTTGAGTCAGTCAGTCATTACCAGTTATCAATTTGCATCGATAACCTTAGGAATATCCTTACTCTAGCAAGGACTTACAGTAACAAACGATGTATACAGTACTTACCAACTACACAAAAGTCTAATAAAAAAATGGATTTTGTGTCCAAAATATTTTTGCTTGTGATCCATATTAGGCCATTGTAATATCTACTCTTAGATCTGAGGTAAACACAATATTTTTGAGTTCCACATAAAAGTAAAAACAAATCTGCTGCATTCTACCATGTTATCCTGAGAACGAACTTTGTTTTAAAATGAAAGCCGAGCAAAAATTGTTTCAGTCTTTAAGGCACCATTAAAACTGCAGATTTTCTGTGCCTGAACAAAAATCACCAATTACAGCATGCGTTCAAGTACACAGAAGTATAATTCGTTAAATTTAAAAACAAACAAATATACAACATTTAGATCTGTTTGATCTTTTAGCTTAGGTTAGCTTATCGTAGAGCTTTTTACCCGACAGTTTAGGTGTCTCCAAGTCTACACAAAAGGTGCACTGCGTGCCTCTTAAAAGTCTAATATTCGTCCTCAGGATGTGTAAAAATTGTGTGAAATTACTTGGTTGGGAATTCAGAGCAGTACCTGGGTCTACCTGTCCTGCCTGGGGGACTGAAAGATAAACGTCTGCAAGGAGAGAATGGAAAGAACTAGAGAAAGTCAGGAAAGAGGAATGAGGAATGGTAGTTAAAGCAGATAAGTAATCACAGTTTGTAGAGCTGAAAGAGAGTGTATAACCCATCTTACTGGCGTCTGAAATTTTCGTTTGGTTGTTTGACAAAGTAGGCAATAATCCGTACACGGCTATTATGGCACTATAACTGAATGCAGAATATGGATATTATTTCAAAATACTGTCACTATCCCTGTGTTTCATTCAGCAGGGTTTTACCAGTGTCTGCACACTCCTGAGATACAAGCTGACGTTGGTTCTGAAGTAATCATGCTTCCTCCACACCTACTTCCTCCACACCCTACGACAACTCTGACGCAACAACCATTCAGAGTGCACTTTAACATATTTTTTTGGAATCTCAGCACAAATTTTTCTACTGTTAATCACTATCACCTGTGTAAACTGGTCATATTTACTAATGACTACACAGACAAAGAAGTATACGCTTCCCCATCCTGCCACTAGCGTGATTGATTAGTTCCAGTTGACATAGTCTGACTTTCCAAACGCAAACAAAGTACAAATGGAGAGCTTTAGGAGGTAGCAGCAAAGACATGGAACATGCTCCTTACGAATGAACGGTGTCGTGATGGAGATCGTCGAAGTAAGGGAAATAAATGTAATGATATAGTTTACAAGTGCATTCACCTATAGATAATATATTAAACAGTTAATCATTTTAGGTAAACTCACTGGTTCTCATGGCCATTTTAAGTGCACAAGTGTCCATCAGTTGTTCCTTTACTTAATAACCAATTAGAAGTGTCCTTTATAAAGATACATTTCTGGACCATTATACACTATATGGCCAAAGGTTTGTGGACGCCTGTCTATCACACCCATATGTGCTTGTTGAACATCCCATTCCAGATTTGGTCTCTCCTTTGCTGTTATAATAACCTCCACTCTTCTGGGAAGGCTTTGGCTCTGGGGCTGTGGGGATTTGGCCGTTCAGCCACGAGCGCATTAGTGAAGTCAGGCACTGAACGCAGTTGGCGTTCCACTTCATCAAAGGTGTTCACTAGGGTTGAGGTCAGGGCTCTGTGCAGGCCACTCGAGTTCTTTCACTACAACCTTTGGTAAACCATGTCTTTATGGATCTCAGGTTTGTAATGCTACAGAATACAAAGACATAGTAGGCAAACATTTGGCCATATAGTGAAGTCTGGAATGACCTTTGATTGACCTTCAAAGTCCCCTGGGTAGGCACGTCTAATACTTCCCAATGAGACAAGCACATGTAATTTCTCCTCAGCACTACACTGTGAAAAAATAAATTGTGCTAAAATGTTAAGTAATTATTGTTATACCCCAAATTTTATGTCGGCACATGCCTTACATACCTAAACTGCAGAGGTTAATAATAAATCGTCCAAAATTTTAAAGCTTACTTTTAGCCACTAATGTTAGCTATGGAATTTCAAAACTTGACAAGATCTAGTTTCTGCTATTTTTGAAACATTACAACGGAAAAAATATATATCATTCATTTTTAAATTCATATAAAAAGACTTTCTGTAACACATTTTTCGGTGCTAGCGGTCTAGGGTAGGTTGTCAAAAAAAGAGAACAAGCAAGAAGATTTGATGTTTGTGACACAACGGTGCTGAGAATGATTCAGATATTTACTCACTTATTCAGTCATAGAGTTAAGAAAATAATACAAAAAAAATAAAAAACATTGGTTAATCATTATGTATAAACGTGGGTACGTCAATGATTTGACTTTAGGTCAAGTAAGTAAATAACAATCATTAAACAGCACAATAGTTTGAAACCACTCACAAAAACAAACAAACAAAAAAAAACAGTTAAACAGAATTCAAAAGGTCTATTTTGAAGCCACAAACTCAGGACCTCTCACTCACACAGTGTATTAACATGCACACTAACAATACAGTCATTATCTGATCTTGGGAGTTACCAGAGATAATGAATGCTAATGCTATGCTATACCTTTAATCTGCTATCTTTGAGTTTTTCTACATCTGTGCATGTGTGGAAACAAAAATCAAAATCCCAAACTCCAAAATAAAAAAAAAATTAAAAAAACAACAATCATCATCATCATACAACTCTTATAAACACTAATACCTGCCTCTTGCAACACTGACATGTTCGAGTCTACTGTATAATCCATCCTGAACTAGTTTAGCCCCATTCCTGAGTCACCTTAGAAGTGGAGGTAAATTCTCAAAGATTTTATCTGCTCTAAGGTGAATATCTGGGAATATCTAGCTAGCAGCACCAAGGATTTTATTAGTTTATACATTAGCGCCCAGCAGCAAGGATTAGGTGATTGTAGCAGGAAGTTGTGCAATGCATGGTGGGTATTGTATTGCCGAAAACAACAACGACACAATTTTGATAGGGGGAATCTAACTGGTGGGTGGGAATTGGCCAAGAATAAATAATAAAAATTGAAAACTGAAGGTCTGGACCTATATCTGCATGATTTTATGTATTGCTGCTCTCCCACGTGATTTGTTGTGGATAATAGCATGAATATGCAGGTGTATAGGTGTTCCTATTAAAGCAGCCAGTGAGTGTTTTATATATACTAGTGCCAAAAATCAGATTTATGCTGTTAAAAGGGAATCTATGACTCCACATTAATTTGTAAGGTTATTTTGAATGGTACAAATTTATTTAATACTTTTTCTGTTAAAAAACGAGCGACACATCATGGCATGTCTAATCTGTCAGAAGAATGTTGTATGAAAGAAAATCTCTCAATTATACTTACATACAAAAACATTCATCAATCATTCGATTCATCATCGAAAAATCAAGCTGCATTTACATACATGACGTTGAAATCACACAAAAATACAAAGAAGATATTTCCTGCCAGAGTCGCTGAAATGAAGGCTGAATCATTCTAGCAACCAAAAAATGTCTTTGACTCACCATCAAATCTTGTCATCTTCACTGATATCATCCCCCACAACCTTCTAAACATCGTGTCTCTCCGTGGAAACAGAACGTCTAATTCACACTGAACGTTATGGTAAATTTGGACCTGTATCCCATCTAGCTGAAACACTCAGTGAGACAAGCAGCGGTAATCATGTAGGTGTTGGTGTGAAGTCAGAATTTGATTCCCACCTGGGACACTGTCAACAACTCTGTTTTAGAGCAGGGACTGCGATTTGCAGGTTGAGCTTTTAGTGTGGAGCACAGCATAGCAGGCCATAGAGCCACAGACAGGCATCACAAAAGGGCATTCTGGGACATGCAGTCCACATACAGTCATGCCTGCACATTCCTAGAGTAGAGTTGCATAGCTGCATAATTCTTACCTCCGACTTCTCGAGTTTGTTTTGGGAATCCACTTGTGTTATGATCTCGTTCATGTTGGTGAGATCCTGGTACGGTGGGTAGTGGTAGAGTCTGTCCTATAACACATGGACCCTTTATAATTCGGTTTCAGTTTTACAGTAGCTACGAAGATTGTCTGAAACCGCACTTTTTTTTTTAAATTTTCAAACAAAAACAATTCAAATCAAAAGTATGTGGACACCTGACCATCACACCCATATGCGGTTCTTCCCCACACTGTTGGCACAAAGTTGGAAGCACACAATTGAATAGAAAGTGTGTTCTGTTGCATTATAATTTCAGACCTGCCAACCTTAAACGATTTCTATGAGTACAACCACTGCCCCATACCCATATTTTTATCAGACCCAGTTTTGGACTGTAATGAATCATTGTAAGCATGTAAACCGTGACACTTATCACTGCACCATATTGAGTAGATGAACGAGTAGTCCTGACGAGTGGTTGACAACACTGCCGGGTTAACATTGG
>CM074952.1:13915629-13932450 GCA_037577455.1 Pangasius macronema | reverse complement strand
GAGCAAGGCACCGATCCCCCAACTGCTCCCTGGGCGCCGCAGCTAAAATGGCTGCCCACTGCTCCGGGTGTGTGTTCGTGTGTGTGTGTGTGTTCACTACTGTGTGTGTGCACTTGGATAGATTAAATGCAGAGCACAAATTCCGAGTATGGGTCACCACACTTGGCCACAAGTCACTTCACTTCACTTCAAATATTTTCAATTGGTGAAAGGTCTGGACTGCAGTTCAGCACCCGGATTCTTCTGCTATGAAGCCATGCGTGAGGACGTGAGGTATGTGGTTTGGCATTGTCTTGCTGAAATATGCAAGGCCTTCCCTGAAAAAAACGTCATCTGGATGGAAGCGTATGCTGCTCTAAAACCTTTATATACCTCTCAGCATTGATGGTGCCTTTCCAGATGTGCAAGCTGCCCATGCCATAAGCACTAATGCATCCCCATACCATCAGCGAAGGTGGCTTTTGAACTGAGCGCTGATAACAAGTCGGATGGTCCTTCTCTTCTTTAGTCCGGAGAACACGGCGTCCATGATTTCTAAAAAGAACTTCAAATTTGGACTCTTCTGACCACAGAACAGTTTTCCACTTTGCCTTAGTCCATTTTAAATGAGCTTCTGCCCAGAGAAGACGGCAGTGTTTCTGGATCATGTTCATATACGGCTTCCTGTTTGCATTTGTGGATGGCACAACGAACTGTGTTTAATGACAGTGATTTTTTTGAAGTGTTCCTGAGCCTCAGTGCCGTCTGAGGGCCCGAAGATCACAGGCATCCAATATTGCTTTTTGGCCTTGTCCCTTACACACAGAGATTTCACCAGATTCTCTGAATCTTTTTATGATATTATGTACTGTAGATGATGAGATGTTTAAATTCTTCGCAATTTTACGTTGTGGAACATTATTCTGAAATTGTTTCACTACTTGCCCATGCAGTTTTTGACAGCTCTGTGAATCTCTGGCCATCTTTACTTCTGAGAGACTCTGCTTCGCTAAGATGCTCTTTTTAAACCCAATCATGTTACTGGCCTGTTGCCAATTAATCCAATTAGTTTTAAAATGTTCCTTCAGCTGTTTGTTGTTAGTATTATTTACTTTTCCAGCCTTTTGTTGCCCCCATCCCAACTTTTCTGAGACATGTTGCTGGCATTAAATTCCAAATGAGCTAATATTTTTCATAAAATAGTAAAATGTCTCACACGCATTTCATCCTCATTAAATGCTTTATCGTGATCATGGTCACTATAGTTTAAATTATTAATTTGTTTAGAATTTGGGAAATAGTATCAAATAAGTTTATTAGAAAATTCTAGAAATAGAAATATTGCTGGTGTACATGCAGAAAGAACTCTTGAGCATGTAAAAGGAGAGAAAATGAAATATTCTGTAGAATAATATAGTTTACTGTCCCATCAGTGAGCAGCAATTGAGTTCTATTGTGACGCACTGTTTAGTAGGTTAGTATGCAGATTTAGTCAAAGCCACAAAAAAGTTTTGTTTCCACTGTGCTGCACGTTACATTATTAACATTATAAACATTATAAACATTACCGTTTGGCATAAACATTTATTATCGTAGTATGTTATTTTGGACAGTCCATGATTGTGTTTGGATCATATTCTTTTGACTGCATTTTCTTTTATCGGAAATGTGATAAGGACATAAAACACATGATAATAAATATACAGCGTATTATGGATGTTTTGAATAATTATACCAGTACAGATGTGTTGGACCGGTTTACCTGATGTCATGAGAACTGTTTCCACTTGAGTGCAGTGTAGCCCTTTATGCTTTAATATGCTTTAAGATATTAAAAACAGTGCAGTCTACCTTTATCAAGCACCTGCCAGATGGCAAGCAGAAAAATGTTGAGTATCTATATGATCTTATCACCATGTTAACTTGATATGTGATGTATGGAAAATAGTGCTATTGGGTTAGATGCTTATCTAACAGTACAAATGTTCAAAACAGTTTTGCTTGTATATACACTCCACCCATAATTTGGATGAAAATATGCCTTATTTACTAGGCTATTCAGAAATGGAGGTCAGAAAGGCAGAGAGAACGGGAAGCTCGTGTGCAGCGTGAACACCAGGTTGGAGAGGCTGAGAGAAAGGAGCAAGAAGTCGCTCTAGCGGAAGCCCAGCGTCTCAAGCAGGAAGAGGAGCGCAGGGAGGTGGCACTCCGTCTGGAGGCCTGGAGGGAGCAGCGGAGGCAGAAGCAGGAGCAGGAGGAGGAGCAGAGACTCAGGGAGGAGGTGCTGCGGAGCAGAAGACTTAAGGAGGAACGGCGGAGGCAGCTGGAGGTCAAACTCGCTGTGGAGGCCCACATCAGGGAGAAGGAGGAAGAGGAGGAGCTGAGAATGCTGATGAAGGAAGAGCAGGAGCGAATGGAGGTGGAGGAGAGGAGGAGACTGGCCGCTGAAGGCATCAAACTTTTTCAAGAGAGGGTGAGTTTAGAGAGAACAAGGTGTAGTTGAGGTTTTGATTTCTACAATCTTGGAACGTCCGAGTGCAGTTCTGTTTCCCTGTGTAGGATCTGCACAAGTTAGAGACAAAACTACAGGAAAAGCAGGCTAAAGAGGAGGAGGAGTTGGAACGGCTGAAGAAGCAGGCTAAAATAAAAGAGAAGGTGAGAGTACAATGGAAATAAATAGTCTAGTGAAATATTAATTAACTTTTAACAGTGGTGACTGAGTTTATTTTTTTTTTCTTTCAGGTTGAAAGTCACATTAGCCGAGATCCTTCAAGACTCTGGAAACCAACCAAAGGATGGGAAGAACGCACCAAAGAGATTGGACCAACAGGAGGTGGACCTGTTTATCACATGTTTCACAGGTACGGATTTTTGTGTCTTATTTCACAAATTACGTCATGATATAATTATCCCAATTAAAAGTCCAACCTCACATAAAACTCTGAATTTGGAATGAAAATTTTGTGGGACCTTCTGATGCATCCAGTATCTCCAACCAAAGCGTGAAAACTGAAAACTGTCATGACAAGTGACTCTCAGTAAAATAGAGTCAAATACAAATGTTTTCAATATTATAACTTGGAGGATCAACAGTTGCTCAGAGTATATGCAAAGAGGTTGGGGAATATTACAAAATACATTTATATCACAAACAGAAGGGTAAATGCATCCTTCTGAACTTATATTACAATTTTTTATTTTATATCACTATCGTAACATACACTTTCGACCATTATTTACATGTTTAAGAAATGAAGGAACATATGTGATCCCAACACATTAAATGGCTTGTTGGTATAAATTGTATTTCTTTGTCTTTTTTCCATTTGGTCCTAAGGGTATACAAACTTTTGCTCTTGGTTGTTGCATTTATGTATCACAGACCAATTTCTAACAAGTTCTTCCAAGTCAAACAGGTCCAAGAAGTAGTATTGTCAAATTGTACCTAATAATTACAACGTGAGCACAAAGCTTGGTGTTGAAAAGAGAAGTCTCCCCAGGAGCCTGAGTCAGTTAATGGTTGTAGGACTCAACCAATGGCACAAGACAGGTGACAAATGGAAGGAAACAACAACATAAAGTAGGTTAGTAAAGTGCCAGCCACCAAACAACAAGCCACCAAAACAGCTTCACTGCAAACTGGCAACGATTCTACAAATCTTTAGAACTGTATAAGATGATATCTATCTTCCAAAAGATATTCCCTCAGTCGGTGTTTGATAATGGTGATGGGTGTTAAGTGTCACTCCAAAATCTCCCATAGTTCGGACTGTGAAGACCATATGATTTTGAGCCCTCGTAGACAGGGACAGGGTCATCATGGAAGAGAGAACTCCCATCAGGATGGAAATATTACACCATTTCACCATTTGTACTGATTTGCAGTGACTCTCTTTTTGATGCTTCAACACCTAAATTACTTTGAATTCAATTCATTTTTATTTGTATAGCTGGAATTGATATGAATCAGGATGTATGTGTATATTTAAATCCCTAATGAGCAAGCCAGTTACAAGGAAAGATCTCTGAGATGATATCAGGGATTTCCCTCTCAAGATTTCGAGGATCCAGACTCAAAACAGAACCCACCCTCGTCTGGGTGAAACGGAAGAGAGGGATTAAGCAACATTATTCCTCCACAATTGAGCATGATGGTCCTTATCATAGCAGCAGCTCTCTGGTGCATGTCTACAGCATCTAGCTGTGATTATCCACTGAAGAAAGGGTGAGTCTTGGGCAGAAACTGTTTCTGCGAAGTGCAAATCTTTACAGTATCCATGTGGGACCATCCACAGCAGTCACTTCCCTCTAAGCGGGCAAGTGGGCACAAACCCATGCCATGGAAACCCCCCATGGACTTTGTCACTTGTCTGTGTGTTATTACTATAGGTTCTGCATCTTTTTCAAGTTGTGTGCCAGTGTTAGTTCTTGTATTCTGCATTAACTTCACGCTAACATTCAGTCACGTTATGTTTAATCTGTCTACCACAGGGCAATACCGACATGGAGACAAGGCCTTTAAACCCGGGCTCAGTCTTCACAGAGCATCCAGACATGCGCAAGAATGTAATGAACTATTGCTGTTTATGTGTGAAACGGTTCTGATTCTGTTAAAGGAAGAATAATGTCCATGTTATTTGTTTAAAATACCATTTACTTGAGATTTGTTTTTTTATGTAGTTAATTATATAAACTGGTCACTACTGATAGTTACAACATAAGCACACAGGTTCAGTAGCTTTTTAATATGTAGTGTATGTAATAAAAACTTGAAAACTTAACTCCTGGGTTTATGTAGAAATTCTCTTATGACTTTTCAATTTCTAATGTTTGCACCTGCATTTAGTAGGATAAAATAAAAAGCTCCAGATAACATCAGACGTTGTTGTTCTCTCTGCTTTCCAACTGGTTTCCAGTGTTTGACATCACCAGTATCACTAATTCCCAATCTCACTTCTGAATATGAAAGAAATCAAAGATTTAAGAATGCACTTGTTCCTTGGAAAGAGCGTGACAGAAACAGTATTTCATGTAATAATTATGCTCTTAATGCCTCTTTACTAGAACGTTGGAAATTTGACAGATATACAGCTTTAATATATGAGATTGGAATTTTAGGTAGAGAGTAGCTTTAAGCACCGAATCAGAATACCATCTTAAAATAAAAACCTATCAATATTAACTTTTTATTCCGGATTTTTCTCTCAGCTGTTATACTTTTCCAAATACATCAGTGACAGAAATCCTTATGTAGCTTCCCTTTGTCTTATGATAACCCCATTTAAGATTTCTCATTACTAGGAAATAATATTTAATATTCTATATTGATACTCTATATTAAGATTTGCTGAGTAAAATGTGGCACTTAAGATAAAAGTCCTTGCTTGTGTAACACATCGTTTCAATAAAGACTAACAGTAGTCTTTATTTATTTCCTTAAACTCCCTGGTACTATCAGGATTACTCATTCCCACAAATATCTATGCCTTTTCATAATACCTCCCTGTAGTGATTGAATAATATGCTCTGTGATGAGTAATAAGCAGGTCATGCTGTATAAAGGGTCTTCTGTAACAGACAGCAAAGCAAATGTAACCTTGTGAATCATGTCAGTCCAAATTTGTTCACATGAATACTCGAATCTAAGACTTCATCCTGAAGATCCTTTCGACACACTCAGTGCTGTCTGACTTTCCAGCATACAGCTGTGGAGTAATGACTCATAGCCCACTCTTCACCTAGAAGAGTCTGAGTTCCCTTTTAAGTCTGGTTCCTCTCAAGGTTTCTTCCTCATGTCATCACAGGGAGTTTCCTTGCCACTACTGCCTCTGGCTTACTCATCAGACATTTCTGTAAAACTGCTTTGTCACAAAGGTCATTGTTATAGGTGCTATATCAATAAACTTTAATTGAATTAAATTGAAACGCTTTAAATGTACATATGTCTTTAGAGGCCTCTTTTTGATACTTCAACACCTAAATTACTTTGATTATATTATAGCTGGAATTGATATGAATCAGGATGTATGTGTATATTTAAATCCCCAATGAGCAAGCCAGTTACAAGGAAAGATCTCTGAGATGATATCAGGGATTTCCCTCTCAAGATTTCGAGGATCCAAACTCAAAACTCAGAACCCACCCTCGTCTGGGTGAAACGGAAGAGAGGGATTAAGCAACATTATTCCTCCACAATTGTGTACTATACAACCAAACTGCACCATGTGTGTTGAAAGGATGTTCAGTATGAGCATGATGGTCCTTATGATCAGAGCAGCAGCTCTCTGGTGCATGTCTACAGCATCTAGCTGTGATTATCCACTGAAGAAAGGGTGAGTCTTGGGCAGAAACTGTTTCTGGGAAGTGCAAATCTGTAGAGTATCCATGTGAGACCATCCACAGCAGTCACAAGTGCAGAAAGCAGAAGTAGAGCATCAGGATGAAATGAGCAGAGCCAAAGGGTGAGAGGAGATACAGCAGTGGAAGTGTGTCAGGATCAGGCATGCCCATCACAACACAGAGAGAGAGAGAGAGGATTCTACCCAATTCTATACACACACACTAAATATTTGACAATTTATCAAACATATTAGCAGCACAGTATATCTCGGCCTGCCGCTATATGAGAGACAGAGAGTGATCTGTCTTGCCCTTGTGTTTCTTGTAATTGTTATGATTGCTCTTCTTTCAATTATTCAGTTATTCTGTATATGGTACCTTTATATTGTCCTTAATTTATGTACATGGTTTGCACTATTTTTTTGTTTATTTTAATCTATTAGTATTTTATTTTGTCTTTTTATTTTATTTCTCCTGTTTTTGCACTACCTTTACTTTGTACTTGCTTTGGCAATACACATGTACAATTATTTGTCATGCCAATAAAGCACATGAAAACTGGGAAAAAAAATAAAAAACTGAAACTGAGAGAGAGAGAGATTTTTTTTTTTTATTTATCCCCAGTTAACTGACATGGTCAGCATTTCTTTGTTTTTTGGCTCAGTTGATATATGTGCCCAGGTCTTCCACATCCCTGTACAAACCGGAGTTGACGGCTTTGAACGAACAGGACTTTTATTTTCGCGGATATTTTCCCAGAATGGCGTTCGACCGGAAACTGTAACGCTGCCTGCACAAGTAAAGATGGCGGAAGAAGACAATTCATTTGATGATTTTGAGCAGATTGATTTTTTACGAGACAGACATGTCCGGTTTTTTCAGAGATGCATTCAGGTGCTACCCGAGCGATACGCTTCATATGAAACTAGCAGGTACATAAAGAAGGTCACTCTTGCTCTTGTTTTTAAAGACATTTCCCGGTTTTTCTGAGCTAAGCTACTTGTGCTAGCCATAGAACTCATCCAATCCATCGAGTAGGAAGATAACTAGCTAACACGTAACACTGTTCCCTAAGATTCATACTACTTAGATATTTAGATGTTAGATATCTGACTGGTGATTTATGTGTAAATAAGGGTATATATTTACTTCTCCGTGGTGCATTCAGACTAAATACTGACGATACAAAAACAGCTAATAATATGTCAATTCAAAATAAATCCATATAGAACAAGCCAGTAAACATTACCATGCTGACACCACGTGACCTGTCTTATCTGAATAATGTGTGTTAGCAATGTTTAATATAATTCTGTACACGATGCAAAAAGTGCTATGGCAGTGTTATGTCGTTTGTTGAAATATGTGGAAATCTATCTGAAAGGTCTCTCTCTCTCTCTCTCTCTCTCTCTCTCTCTCTCTCTCTCTCTCTTAACTCAAGGTTGACCATTGTATTCTTTGCCCTGTCTGGACTGGATGTTCTTGATGCCTTGGATGTTGTAGACAAGCCCAGCTTGATTGAGTGGATCTACTCATTACAGGTTTTACCCACAGAAGATCGTACGTCCTGGGGCTTATTCCTAATATACTCTTGTAAAAAAAAAAAAAACTGCTTGTATTATAGGTTTTTCAGTTAGAATACAAACACACGTTAGAGCTATAATATAATATAATGTCAATAGCGTGGTCAGTTATCTCATGCTACACTTTTCTGACATATCACAAATATCCTCAGTATTTTTATCATAATTAGAAACAACAAGATTAGGTGTTAAATTATAACGCATCTTTAAAAATGTTCAAATTTAGTCCATTTTTTAAACGTTCCCTTATTTTCAGTCTTTTCAGGGTTTGTGAAGTCCAATTTTTGTAATATGGAAATAAAAGTATTAATTTACTACAACTAGTTACTAGTTGTTAATGTAGCATGGTAATTATTGTATTATTTATACACACACACACACACACACACACACACAGAGTACTGTGCAAAAGAAAAAAGAAATGCTGTAGAGCAAAAACGCCTTAAAAATAATGATATTAAATGTTTCTACATTAAAAAGACTACTATAAAGAGAAGTAAACAGTAATAAACGTCATTATTTGTTGTGATGATCCTTTGCTTTAAAAAAGAATAGTAGTCTCAGGTACAGTGTGAGCAGTTTTATAAGGAAGTGAGCTGTAAGTGTTACTGAGCATCTTGCAGAAGCAGACGCAGCTCTTCTGGAGACTTTAACTGTCACACTTGCTTCTTATTTTTGCAGCAAAACCCAGCAGCCTTCATTCTGTTTTTTGTCTGAAACGTGTCTCTTATGCTTTCTTTACTGACATACAGTACAACATTTTTCTGTAACATTTAATTTTGTGCTGGAAAACAATTGTTGGGAAATCTAACATGTTTTTGAACTGCCTTGATAATGTGCAAATAATAAAATAAAAAATCTATAACAAAGTTTGTACTAAAAAAAAACAGGGGTGCCTAAGACTTTTGCACAGTACTCTGTATGTGTATATATATATTGTGTGTGTGTGTGTGTGTGTGTGTGTGTGTGTGTGTACACATACAGTACATAGTTGAAAAGTCAAATATTGTGATATAATACTGTCATATCATTTACTCCTAATATATACTCTCCTGTTGATGATTATAGAACTTCTGTTCTTGCAATTAATGACAGTTTTTCTTTTTTTTACTGCTTGGTTTAAATTTTTGTTTACTGTTTGGTGAACTGAGCAGGTTTTTTATTTTTAATCGTAAGGCTTTGAATTTTAAAGAAAACACTCACTGCTTATCATACAGACCATTAGATGGCAGTGTTGGTGTTTTTTACGAGCTGCACATATTGATGGTTTGTTGTATGTCTTTTTTTTCCCCCCTATTATCACCAGAATCTAATCTTTGGCGCTGTGGCTTCCGGGGATCATCACACATTGGAGTTCCATACAATGCCTCAAAGGTTGATATATGATCCTGTTTGACACCAGACAAGCATACACCTACCTTGTAGCTACACTCATTGGCCTTTTTATCAGACACACCTACTGCTGAGGTGCACACTGTAGATATTATATTACTGACTCGAGGCAATCAGTTGGCCACACATACTACCTCAGCCCCACTTTATACCATCCATCAGTGGAAGGGGGGCACCACAGACCAGCGCTGGGCACATGTTATTTGGGTGGTGGATCATAGCAGTGATACTGACATGGTAGTGGCACTGGTAAGCAGGGATGAGGTGCAGCAGTGTTGCCGGTGTGTTTAAGTCCTGTGTTATTATTATATGACACACATACCCTGTTGGTCTACCTTGGGGATAAGAGCTCATGTTTTACCATGCACAATTTGTGTTAATCATCCTCTAGTTTCATCCCCACCCCCTACCCCCTTTCTGGAGGACAGTGTAGACTTTGTTAACGATATATAACATTTTAAATTGCATTTTGACTATTAAAGCCACTCCTAAGAGAGTTAGGGAAAGAAGAACACTAAAATGGGGTGGAACGTTCTAAAGAGTGGAAGCAAAAATAGCAAGGGAGAGATGAGAAGGCATGAATGTAGATACTGAGCTATGGATGTGTTATTCAGCTGGGTGTATGTTACATGCTATCAGTATCGGTTTAAGATCACAGCACCGTGGTCGGCTGTGACATTGAGGTTCCCAGCAAAACTGCTCTTCCTGGTATGCTTGTACCAGCGCTACACACAAGCACGTACCTGATAAAATGTGAAATGAATGTAGTTGTACCTAATAAACAGGCAGGTTTAGTGGTATTAGCTGAAGAGTTCAGTCTATCACATAGCAATATTTCTTGCTTTGCAGTTAGCATGTCTATATACAGATTTACATCTGTAAGATGTCTGTGTATTTAACACCCTTTGGACATTTCTGTCATGGATGTGTAACCGTGTGTCACCTCACTTTCAGGGCCCTGGAACTCCTCACCCATACGACAGTGGCCATGTGGCTATGACCTACACTGGCCTGGCCTGTCTCATTATCCTGGGAGATGATCTGAGTCGGGTCAATAAGGAGGCCTGTCTGGCAGGTTTGAAGGCCCTCCAGCTGGAGGATGGCAGGTATTTATTCTCTCTCTAAACCTCAGATGCTTTAATATGCACTTGGGATATTCATCCTTTGATAGAAGTTGATCCGGTAGGGTTATCTGATATAAGATTATTTTAAGACAGGAGAACTAAACATCGCCTATCTCCTATTAAAATACAGGGGCTGTATTCAGAGGAAAATCTTAGCGTTTGTAATATAAGTAGCTAATGGTTGGTTGTTTATCCTAATTTTAAAGACTCCAAGTTTTTCTATCTTGGAGGAATTCACAAAATGTTTTAGCACTCAAAAACTGAAACTGAAAACGTAGGGATAGTGCAAACATGTTAGTGTATTTAAAATATTTATTATCAGTCAGCCTTTAAAAAGACTGCGTGAGTATTGCAGTGATTGTGGAGCTAGTAAAATATGCAGTCACTTCACATACACTATATGGCCAAAAGTTTGTGTACACCTGACCATAACACCCATATGTGAACCTTAACCAAAGCTGGAAAAACACACCTGTCTTTGGAATGCTGTAGCATTAAGATTTCCTTTCACTGGAACTAAGAAGCCTAAACATGTTCCAGCATGACAATGCCCCTGTGCACAAAGCAAGCTCGAGTGGCCTGCGCAAAGCCCTGACCTCAGTGCCGCTGAACACCTTTCATGTGCCAAGTCTTCTTGCCAGTGTCCGAACTCTTATGCTGTTGTGGCTGAACGGGCAAAATCCCCACAGCCACGCTCCAAAATCTAGTGGAAAGCCTTCCCGGAAGAGTGGAGGCTGTTATTAGGAGCAAAGCAAAAACTCCGTATAAATGGCCATTAGTTTTGTCCACTTTGTGGTTTGGCCATATGATTAGAAGCAATTATGCAGCAGAGATGAACATAGAATATCTTCTGCTATTTATGTTACCACACGTATCCAGCGTTAAAAGCCTTCACTACTACAAAGCCATACAGGTATAATTTGCCGCATAAGCGCTGTGGAAAAATAACTTAAAATCCCATTATTATGTGTCAAACTACTGTTTGATGCATGTCTACTCTGACAAGCCGAACATGCATTTATATGTGCACTTACATTTATTTCCATGCATGATTTTTATTTTTTTTTTGACAATAACAACAGTGCTATAATAATACTGTTTAATATAACACTTTCATGAATGGAAAGATTCCTCAACTAGGAGCTTTTACTGCCAGAACATTTAGTAGTACGGTAAGATTCTTTGTGATTTCAGCCCCTGATTTTTAACACCTAAAATGAAGCATTTGGTGGTTTTGTTTCCTCGTGCTCTGTTATCTCAGAGTCAGTGCTGAGATCCTGAGGTCCTGACACCAGTGTTTTAAGTCTCATTATTTTAAGTCTCGAAAACCAAAGGAATCTTATTGAAGTCACCGAATCTCTTATTGAGAGAAATCCAACCAATCTGAACCACCAATGTGTGATTGATTTCTTTATATCCAGTGGAGCTGTGTACAGTGTGCCTTTGTTATCTCTTTGGCCAGTGGTAGCTCGGTGGTTAAGCCTCTGTGCTAGCAATTGCACGGGACTGAGTTAAATGTAAATGTAAACTTTGCATCTTGTGTATGTGCTTGTAGAAGGTTGTGTTTGTCCTGTGTAGTTCGACAGGCATTAACATGTACCACAAAGGGCATTTTGTCATAGATATGTGACCATGTTCTTCACTGATATTGCAATAGCATAAAATACCCTAAATGACACGTGTACTGGTGACCCTTTCAGGCAGATCACTTGAATCAAATCAAATGTGCTGTGGCAATCCATTAAAGTGTTTGCTGTCTGTTTTTTGTCTACTGTGCAGTTTCTATGCCGTGCCTGAGGGAAGTGAGAACGACATGAGGTTTGTGTACTGCGCCGCATGTATCTGCTATATGCTGGACGACTGGTCGGGAATGGACTGCACAAAAGCCATCGATTACATCAGGAGGAGCATGGTGAGTCTGAGACACTTCCATTTATAGGTTTATCAAGTTCCTTCCTCTCTAGCACACAGCTAGCAACCCTGCAATAAAGACATTAGTGTGGCAATCACTCTACAGAGACGAGGGAAGAGTTATGGATTAACCTGCAGTCCAATAACGCTTACCTTATAGGGAGTTTGGAGCCTGCTTTGCTTTTTGCTTTACAGTCAAGTTGCATTGATCAACCTTTTAATTACACACATCTGCAAACAAAGCTATAGAACATGATCCGGTACAATAATTATCTCAGCACGAAAGCTGGGCTCCATTACTGCTGCCCTTCATTTTAACCACCTGAGCCCAAGGGGGCAAGCGTGAAAAAGCTTCATCTGGCGCTGAGAAAATCCAGTGTGTTTCAGCCAGTCCTAATCTTGCAGAATTCGATTGAGAGCAGATGTCTGTGTATCTTTGTTTTAATGAAGTGAAGTGACTTGTAGCCAAGTATTGTGTGACCCATACTTGGAATTTGTGCTCTGCATTTAACCCATCCAAGTACACACACACCCGTAGCAGTGAGCAGCCTTTTTTGCTGAGGTGCCCGGGGAGCAGTTGGGGGATTGGTGCCTTGCTCAAGGGTCTCACCTCAGTCGTGGTATTGAGGGTAGAGGAGAGCGCTGGTCATTCACTCCCCCCACCTACAATCCCTGCTGGCCTGAGACTCAAACCCACGACCTTCAGGTTCACCTTCGGGTTACAAGTCCGACTCACTAACCATTAGGCCATGACTAATGTTTTTTACACTTTTAAAAGTGTCATCTGTGGCTGGAAGCCAAGTGAGCACAATTGGGCATACTTTCTGGGTGTGAGGGATCTTCTCTCTCCCCTGGCAGTCACAGTGACGCTAGCCAATTGTGGGCATCTGTGAGCTCGTGTGTGCGGAAGAGGGCAGATAGCGCTTTCATCCGAGTGTTACGCTGCCCTGTGACACAGCATGAGCAGCAGTTCAAAAAGATGTGGTTCCTTGGCTTCATTTCTTTTAATTTTGGAAATAAATAAAAATGAAATGTGTTTGTGTCCTGCAGGAAGACAACAATCCTAAATCACAGAAATAATATTTGGAAAAGGGGTTTTACCATGACCTCATCTTTCTCTACAGACCTGATCTAAAGAAGCTAGTGTACCAGTTATAGCAGACACTGTAGGTCAAAAGTCATTGGGTAAGAATGGCGGTGGAGTCAGTATTACAAAGGATCCAAAGGCTTTTCAGAGGACATGAAACGGGTTAGAGGCTGTTATAAAGGCAAGGGCTGGACGCACAAGTTATTAGAGAATAGGATCACGTTCAGAGAGGGAGATATTCAAGCTGGGAATGAATTTCTTTCATGATTTATATCTTAACACACAGTGTATGACCCTTTTTGTTACTGATAACGAACGAGCCTCTAAGAAACCTGGCACTAAATGTTTTGTTTTAATGTTTGTTTCTGTCTATATTGTTTTATGATAACAGGATGCAAACTTTTGCACTTGATTAATATCTAACCTGTAAAAATGACAGTACATGCTCCGGAAGCTAGCATACACACAAAGATAGGAAAAAAAGATGCCCTGTGTTGCAGGTTTGCTCTCCGCTAGCTATAAATAAATGGGGTTAAGCTGGAGGGATTTTCATGGCACTAATCCTCTTAAGGAGCACATTTTGGTGTTTGAGTACTAAACCCTCCCATGGGGTGAGAAATGGAAAAGAGATGGTTATAAATATTTGCTTATCATATATTGCAAATGATTTCTAGGCTCTGTTTAACTTTCATGTGCTTTTCTCATGAATGAGGATGTAGCGAGGCACGGTTTCTATTTCTGTTCTGGTTTTCAACAGAGGCCATTGTTTTGCTTTTCTCATCTTTCAGGTATCACGTGTTGCCGCGTTTCCTACGATCTAGTGTGCAATGAAAAGACTCACATACATTTCATGTTTACACTGGGATTACAGAAGTGACATTAACTGTTTATTTAAGCAAGCAAGTTTAGGGACTGTTTAATGTGGAATTAAAAGGCTGTTTAAACTCAGTAGGTCGTATTAAAGTGAAATTGAATCAACTGGCTGTGTCTAAATAAAACAGCATGTGAGTAATTATGTTAAACAGATCACTGATGACTTTATGATTATGTATCTAGAGCTCAATTGATATATCTATGTAACTGGATTTGACTGGAGACATTGCACAGTTAGTTTAGAGATTTTCCAAGCTACGTATTCATACATACGTTCACTTGACGTCCACGTTTTTAGGGACACTTTTACCTGCCCATTCATGCAGCAGCGCAGCGTATAAAATCATGCAGATACAGATCAGGAGCTTCAGTTAATGTTCAGCAAAATTGGGGGGGAAATGTGATCTCAGTGACTTTGTTTGTGGCATTGTTGTTGCAGCCAGAACAGCAGGTTTGAGTACTTCAGAAACTGCTGATCTCCTGCCATACACAACAGTATCTAGAGTTTATACAGAAGGGTTTGGGGATTGGGAGATTGGGACAAAGTGGATTGGGACATCTAACGAGTAGCAGAAGTGTCTTTTAGATAAGAGAAGTCAGAGATGAATGGTAGGGATTGTTTTGTTCAATACGAGACTCTGGATTCAACACTGTTTTGGATTTGACTGTATAATAAACTAGGCTATTCACCATAAAATATCCCATATTGCCTCTGGAAAAAGTAGGTTCCTCTTCAACTCAAATCTAGGGGGTTAATAAAACACTGTTCTTCTAAGCACGTTGTTTTTAAGCCACTTGCACAGCCGGCATTTCAATCGAAGTGGATACCATCAGGGAGGAAATATGAGTATCAGGCTGTCTTCCAATCTTCAGGACATCTTCAGTGCAAATGAATATTGTCCCAATGCTTCAAAATATTAAAGCCTGCTTTGTTAAACGGAGCAAAATAAATGTAATCAAAATAACGGCAGGTCAAAGATTAGCTATATTTCAGTGATGGTTCCTTTTAACCATAACTACATTATTAATTATTCAAACACAATACAATCAGCTAGTAAAGGATTTTGTGTGGAATGGGAAGAAACCAAGAACTGGCACTCCTGACCATAGAGTTTTATTATATTGCTTTTCAGATGGTTAGACTAAGCAAACATTGGTCAGAAAATGGTGCTCAAGCAGGGTGGGTGGAGTTAGACGGCGATCACCTCACCCTTTAGACTTAGACATGCGTTTTCTCAGAAAACATCTGAATTGATTGTAGACGGGGGTATTAACCCTATATTTGAACACTAACATGACATTTTGTGTGAAGTACGCAAAATATTTCAGCTTTCTCAATGTAAGAAAAACCCTTCAGTTAAAATAGGAAAAGAAACTGTACACTGGAAAACACGTGCATTCACCTGTCTAAGATGTTTTCAAAGAGAAAGTGAAAATGTAAGAATAATATGAGGAAGAGACCAGGATGTTTGGGAGAATCTTGTCTGTAAGTTTGAGTGGCCAGTACAGGATATCTCAAAAAAGTACATTTAGATGTTACAAAATAATTCACAGATATTACAGGACTCTGGTCAGACTTCAAAAACGAGGGTTAAGACATACAATAATGAGTGCTGGAAATACAGTCATTGTGTTGGTACCTTTTTTTTTGTATCTAATGTGGGATTGTCCCTTGACCTCACCTTTCTGGGCTCAAGTTGTTCATGCAATTGAGAAATGCTTAGAACAGCCCTTGCCCATGTGTCCACACTTTTGTCTGCTGAGTGACAAGTCGGTGTTACCGGATACAATATCTAAGCCACGTTTAGGTTTAGCTCTTCCGGGATTTATTAATGCGGCTAGGACAATATCGGAGAACTGGAAAAGTACAACTAAACCACGTTACAAGGACTGGCTCAACCTCATGACTGTAACAGTCTCATTTAACCAAATGTCAAGTGTCTGTGTCTAAATTTGGTCTAATTTGTAGTACCTTTATCAGAGTCCTAGAAAAAAGGAATGGGGATGACGGTGTAGTTATGTTACGCTCTGACACAGTCCTTTGAGAATTAGTGTTGTGGTTTTTATGCCAGATTGGGGTAGTTTGGAAACCACAAATCAGAAATGGGTTTGCACCACAGTAAAGACTCCCTTTTCCACTACACACAATCTCTGGGCTAGTTTCAGGACTTTTGGTGCCATTTCTGAGTTATAGGTGGGAGTATTTGCTGAGATCTTGCAACCCTGCACACTAGTGCATGTTCACTGCCTTGGCGAAACAGCTGATATACAGTATATGTAGTTTTGTTTAATTTTGTTACATTCTAATGCACAGCTTCTTGTTAAATGCCACTATTGTCCTAATAATGTTGAATGTTTTAATCAATTGAGAATCGAAACCAGTGCCAATGGAGGCAATGCTTATTTCTGCTGCATTAAAAATGATGTATCGTATCCAGACACCACCGTATTGTGTCATCAAATTTGAATTTTCACTACACCGCTAGTGAATGGCCAGACTGGATCGGCTTGATAGAAAGACTTCAGCAACTCG
>CM074952.1:13877718-13888480 GCA_037577455.1 Pangasius macronema | reverse complement strand
ACACACACACACACACATATATATATATATATATATATATATATATATATATATATATATATACACACACACACACACACACATATGCATGTGTGTGTACAAGGGTAGGTAGGTATGTATGGCATATTAATATATCAATTGTATATCTAAACATACTTATAAACATTAATAATAACGAAACGTTTGTATGTTGAATCGATTAAATACTAGGACTACTGAAAATCTAGTCGTCGTGAGTAACTTCTCAAGTGCCTGATCGTCGTGACTACGGAGATTTATTGTTTACGTTTGGTTAGACGTCGCGCCTAGATCCGACGTTTCTGATTGGCTAGCACTAACGCCAATCATTAAAGGGGTGGGCGTAATGTGACTTTAACGGGAAGCTGTCGATAAAGCCACTGGCATACACTTCCTTATTCGTCGCGAGGAATAGAAAGCATAGTGTGGGGATAACGTATGAAACAGGCACTAAGAGGTGCCGTGGGATTGTCTTTGTTTCCTGAGGGAAGACTTCATTAATGAAATAAAAACGCCGCTGGTGTACGGTATCGTCTAACATTAGCCAGCTACAGCCGTAAGCTAGCTAAGCTAGGTGAGCTGGGAGCTAAGCGGGGGTGGCGGTCGGATTCCAGCACAACGGCTTTGATTTATATTAAAATACGTTCTGTATATTCGACAAAGCCACGAGTTATGATGAGAAATCCACTCACGCCAGTGGATTTGAGCGTCTCTCGTGCTGTCATGGGTCTGATAGTGAACTGAGCTGACACCGAGCAGTGGATTTAGCTTCGACCGACACCGAGGAGCAACAACAAGGTAGAAGTCGGCCACTTTCTCCTTTGCTAAGCTGGGTAGCTATGTAGCTCATGTTTACTAGCTAGAGAAAGAGGACAGCTAGACGTATAAACTTCTGGGAATTGACGTTATTGTCGTCAGATTATTAAACACATTTACTTTCTGGGCATTCTGACTAATAAAGTAAGCATTTCTGGAATTTGGCCCTGTCCAAACTGGCGTAACTAGCTAGCTAGTTTGACTAAACAACCCAGTTAGTATTAGCGAGGCAGATTTGCCAAGCTGTCCACGTCTCATCTAGTCATAATATCACATTGGATAGTTTTTACAAGATTTCTAGGAGGGTATTTGTTAGTTATCTAAATAAGTATAATGTTAGCTGGCCAGCTAGCTAGCTATTACAGCACAAAGCGTGATAACGCCAGCTGGTTCTTTTAGAGTTAAATGATAAAGGTCTTGATGATGACCCATGACAAATGTACGTTAAAGTCACGCCGTGTGTGTAGTTGGATATATCCAAGAACTGTAGAAGGTGTTACTTTTGTTTGTTTGTTTGTCTGTAATATAATGTTTAAGATCATCTGATCAGAAGTACCTGATCTCAGTGTTTTCTTCTGTTCATTTAGGAAGAAGGCAAGCAACCACATGCAATGGATTTAAAAACTGCTGTATTCAACGCAGCCCGAGATGGCAAGCTCAAGCTGCTCCAGAAGCTTTTAGAGAACAAAACCGACCATGAGGTTACGAAACTGATGTCCGAGAAAACGAATGGAGCAACGCCGCTGTTAATGGCCTCACGCTACGGCCACCTCGATTTGGTCGAGTACCTTCTGGAGTGCTGCTGCGCCCCAGTTGAAGTCGGAGGATCCGTCAATTTCGACGGCGAGACCATCGAAGGAGCCCCTCCGCTGTGGGCCGCGTCGGCGGCCGGACACCTGAAGGTAGTGCAGTCACTCCTGGGCCACGGTGCTTCTGTAAACAACACCACACTCACCAATTCGACCCCTCTGAGAGCCGCTTGCTTCGACGGCCACCTTGACATCGTCAAGTATCTGGTGGAACACAAAGCTGACTTGGAAGTGGCCAATCGGCACGGCCACACCTGCCTCATGATTTCTTGTTATAAGGGCCACAAAGAGATTGCACAATATCTGCTGGAGCGAGGTGCTGATGTCAACAGGAAAAGTGTCAAAGGTAAAATGCAATCACAAACCATGTAACGCACTGCAGCTTGTGTGAAGCAATTTGTCAAGTATAAGGAGTGTCATTTCTTTAGTCATTTTCTTTATATCTTTCTTAGGTTTGTCCCGAATCAGTTCTGTGTCATTTTCAGTTGTGAGGTTTGGGATGTTTCATTTAACCGCTACTTTCTCGGGTTTCTGTAGGTAACACCGCCTTACATGATTGTGCTGAATCCGGAAGTTTGGAGATAATGAAAATGCTTCTGAAGTACGGTGCCACAATGGAGAAGGATGGATATGGAATGACTCCTTTGCTCTCGGCCAGTGTCACGGGCCACACGAACATAGTAGACTTCCTCACACAACACCCTCAGACGAACAAAATGGAACGCATTAATGCTTTAGAATTGCTGGGTGCTACTTTTGTGGACAAAAAGAGGGATCTTCTGGGAGCTTTAAAATACTGGAAGAGAGCCATGGAGATGCGATATAGCGACTGCAGCAGTGTACTCTTTAAAGGAGAACCTAAAGAACTTATCATGGCGTATGACTACGCAAAGGAGGCCAGGAGCATGGAAGAGCTGGACAGTTTGATCTCGGACCCGGATGAGATGCGAATGCAGGCTCTCCTTATTAGAGAGCGCATCCTGGGTCCGTCGCATCCAGACACATCGTACTACATTCGGTACCGAGGAGCTGTCTATGCCGATTCAGGGAATTTTGAACGGTGCATCAACCTGTGGAAGTATGCCCTGGACATGCAACAGAGTAATTTAGACCCCCTTAGTCCTATGACTGCCAGCAGCTTGCTCTCATTCGCTGAGCTTTTTTCTTTCATGCTGCAGGACCGTGCCAAAGGCCTCCTGGGGACCTCCGTGTCCTTTGACGACCTCATGGGCATCCTTAGCAAAAGCGTGCTGGAGATTGAGCGGGCCATGAAGCAGCCGCAGCCCGGACCCGACCCGGCTCAGCTCAGCAAGGCGCTCGCCATCATACTGCACCTCATCTGCTTGCTGGAGAAAGTCCCGTGCACGGTCGAGCAGGACCACTTCAAGAAAGAAACCATTTACAAGTTCCTCAAGCTGCACCCGTGCGGGAAAAACGGCTACAGCCCCCTTCACCTGGCCGTGGACAGAAACACGACGTGCGTTGGCCGCTACCCCGTCTGCAAGTTCCCCTCATTCCAGGTGACCTCCATTCTGTTGGAGTGCGGTGCTGACGTGAACTGTCGCGACGAAGATAATAACAGTCCTCTGCACGTAGCCGCCTCCAACAACCACCCAGACATCATGAAGCTGCTTATCGCAGGTGGCACGCACTTCGACAGCACCAACTCCTTCAGGCAGACTGCGTGTGACCTGTTAGACGAGAAGGAGATGGCCAAGAACCTGATTCAGCCCATAAACCACACCACGCTGCAGTGCTTGGCCGCTCGCACCATCATCAAGTATAATCTCACGTATAGAGGAAATATTCCAGAGAAGCTTGAGGCGTTTGTGCTGTTGCACAGATAATGACTAAGACACTATCGAAGTTGGTTTTAAAAAGTGTCTCAGAGCATGGAACTCATTTCGAGTTCCCGTTTTCCACGTGTACGGTTTGTACAGAATAAGAAGTCTATCGGACACTTTGAGAATAGATCATTTCTGTTCTGTGGGCATGCCTGATATTTTCTCCCACACAATGCCTATTTCTTGCTGTTCATTGACTTTTTTTTTTTTTTCCACTTTTTTTTTCTCCTCCTGCAGTTTTGCCTGATCCCTCTGCTTTGTATTTGTCACTATGCAAAGATGGTGGGATGCGTCTAACTTAATTTCCCTTTTATCTTGCTGGCATCTGCACAATACTGTTGTATTGCTACTCTTTTCTGAACCCATGGTTATGCCCTCGTTTCATAATTTTCGTCGAAGTTTAGGGAATGGAATGCACTCGTTACTCCCTCCGAGCGTACAGAAGCTTTATGATGTGGTTGACGTTATGTGAAAACCATAAGTGCTTTATTTCTCCTATGCACAGCGTATGATATTGCGACTGTTCCATGTTCCTGGACTGTGCCACTGTTTTCTAACTGCCTGACTACTGTCATCATTTTCTCCAGATTTCTTAACTTGACTGCAAACCTGCGACAAAAATTATTATTATTATTATTGTTATTTTTTTAATATATTCAGAGGTTAGATCTGGAGCTTATTTTAAAAGTCCTCTGAACCCAATTGTTTTCAGGCGAGCTATAATTTAAAACAAAGGTTTGGATCAATTTTCTTCATTTACAGAATGTATCGTGTTAAATCAATCCCGATCTTCTCAGAGAGCTGGTTCACTGAATTGATTTTATTTTATTTTTTCGTATTCCTGACAATATTTGTAAAATACGGTATCATTCATGGATAAATTCTTACTCTAGATCCAATTTTGCGGAAAACAAGGGCTTTTCATACTTAGGCGCACATTTCACAAGCAGACGAAACAAATGTACAGTCCTAGCTATCAGAAAAAACTTGCACTTTATTGCAGTGGAGTTTCGAAGTTCCTTTTCCAATGGCTTGTCAATGTTCCCAGAGCATATTTAACAATAAACCTCGGTTGCACTTCTTTTATTCTTTTTCACTGTGGTCATCTTTTTTAAAAAGCCTGTAAGCCAACAGGCATAAGGTTTCCCGGGTGAATGGTTCACTCTCGACGGGTGAATCCTGGGCTCAGTGCTACTTCCTTGTGTCGCAAACTTGCACAGTCATGCAGTGTTCTCAGCTGATTCATGTCGGACCGGCTACGTAACATGCATTACTTCAGATCGTCTCCGCCTCTGCACTTTGAACACAATACGGTTATTTATTTCCCTGTATCTCTAAGCTCAATTTCAATCCCCTATATATGCCATTTTTCTTAAAATTAATTAAAAAATTTTTTTCTCAACTATTTTAGCTGAAGTGAAGTGAAGTGACTTTGTGGCCAAGTTTGGTGACCCATACTCAGAATTTGTGCTCTGCATTTAACCCATCCNGCGGCGCCCGGGGAGCAGTTGGGGGATCGGTGCCTTGCTCAAGGGTCTCACCTCAGTCATGGTATTGAGGGTGGCAGTCATTCACTCCCCCACCTACAATCCCTGCCGGACCCGAGACTCCAACCCATGACCTTCATGTTCACCTTCAGGTTACAAGTCCGACTCGGACCATTAGGCCACGACTGCCCCATGAAAATTAATTATTTAGCCTAAACTACAGCGATCGATATGAATCAGCGTTTAAGTGTAAAAGGGATTCGAGTTGGAAAAGCTCATTTGCTCTTTATCGTTTGTTTTAGTGTGCAGACACACCCTCAAGTGTCATGCATAGTGGAGCTTCTGTGTTGTCTTTTGCTCCTTTGTTTCTTTCTGTTTGTCTCTTTTTTTGTTCAGTGTTTGACATGTGACGCTCAACCTACTTCACTGTGTCTTTAAATAACTGCGAATAATGCCCTACTGAAAACGTGGCCTACATTACAGATTTGACACGCGTGCTTCCTCAGGTGATAATCTGCAGTTCAGAGTCTAGACAGATTATGGCTTACATCTTCTTATGCACCTTCACCACAGTTAGAACTTTAAAAGCTGCATCATCTCCAGCTTTCCTGATGTGCCACCTGCATTCAGCACGACTAAACGAAAAAAACCTAAATGCACCGACTATCACATCCACTGTGTCAAAAGCAGAAATGCCTTCTTACAAAGAGCTGCTCTGTATAAACCGCTTAATAGTGATCTTTTTTTTTTTAATCATTTTAACTGGATTGTTGTGTTTTCCAGCATGGTCTTGCATTTCGTTTTAAATGTCTGTTGCATAAGGGGTGCTGCGCAGAATCATTTAAAAGCAGAGGGCAACAGTATAAGGGTGGTGAACTTGACTCTCCCACACACGAGGACTTCGGAAAGACAAAGAAAGTACAGATAATCAAAAAGGAACGACAGTTTAGCCACAGAGGTTTAGCTATAGAGAGTGACAGTGCTCATACATTCAGTAGCGTTGAGTCCAAATCATTGATCTTGTGCTGTTTTAAAGTTCTGATAAAGTACACAGATCCAGTTGACTTGATTCATTACTGCTCTATATTTCCTGTAAAATGGCACTAATGATTGGAAATATTCATACTAGCCATCATACTGTGATTGTGGAACAGGTGAGACGACTTCACCCTCGCAGCAGGATGTGGCGTATCCGATGAACCATGCTTTAAAATTAAGGCACATTACTAAGACATTAATCATTTATATATTTAATTGTTTATTAAACTTGCTGCAGTGTTCCAGGCTTGCAGTGTTGAGCTGTCCGAGCCTTTGAGCTCTCTAGCGTACGCGTGACGCACGCAAGCAGCTGTTGGGGATGTGAGAGTGGTTTGCTTTCTATAGTGAGGTCTCGCTCTTAAGCCTGCCAAGGCCACTCATCCCCTGGGATTTATTCATCGGTGTACGTTTACTCCTCATCACATTGCCAAGGATGGGGTTAGTCAAAATACCACCAAGCTGTCGTTATGAGCAAAACAAAAAAAAACAATATTCAGCTGTCTTTTCCTAGTCACGTTAGTCTAAGTGTTAGAATGCTTTTGCTGTAAGACATTTTAGAAGCAAGACATGTCTCAGCGAGTTGCAAAACGATACAATGATCAGCCATAACATTTAAAACCACTGACAGGTGACTTGAATAACATTGATTATTTCGTTACAATGGCACCTATCAAGGGGTGGGATATATTAGGCAGCACGTGAACAGTCATTTCTCAAAGATGGAAAATGGGTAAGCGTAAAGATCTGAGCGACTTTGACAAGGGCCAAATTGTGGTGGCTAGACGACTGGGTCAGAGCATCTCCAAAATGACAGGTCTCATGGGGTGTTCCCAGCATGCCATGGTTAGTGCCTACCAAAAGTGGTCCAGGGAAGGACAACCGGTGAACGGGTGACAGGGACATGGGTGCCCAAGGCTCATTGCTGATCACCTACCTAAACATTGCTGCAGACCAAGTACACCCCTTCATGGCAACAGTATTCCCCAATGGCAGTGACCTCTTTCAGCCGGTTGATGCACCTGTTGATTGCCACACTGCAAAAAATTTTCAGGAATGGTTTGAGGAACATGACAAAGAGTGCAAGGTGTTGACTCGGCCTCCAGATTCTGTGGGATGTGTTTGGACAAACAAGTCTGATCCGTGGAGGGCCCAACTCGCAACCTGCACGACTTAAAGGATCTGCTGCTAACAGCTTGGTGCCAGATACCACAGCACACCTTCAGAGATCTTGTATAGTCCATGCCTCGACGGGTCAGAGCTGTTTTGGCAGCACTAGAGGGACCTACACAATATTAGACAGGTGGTTTTAATCTTATGGATGATTGGTATAAAACGAGAGCACGTATTTCTCGGGTGTGTGTGTGTTCCAGGTCCAGAAAAAAAACAAATATTTTCACTTTTTTCCACTTATGACATCCAGACTAAGTTTTATTTTGGTGCAGCTGACTTACTGAGCGCTAGAACTGGATGGCTGCAAACGTTTTTCTAAACATCTTAAAATATACCCTCTCTGACCAAAATGGTAGTTTAGTTTAAAAATCTGACCAGGGTAAGGCCTTTTTGTAGAAGCTATATTTGTCATCAGAGCTTCTAAAAAATCCTAATAAGCATGAAGCCTTATAGCAAAAAAAAAAAAAAAAGTAATATTGGCTTTCTTGTTTTAAATGTAGGACTAAGCCACAAACCCCATTTTAAGTGAGCATAAATAATGATGGATTTCTTATGTTTACTACTTGATTGCGAAACCTTTGCCACCAGTGACTGCCTGCCCTTTGTGACCCCAAGACATCACTGCTGTTCTGCAAATCCTGTAATGCAGCTATTTTCGAATTAAACACAACAGCTGAACCGTTTTGAAGGCATAACAGAAAACATTGAGGGACAGTGTGTGCAAGGCAGATTAGACTAGCCGTGATACTGCTATCTTTAGCAGGTGTTGCAGTCAGAGCTATTTTCTGTGGGAATATTCTGAGCAGAGTCCTACCTCATACCCGGTGATTGTTGGAATGAATTAATATTAAAATATTGAATCGTATATTTCTGTGAAAGAACACTACAGACAGGAAGTCTTTTCCGGTCCTTCTTTGGAAACATCTGTATTTTTGTATGCCCATATAGTAATTTTCTGTGTTAAAAGATGTTCACAACCAAAAACCAGTCAAACACTGGGGAAAAAAACTGTCAAACATGGTACTTCTGGTTCCTTTATAAGGACTGTCTTAATAACTGACTCCAGTGGAACCTCTTGGGACACATCCAGGCTTTTCTTGGTATGTTATTGAGCTGTGTTGCAGCGCTGCAAGGTAAGATATGCATGTGTGCTAGCAGCGAGACTAGAATTTCACTGACACAACCAACATGTGAGTAAGCACTCCCACAAACACCTTCAGCATGAGGCCTGTATGTTCTACTGGCACGTTTTTAATGCTATAAAGTTGTCAAACATTTTGTATAGAAGTGAGAATGTTGTTATAAATTCTCTATTTGAATGCAGCTTCATTGGTGAAGATCAGCTGCGTAGATTTCCAGGATAATGGTAGTCTGAAAAATGAGAGAGATCTCAAAACAGTATGTGGTTACTAGTAATTTAAAATGATTACTCTCGTCACATTTGGTTTGATCCCAGACAAAATCCTAGAACAGGAGAGTTCCGCATTAACGGTTTTCTGGGAAGCACCAAGCACGTGACTTATGTATGTACATAGATCACTCCTGCTGTACACACTTTTAATAATAGCACCTTATACTTCATGTAGACAGCAAACTATGGACAAGAATATAGATCATAATATTCAAATGTGTCAATATTTAAAGCTATTGTATAATATTTTAATGTTTATCGGTTGATTTTTTTTTAACTCAACAGTTTAACCAGCTAAAGCCCAACACTGAAATAATTTGGATGACCTCAGTTCACTTCTGACCTTAGTTCTAAGCCGGGTTTCACCATCCTGCCCTTACACTTGAGTTATAGATAGGGTTTGCCATATTAGCAGTGGTCGTTTTATGTCTGACAGGATATCCAATGGTAAGTCAGTGTAAATGTGTAAATAATTTAACCAGCAAATAGCATCTGAAAGTATAGAAATTCAATTAACTGTCCTTCAGTTTGTCCCTTTGTGGGAATCCTTAAATGTTCTTTGTAGAACCCTAGAAAAGAGAGTTTCCCTTTCAATAGAACTCCTTTGAAAGCTAAAACTGCAAGTCAGCCAGAGAACCCCTTAAGAACAATTTGTTTTCAATTAAAATAATACTGAGAGGCAGCATGATGGCACTTGCTGCCTTACAGCTCCAGGGTTCCTGGCTCAGGTGTTTCACATGTTCTCTTTGTGTCCACATGGGTTTCCTCCACTTTCCTCCCATGTCCTAAAAACATTCTGGTAAATGGATTGTCTATGATAAACTGTTTCTTCTTTGAATAAGTGTATGCATGGTGTCCAGCGATGGACTGGTGTCATCCAGGGTATACTCCCTTGCTCCAGGTGTTGTCCAAGTGTTGCTTATCTTGCTCCAATGGTTCCCAAGATAGGCTCTGCATGCCCTGAGACCCTGACCAGGATATGAATGAATGAAAGAATGAATGACAACTACAGTAACTGACTGGACAGATACCAGTTCTAGTTCAAATTTTTGAATAGACACACATTTTCATTTGAAAGAATGATCTAGCTGTAGTAGATGTGTATTGTCTATTTATTTTGAACCAAACATTCAGAGACAAACTGGGCTGCTATCACAGTGTACTAAGTGGATGGTTTCATAACTAGACAGTGGAATAGGTAATGAAATGACCACCGTCTCTGCGTTAAGAAACATGTTGCAGGTCCCCAGCCTCGCTCTGAGCCCTTTGAATCATTCAGTGCACACCTGGATCCAAGGATAATAAAGGAAAAAAGAGGAATAAGTGTCAAATTAGATGTTTTTGCCATTGAATGCTGCTTATTGATGACCTGTTGCATAGCCATGGTTCCTTTCACAGCTCTGCCTATGAACAACAAGGTGCTAGAAAATATAATAAGCTTTGATCCAGGGTTTTCTTTTGTACCCACTGTAATGTATGTCAGTATTATGTATGCCTCTGCATCCATCTCTCTATCCTCTGTCCAGGATTAAGCAGTTACTGAAGATGAATAAATGAATCAATGCATTTGTTCTTATTATTGTGACATTTTGTGGAGATGGGATATTTAAACCATAAATTTTCATCACTTGTTAAAAAAAAAAAATCTATGCACATACAGTAGGGAGCACTTGCGTATTCTCACTATTTATCTTCCTCTCACCTTGTTTACTCTGAGCACATTTAAGCAAAAGATAACTACTTCAATACATCCTTAATGATGGAGGATGTTTGCTGACCTTCAGGTCACAGGCCAGGATGTAAAAATGAGGACACAAGGTTGTGTTAATAAGGAGAACCTGCTGATGATTTCTACAGTCATGCTGACTAGACCACTTGGGAGTTGGTCCTTTAATGTAAGGCTACTTAGAAACTTTCATACAGTTTTTTTTCTTTTTTATTTCCCCATATGTAGACAATCAGCCACACCATGTTTGATGTCTAACGTTCTGCAATGGAGCTATAAGGCGCATGCAGCTAACAGTCAATGTAGCTATTTCACCCAAAGTCTTTTTCTGTAAATATATGCCTCAAACCAAATCCAGTTCAGCAGTCTCATACACTATATTACCAAAAGTATTCGGTCACCCATCCAAATGATCAGAATCAGGTGTCCTAATCACTTGGCCT
>CM074952.1:13829219-13870011 GCA_037577455.1 Pangasius macronema | reverse complement strand
GCAAAATATTTCAGCTTTCTCAATGTAAGAAAAACCCTTCAGTTAAAATAGGAAAAGAAACTGTACACTGGAAAACATGTGCATTCACCTGTCTAAGATATATTCAAAGAGAAAGTGAAAATGTAAGAATAATAAGGGGAAGAGACCAGGATGTTTGGGAGAATCTTGTCTGTAAGTTTGAGTGGCCAGTACAGGATATCACAAAAAAGTACATTTAGATGTTACAAAATAATTCACAGATATTACAGGACTCTGGTCAGACTTCAAAAATGAGGGTTAATACATACAATACAACATACAATACAACACAACTAAACCACGTTACAAGGACTGGATCAACCTCGTGTCTGTGTCTAAATTTGGTCTAATTTGTAGTACCTTTATCACAGTCCTAGAAAAAAGGAATGGGGATGACGGTGTAGTTAGATGGCGTATTCATATTGGCATCGGGGGATGCTGTGGTCTACCATGATGTGCTGACTTGGGTTACAACTAAAAATTTTGAGTTATGTGTATCTGTTAAGTTGTAAGGGCTGTGATGTACTTTGTTCTATTCTTGTTGAAAAGCAAATAAAATAATAAAAAAAAAACCTGTGACTGCTACAACTCGCTAATAGGTGAATGTGAAATAAAGCGCATCATGCCTCTGACACAGTCCTTTGAGAATTACACCACCAGGGTGGCAGAGTTGTGGTTTTTATGCCAGATTGGGGTAGTTTGGAAACCACAAATCAGAAGTGGGTTTGCACCACAGTAAAGACTCCCTTTTCCACTACACAAAATCTCTGGGCTAGTTTCAGGTCTCTTGGTGCCATTTCTGAGTTATAGGTGGGAGTATTTGCTGAGATCTTGCAACCCTGCACACTAGTGCACGTTCGCTGCCTTGGCAAAACAGCTGATATACAGTATATGTAGTTTTGTTTAATTTTATTACATTCTAATGCACAGCTTCTTGTTAAATGCCACTATTGTCCTAATAATGTTGAATGTTTTAATCAATTGAAAATTGAAACCAGTGCCAATGGAGGCAATGCTTATTTCTGCTGCATCAAAAATGATGTATCGTGTCCAGACACCACCGTATTGTGTCATTAGTTTAAACTTAAAAGTGATGTGGCGATCACTTACCGGTCTGACCTAGCCGAACTATCTTTCTGAAGTCGTTGAGCAATGACAGCTACAACCATAAAGGGACCACATCAGGTTCCACTCCTGTCAGCCAAGAACAGGAAGCTGAGGAAACAGCAGGCATCTCTCTTCAGCATGGGGTTTTTCGCCCACAGACCTGCTGCTCACTGGATGGTTGTTTTTGGGGGGGGTTTGTTTTTTTGCACCATTCTGTGTAAAGTTTAGATACTGTTGTGTGTATTTCAAACTGTTTCATCAGTTTCTGAAATATTCACACTAGCCTGTCAGGCACCTACATCCTTGCCATAGTCACTGAGATCACAGAAATCTCTTTGGGAATCCCGAACACGTTGATTTGAAGAAACTGAGCAAAATAAAGTCCAGCTTATAGCAGTATCTGCGATTGGTCCGACCTTATTACACAAAATTCACTCTATATTCCTTTCTTGTTACTGAAATATATACCCACCACATAGTAACAGGGTTTTAAAAGTAAAGCCAAAGTGTCTCTGAGGCCCTCTATTTGCTGGATGCAGTACATTTTTTTTTTTTAGCCCCGCCCATTTCCATGTAATTGAATGGTAAACAAGTCAAACTTACTTTTTAATTATACCTTACATTTGGAAAGTTCTGCAGTAAAAATGTTCAAGTCGCCTGAAACTATAGGGAGTAGGGGGTAATAAAAAGGAATACAATTTACGTAAAAACAAAAAATGTTTTTTTTGGTTTTTAGCAGTTGTGTTGATAATTGAAAAGGCGTGTGTGATGAGCTGATTGACAGTTTTGGGGTGGACTGGAATGATAACACACATGAAGCTCTTACTGAAACTATGGCCCAGTGAACTTCCTTTGACATCTATCAAACCTTGAATCTTAAATTTACAGTGTTTTAACAGAACTTTGACAGGTCTGTAGCAAAGCCATGTCTTGTTTTACTCTTGTTCTAACAGACCTTCATGGAGTTCTCTGCCGTTTTTCTGGTATGTGCCTCATTTTAGACTAGCTTGTTAACGAGCTAGCTAGCTGCTAGATACAATTAGCAAACTGAAACACCTTGATGGGAAGATGAAACATTAGCTCACTAGCTAGATATCAATTATAATTAAGCTAGACCTATAATTTTAACGGGTAACCTGATTTAAACCACTTGTAGGACAAGTAAATCCATCGATGGCCTGTCAGTCACTCCTTTTTAAACCTGCTCCGCCAACAGAACGAGCAGAGCATAAAAGTGATCGCTTCACCACCATTCGATATCAGTATAATCGAGAAGCAAGGCACAAACACAGTGTTCTACTTTTAGAAACTTTTGTTAGAAGACGATAATCATAAACTTGTTTGTTTCCCTTAGTCTATATTAATACACTTAACTATATTTATACCACAAGTACAGTTTATTCAAAAAGTTAAGTGAATGACCAGAGTAAATGTAGCATACTTGTGTGTATATTATTGCGCTAAACCAAATAATTAAAAAAAAAACTACAGAGTCATTTCCATAGTCTGTTTCGTCTCTTCTGACAAAACACAGGAATTGACATCCCCAATATATTGAACACTAAAATAGTAAGAAAGGTCAGGATACTGTTGCCGTAACGTCAAGGAGCTGGCTTGGAGTCTCACGGTGAGTGAAGCTTATTGCAGATATTGTATCGCCACGCAAATGGACACACACACACACATCAGCTTGTACAGGATGTGCCTGCCATCTGTTTCTTCCTTGTATCTGTTCAATGAGAGCAAGCTGCATTCTCTTTTACGAGCTATTCATCTTCCCTGAATAGTCGTAGTTCACTCGAGTTTCTGCAGCTACTGTGATCACTGTGTGATTCATCAAAAGATCACAGGACATTGCTGACACTTTCTTTGATCTTCCCAAAGCTCCACCTTTAACAGTACCTCACCGGCCAGGCATTAGGATTCTGTCGACGTCCCAGGAAGTGAATCTAAATGCACAGGAAAGGAGTGCTTCAGGCCCTTGTGACTTCACTGACCCCCACAGCTGATTAGATTGTTACAATTAGCAGTCGCATTTAGCCTCAAGCATGCGGTTAATCTTTATTCTCTCTGTTTAAGTGAAATCTCAGTAAATACACATTATCATAACCACAGGCAAACCCTGTAGAGGTTTCCTGTCAAGTCTAACATTTATGCCATCCTATCACCATCCTTGGTGCACTTCAGTTCTCGTTGTTAGGGGTTGTGTTTCAGAAAATAACACATGGTATTATTACCGTGTCTCTCTCTCTTTTTTTTTTTAGGTGGATCCACATTTTGTGCCATAGCCACACTGTGTCTGATGGGCAAATTAGAAGAGATGTTCAGCAAGCGAGAACTGGACCGAATTCGCAGGTGGTGCATCCTCAGACAACAGAATGGTTTCCATGGACGCCCCAACAAACCTGTGGATACGTGCTACTCATTCTGGGTGGGAGCGACATTGGAGGTAATTGAAAAGCCTGTGTTTCTGACATTCAAATTTTGGGTCGTAGTCCCGCACAGGACGACGTCCGCTCGATGTCCGACTTTATAACTCGACTATAAGGCATTCCGTAAGTGACCGAATTTGTTACTGTTCGTTATTTCTCTGTATTCTATCTCTCTAACATGTATCTGCCACCAGTCACCGGCGTAGTTCATCTCCTCGTGGTCACCCAAATATCCGTTCCATCTCTGAATAAAGTACAACCCTGTATAATACAGTCTGAGTAAATAATATCAGGCGGAAAGCGCATCCTTCCGTGGTACATGATTCCTCGCGGTGGATACACAATGAAATTGTCGTATGCACAACCGAGCCGACACACTCGTGTGTTAAGAAGTCACACATAACAGGCGCAAGCATTACTGTCAGTTAGAAGAATGTGCGTTTGTCCTGAGCAGAGACCTTCCACTGTTAGTGTGTTCTAGTCTGTGAGCAAACAGAGAAAATGATTGTTTGTTTATATTCCAGCCGTTCCAGTAAACGACCTTATTGTTTTACCGGTAAATGGATGTTCAGGGTTTGTTCAATAAATTTTAGGGCTATATGATTATATCTATGGGACCATGGTATACAGCATTAAGCTATTAAAAAAAAAACACCACTGGCTACACACCGATGAGTGCGCTTTACATCTAACTAGTGTATCTGCTTGTTTTATGTAGTTGAAAGCATTCTAGCCGTCTTTTCTTACTATGCTGTGTTGTGTACTTCACTCCAATAGTTTACAGATGAACATGCTACCTCTTAGAAGAAGAATTTGAACTAAATCAAGCTTTTGCTTTTCAGCTCCTTGACGTATTTCAGTACACAGATTTTGAGAAGAACCGAAACTACATCATGTCCACTCAAGACAGTTTGGTGGGTGGATTTGCTAAATGGCCAGACAGTCATCCAGGTAGAGTTACAGTTCTCTCTCTCTCTCTCTCTCTCTCTCTCTCTCTCTATGTGTGTGTGTGTGTGTGTGTGTGTGTGTGTGTGTGTGTGTGTGCGCACATGCATTCACTATTGTCATGTGAAACCACAGTGTAATTCAGTACATGGGGTGTGAATGTCTAATTGATGAGTGCAGGCTCAAGTGAAACAGAATGTGTTATCCAATGACCTTTACAAGACAAGTGCAGATACGTAAGACGAAGTAGGGTGTAAGACGAAGTAGGGTGTAAGACGAACATCCCACGTTCTGCTTCATCCCACATTCTGCTTCATCCCACATCCTTTTTCAGAAGGTGGCCAAAAGTTATACACTGGACATGGATTAGTTTCAGTCACCACCGATTTTTTTTGTCATATCAATGCTCTAGATATCACTTTTGATGCTGGTGTATATGAGGTTGGGGGTAAATTGTGTAAATTGGCTTTCACATAGTACGTAGGACGTTTATTGTCAAGCATGTTATCTTTGGGATGTGAGGCATAGATGTGAATTTTTAACTGTCCTCTGAGGTCAGAAATAGGAGCAGTGCTGAATGGAGAGGTTACGCAAGGTTATCTAAAGTGCGTGTTTATTTTATTCATAATACATGCTGTATTTTTTGTGTTTATAAAAACATTTTCGTTCTCAACTCTAATACTGTGGGTTTGGAAAGTGTTCAGTCCCCTTCTGTTTTTGCACCGTTCAGAAATTCTTGCATATTTCTTAAATATAAAAAACTGAATCCTTTAAATAATGATTCAGACAATTTATTCAGTACTCTCGTGTATGCGTCCACTAATTTGATTGGTGAAGTGGTGTTCCAAGTGTGTTTATATTTATTATATTTACTATAAACCCACTGGGACGTTTCACTGTGTGTATCACTCCTCTCATCTGTGTTTTCCACGTAAAATTCCACTTCCTAGTTTGAAACCATTTCTACAGTAATGTTCGTGACATCATCAGCGGACATGGCTGATTCAGGAATGGAACTTTTGGATTAAAATATGAAAGCTGCTTGTCAGGTGAAAAGGAATAAGGGACGCCAGTGTTACCGGAAGCACCTTGAACAGGAATGTACCGATCAATATGACTTAGACAGATTTGTCATTCATATATGAGCTAGCTAGGGAGCTAATGCTACAGGCTGTAAAGTGAGTGTGGCTTCTTCCGGATCTATTTCTGTTCGCGGAGCAAAAATAAACAGAATATTTCACCATATTTTGTCCGAAATGTCACTTACTCTATATTAATTTCTTGTTTTATCGAATTGTTGTATAAAAGCAGTATCACACTCTTGCTCGTGAGATATTGATGTTTTTGCTTTGTCTTATTGTGTGTAGATCAATAGCAAAAATGCAGCATGCAAAAACCGAAGGCGTCTGCACTCTTTCCAAACCCACTGTACATTTAAAATAGTAATCCTCTATATTTTGATTAGGTTTGGGATGAGCTTTTGGTTCTCCCTAGACTAGAACCTGAAGGACACACTTGCTGCAGTGATTATTTACATACTAATGTACATTAGAGTTCGATTCCTTCCATGGCCTTTTCATTATAATTCAATTTAGTGCACATGCTAAGCAGAAAAAGGCTTTTGGAGATACTCCGTTGGGGGCAGCCGGACAGCTGAAATGGGCTTCATGCATTATTCATAATCTATTAAAGAGGCCGTGTTCTGCAGCATGCCAAAGTCAGCTGATTTTCATTTACATTTTTGTCCTTGCACCCACAAAAGCTGGAAAGACATCCTACGTTAAAAATTATTAATAGGTTTTACTGTAAATTGCTGAAATTATTAGCAGAGATCAGAAAGTCAGTTAGGATTATGTCTAATTTGCCAGTCTTTGTCTCTGAAGTAAACTTGGTGTAAGTATTAAAATAGCAAAACCACATTTTAGGTAAAGTTCTGCTAGCGTGTGTGTGTGTGTGTGTCACACACACACACAAGTTGACTTAGTACAAGAGGAAAGACAGTGCAGGAGGACGGAGAGTCTGGGAGACGTGTGGATTTTTGGCATCTGCGGCCTGTCTTTGATAGGCGAGCCCAGTCTGCTTAAGGTGCACCCCGCGCTGAATGTCAGCTACAGAGCCTTCGAGTGCATGCAGCAGCTGCACCGGACATGGAGGGAGAGCTGCACATGACAGCGTGACAGACATACATACATACACACATACACACACACAACCACAGCAGCCTCCGCATCATGTGCAAGGATGAACCTCGTCCCTCTGAGCCCAGCTGCATTAACCTTAGCAGTAGTATATAGAAACCAAGCTGACCATGGACCGTCTCATATAATGGAGGCAGAGAGGAGGCGATGAATAAATAATCGGGTCCAGCCTAATCAATTATTGAACCTGAAGCTGTCAGTCGCTGCTTAACCCATGCAGAACGTTGTTTGGGTCGGAGTACGTATTTGTCCTGCAGAACAAGGTATGTTGGTTGCAAAAGAAAATTGTTCGACGGTCGTCCAGAAAACAATGACATTGGTTAGATTCTTGAAATGTCCATATTTTTCCCCGTTTGATGCTTCTGTTTTGCTTTCAATATATTTTATGTCAATATGTAACCTCTAATAAGAACAATGTCCATTGGAATATGTGTTCAAGCAAAATGTCCTTATAAAACCTACTTTAAGCTTTTCTTTGTTACAATCATGACTAGAGGTTATTGTACGGTGAACAGAAATTTTACATGAAAGAAAAGTCTTCGTTTCCAATAACGTAACAGAATCATATGAACAGAGCACTCCTCCTCCTCCTCCTCCTCAGTGAACGTGCCTCAGATAAATAACTCATTGATTAATAACTCACCCTTCCTTTAACCCGACCCCATGTTGCTGCAAATTAACGTCACTTCTCAAAAAGACACTTGAATGTGTTTCAGCAAAATTGGAGAATTTATTTTTTCTATGCCTATAGAAATATCAACGTTCGAGATAAAAACAAAGCCTTTCTATAATTATGAAATGCCAATGCTGTAAATTGCAATTTCAGTGTGATTAATAAATAACCATCTTTTATGTCAGAAGAACATTTATAACTGTGCCTGTAAGGCAGTGTGTATTTAAATGGGAAATAAATAAAGTATTGAATTTCTGTTTGATTCCGCTGCATTCAGTCATCATTCAGATGGGCGCTTAGAAGAATCTAACATAAAGCCTTTGTTTTCTTGGGCGTTTAAGTTTACTGGAAAGATTTGAAGCTGTAGTTAATACTTGCGTGGAACTGTAGCCCATTTCAGCATGATTCTCCTCCAGACAGTGACATTGTTTGTGGTGGAATAACACGAGGCAACATGTTAGAAGATGAGATGTAATTAGCAGAAGGTTTATTTTCTTTCGCTGTCAGCTGGGATGGAGATCACAACAGATTTAGATTAGTTGACAAACTTTAGGTTAGTATCATGAGTTTCAGTTTATTTTTGAGGGTTACAATACATTATATATAATAATGCTGATCCTTACTGATTGTACAAATGGTTTTGGGGGGAAATCTACAGAATATTACTGTTTAAAAAAGGACAGCTATCAATACTGAGAGGTATAAAAAATAATAAATAAATGGTCTTTCCTCTCACTTCCACCTTGTATGGAGGTTCTTTAAAATTAGCGAGCCTTGTTAATTTGTGTAGCATATGCACCTCACCTGTACTTCCTGGAATATCTGTCATCATATGTATCAAATATTAAATTTTAGCATAATGTTAACAGTATACCGAATTCAGATAATCAACATACTGATACTGTACAGTATATCATCTGTATACTGTATAAAAGCGTAATAGAAATGTTTTTACAGCTGAGAATATATGGCTGTAGAGCTCCACTCCACTCATAGAAACACTCACTCATAGAGCTACCGTAATCTTTAAGCAAATAACCATATACTGAATCATTTAAACAAAAAGTCAAAAGTGTCATAGAATTGCTAATTTACTAAACTGATGCTCAGTTGATATTAATGTTACATTTCTGTTAGATTATTCTCTACAGTGGGAGGAGGACAGCTGTGATCAGAGATGTCAGGGATGCGGGTTTAAGGCAGTAGACATGTCTAGCATTATTGATTTAGAGGAAGTAAAATGGATCTTGCTGCAGTTGACTTGCCATATATCAGTTGATTTTCCTGTAACTGAGGCTCTAAAACAATCTGAAACATAGGAGCTATAAGTTTGAGTATTATGTTATCCACTTTTTTTCCCCATAGTAACATGAAAGCTGAACTGGGATTACCATAATTTCAGTACAACAATAATTTAGGACTTGTATAGTCCTGATTCCTAAATAAGATACAGTCGACCATTGTAGTGCCATCTTCATAATGTACACTGTGATGAACAAATATGTACTGCTTCTTCTACTTAGAAGCCAGTCTTGACTTACATGTTTATATAGTTAGCGATGTAGCTTAATCTTTTATTACCTGTAAGCAAGCATACTGAAGTGAGGGCCCACAGTAAGCAGTAATTAAAGTAATATTGCCAAAGTGAATAGGTTATAAGACCTACAGAACATATTGGACAACCTCTGGGTCATTATCACCCCTCTGAAATGTGCAAAAGGTTCTACCACTGAATCTACCACTCCACAGCTGTTTTTTTTTTTACCTAGCCTACTAGGTTTAAATGTTATTGTGGCAGTTATATATGGTGTTTTACTATAAAAAAAAAACCTTTACTAGTTGTGCTGTCTGTCTTATCTCTGTATCAGTGTTATTGTGGAGAGGTGTGAATTGTTTCCTCAGCAGGGGGCTCACACCCCTCCCCTCCCCTTTCCCATCACCCTGCTCACCAGCAGCTAAACCCAGTCACAATACTCTACACACAGAAACCCAACAGTGTCCTGACTAATCTTATAACAGACTTGTGGTGATAAAATTTCATTCATTCATTTATTTATACTGATTGAAAATGTCCAATAAGCCGAATTCCATTGGAACGCCAGTGTACTGTGTGAAACGGTTAAATTTTGCACTTAGCACCAATGTAAGTGATCAGCCATGTTTCAAATATTTTCTATACAAAAATTGCTCAAATGGTCTCATTCAGGGTGGGGCAGGATAAGCTCCCGATCCACAGTGATCCTGACCAGGATAGAGCTCTTACTGAAGATGGAGATGAATGAATATGCCAAATTTCATTAAATGTGGTTAGCATGTTTTCCTTGCCCCTCCAGGGTTGGGGGTTCAATTCCCGCCTCCGCCCTATGTGTGTGGAGTTTCCATGTTCTCAGCCTGTGTTGTACAATTGTCCATAGTGTGTGTGTGATTGTGCCCTGCGATGGGTTGGCACCCTGTATAGGGTGTACCCCACCTTGTGTCCCAAGTCCCTTGGGATAGGCTCCAGGCTTCCCACGACCCTGTGAAGGATAACCGGGAAAGATTGGAAAAATGGATAGATGGATATCATCATCTCCATATTATCATCATCCATATTTCCGGTATAACTCTGCATTTTTAATTTGGGAGTCTAAGTGCCTGTTAGTCCAGTGTGTGACAGTACTGTGAATTCAGAAAACCCTGCCTGGTCACGTGGGGAGTAATTGTATAATTCTATAATGTTACGTTCACCTAGAGTGTAGTTTGGTTAATTTAGGTGAGATAGACCTCTACTACTGTTTGATACATTAGCCTTGTAGTTCCAGTACAGAACTAAAAACATCAGACACAAACTTGTCTTTGTCGATCAACTACATTTAGGATAAAGGTGACTACCCAATGCTGTAAATGTAAATGTCCTGTAAGTGGAAAATTGTGTAAATTCAAGGAAAAATCCACTCTGAATGACTTGTATCATTAATAGTTATAATTAATGTGAGCTTCAGTGGTATCCAAGATTTATTTTGTAATAAAATTCTGAGTTGACCTTTTATTGGTATAAACTTCTTTCATTGATATGTTGATATAGTTTCACTTTGTTTAATGGTTTCCTACATTACCCACAATGCTGTTCAACTACCTGCTGATATTGGAGCCAGTGGGATTTATGCTGTGTTCAACTCAAGGTTGCAACTTGCAATTCCCAACCTCCAGAAGTTTGAGGAAAAAAATACACATCACTCATCGCCGTTAGCTGGCTAGCTTGTTGCTAACAAAAGAAGAACACTGAGGTGTTCATGTTTTTTTTTTCTTTCCACTTACCAGGCAAGTCAGATGCAGTATAAGCTCTTGCTGCTACTTACAGAATGCTGCAGCAGCACTTCAGTACATTAGTCTGTGCAGCTCTCTCACCTCTTCATCTGTATATTCTGCTCAAACATGCTAATACCGCCTTCAACACCATCGCTAAGTAGCCTTGCCCAGTTTAAGTGCAATTGTATCATATAGTTGCATTGCATTATGGAACTTCGAGTCCAGCATTCACTATTGCACTACAGTGTGGGGTTTCTACTTAATATAACAATGACCATTTCTGGAAAATGCTAAATGAGAAAAGATGCTCTTGCTCTTTTTTTTGTGGAGCTAACATTGAAACCTGACTGTTATGTTTGAGAATGTTGGAAATCTTTCTTCTATTACACACCTTTGTAACTGTGCTAGCAATCTCCCCCTGTAACATCAGAGCATCTGCTAACTTCTCACAGGAATAACAAAAATACAGCACCAACCAGCAAACACATCACAAATATATAAATATAAATGTGTAATATACTTCAGGGTAGAGTGTTCCTTTAATTAGAATGGCAATAATGGATGACAACAGTAGACTTAAGACTTAGACTTAAGACTTAAAGACTTAAGTAGGCACACATCCATCCATTTTCTGTACCACTTATCCAACACTGGGTCATGGGGGAGCCTGGAGCCTATTCCAGGGAACTTGGTGCACGAGGTTGGGGACACCCTGGACAGGGGTCCAGCCCATTGCAGGGCACACACACACACGCACACACACTATGAACAATTTGGAAATGCCAATCAGCCTACAATGGATGTCTTTGGACTGGTGAAGGAAACCGTAGTACCCAGAAAAAAAAAAAACCAAAACACAGGGAGAACATGCAAACTCCACACACACACACACACACACACACACACACACACAGAATTGAAACCCAACCCCAGAGGTGTGAGGCAATGAAAACAGGATTATGAGTGCGAAGTCTGTCATTATTCAGTGTCTAATTGAAGGTTTTGAGAACATGTATATACAGAAATCTTAGGTCTGTGTGTCTGGAAATAAATGATGTCTCCTTTAACTAACAGTAACATACTAATTTGGGTAACATTAGCCAACATTATGCAGGTCTGAGCATCCAGCAGTTAATGATTCAAGCTAATTTTGAATAAATTAGACTGTCTGAGGGGGAAAAGCAAGTCTTTTGAAGTACATATGAACATTAGTGCTATGTTAATAACTGTAGTTGTAGCTGTTGCTAAACGCAACAACAGCAACAGCTCGGCACCGTAAATGAAGCCACGCCCACCTCTTGACAGCGAAGGGCGGGGTTTCATGCATTAAAGATGATCCTAAAGGTTTATTCAAATTGCCTTGGGAAGCAGTGAGCGATCGATGGCACGTTATAACCTGCTCTGTGGACACCAGCCAGTCGCACACAGGATGCTGTTCATGTGGCACAGCACGCACAGTCCTGCTCTCTCCGTCGTGCTCGTGTCTCATGGCGTGTGTATCCTGGGAGACTGAACCGCACCCCTGAGCTGCTGGAGGGCTTGGCTGCTGTTCTGCTCTCTCTGTCTTCTACATCCATCCCCTTTAGCACAGCCGTGTCTATTGATCGGATTATTTACGATGTCTGACTCAGAGGAGATAACGGAGTTCGGGAGCATGGTGGAGCAGATTGAAAAGGGAGAGGTAAGCCTGCACTGAAACACACTGATGATGGATTTTCTTTCTCTTCTTTGCTTTTTGTTCTCAGATTCCTGCCATTGCTTTGATCTTGGGAGCATGAGGGATGCTGCGTCTCATCTTCTGTAAGAGCGCGTGCAAATGAAGGACTGGAGGATTGCATTAGTACTGAAAAAGCAGCGCGTCATGCATTTAGCGGGGTTTAATCTGAATTTTCTGGGGAAAAAAATCCAATGCACACGTGCATATATAACGTAACCGAGCATGGCTACATTTGACAATGTGGCAGGATAAGAAGAAGAATCTAGGCAGTGTTTTACCTGAGATTATGCTACCTGTATGTGCTGGAGGTAATCATTGTAATTACTGGCCCCTGGCTGTGAACATGGCCGTGCAGAGACCGTTAGAAAAGCAAGCAAGTGCTCACTGTCTTACACCAAGACTGTAAAACACCGACTACAGCATAAAGTGCTGAACTACAGCAACCAATATTCACAAGCTGAACACAACAATCTGATCAGAGTGGCATTGATCAAATGAAACAATCAGTATTAAATATTTTGGATATAATAAATACCAATCTGAACTATTTGGAAAGTGAACTCTAACTTTGGATGTGAATTCTAGTTAGAAAAGCTAGACAGGCTATTAAAAAAGCAGTGAACTCATTTATTTTGCTCAGCATATACACAATACTCATCCCAACAATAACACACAGATCTATTCAGCCAGAACTATCTTATCCTACTACTCTACCGCACAAAGTGTAAGGTCGCAGTCACGTGGACTTTTTGGCATCAGAAAAAAAAATTCACACCTACCATTTATTTGAGTAAGAATTCATTTCATGACGTGCACGTGCGTCAGCCAATAAGATCATATTTCAGCTAATAGCAGTCTCCACCCACGGACACGCCCACCACATGCCACATAGTACCCGATGGGGACTATAAATACATCATGACAACATACATAGACTTTAGAGTCTGATATAATAATACAGTAAACTGATCAGACTGCTCAGAGCTCAGAATGGGTGTAGGTTATGCAGGTCACGTGACGGAGACTGACAGGCGGCAGCCTTTAATTGAAATATATTTCCTTGATAAGAGTCTAGGGTGAGCCTTTTCAACCAACTAAAAAAAAAGGCGTACATGGTAGGTGAAGCACTCGTGTTCGCACGTGTGTGTGTGTGTGTGTGTGTGTGTGTGTGCGCGCGCGCGCATAGTGCCCTGTGATGGACTGCATGCCATTTAGGGTGTATTCCAGCCACACCCACTGTTCCGGGGATGGGATGAGGATCCATCCGATCCACCCGATCCATCCAACTGTGCATGACTGGACAGTTTCAGTGATCAGCTTAATCTCAGTAGTCACTGACTCACATCTGGAACCGGTGTTTGCATTATGTATACAGGCCTACATGTTTACCCTTGAGGAAAATGGTTACCAAGTGACCAAAATAGCTCAGCCAGCTAATAAGCACACTTGTACCTGAATGCAAAAGTCTTCTCAGGCTATAGGACAGTTACAGGAGCACGTGAGGGCAGGATTTCCCCCGGATCCAGGTAACAGGGGACAGGAGTGTCAGGCTGGGCTGGGCTTCTTATTAGAGCACAGGAAGGCTGAAGAAATGCAATAAGTGTCTTTATATCCTGACGGGAATTAGTGCACTTTTGAGTTTGTGTTTCAGCGAACGAAAATATGTCCTTTAAAATATTTTTTTATAAACAATATACACGGTTCGTCTTATTCATCCACGCCCCCTAATTTGCATATACCAGCGCCCTGCCAGGATGGTTGCTATGGCGACTTTCATTAGCCCCGCCCTGATCCCCGGCTTTCTGCGCTCCTTCCCCATAAACTAACGGCAGTGCGTGTCGGTGTGAGTGCTGATTCACAGCGTGGCTTTATTTGTCCTGTCGACTCGCGTTTGTTCTCACCTTTTAGTGCTCGTCTCGTCAGAGTTTCCTGTCCTTCAGCTCAGCCAGCTAACACTACTTCTAAGCATTTAAGGCGTTTACAATGTCTGCGGTATCAAGGCGCAGCTCTATGGGGGTAAGTGATGCAGGAAAATGATTTGAGTGTCGCAAATGTGTTTGGAGCTCATTAGCGGGACGGCTGATAGCAGAGCCGAGGTTTGTTTTGAATTGAAAAAACAACAAAAAGGCTAACAAAAACTGAATTGAATTAACGCGGAAACGTTTTGTGTTGCCTGAATTTGCGACAGCAGCGCCTGTTTAAGTGTAAAAGAGCGGAATGCTTAATTTCAAGAGTGAAAACAAGCAGAAATTCAACAATGGCTTGCTCCCTTCCCCTTTATTTCCCTACATGGCTATTCATATGCAAATCAGGCGCGAGCTCTGGTGCATGGGGTCTTCAGTCTCATTTCTAGCAACTTATGGCAAGTACAAAATAGAAAACAAATCAATTCCTGTACATAAGTTTTGTCGCCTGTGCATTAAAAGGTTTGCATGCTTGCCTTGGAAGTCTACCACATTTTACCATATTTTTAAGATGGCATAAATGAAAAGTTGAATAAAATGAGCCCCACCTAGATATCTCAGTCAAACTGGTTTTCTGCACAAAAGCTCTTCCTGTTCATCCGGAGTCACAGAAGCCTGATTTCCTTCTTTTTCTGCATTTCTTTCTTTTTGTAGGTTCCTATAAAGAACATAGAGCGTGAGCTGATCTGCCCCATTTGCAAAGAACTGTTCACGCACCCGCTCATCCTGCCTTGCCAGCACAGCGTTTGTCACAAATGTGTCAAAGAGCTGCTCCTGCAAAACCAGGACGACTCCTTCGGCACGGACGGCGGATCCGAGTGCTCGAACCCCGGAAGCCCTCGGTCCAGAGTTCCCTCTCCCAGCATGGAGAGGCTGGACAGGCTGGTCCGATCAGGTGCGTCCCAGCTCTGAGTCTCAGCATACACACGCATGTGACACCTGAGTATGAAATAGTTTTCTTTGGAGAAATGTTTCAGTCCGTTAGTTTGCTGTGCAACAGAAAATGGGAAGGCTGTTGAATTTGTTATTTGTTTTGCTTTTTTTCTGCCCTCTGGGTGCCTATGCGTAGATGTGAAGTCTGGGGTGAGGAGGGAGAAAGCACATGAAGGAAAGTTATACTGGCTAATGCAACTATTTAGCTTTCTAATTAATTATTCTTGTCCGCACATTCCTAAGCAAACCTAGTCTATTAACTTAAGCATGACCTGAAAGCCTCCTGCCTGTGCTCCTGCATGCAATAATGTTTTAGTTTATTTTGCACCTACTATAGACCATTTCCTTACATTTGGGGGACGTGAATGGTTCTCTGTTACCAAAAGAGGGCAAAAAGTTTAGCAAGAAGGCTGGATTATTGTATTAAACGGCATATTTAGTGAACTATAGGCATGTTATGTGTGGACCCCCAGCAGAGAGGAGGCATTGACCGATGTTTTCTAGTTCTACCTCTTACAAAGAGTTGTCATGGTGAGGCAGTCTGGCATGAGGAGGATTAAATCAAACTGAACAAACCTCGGGACAAGAACCTCCAGGCTTCTTTTGTCATCCGGCATTTGCTTAAGCAAATTATTCATCTTTATTTTTGGCTGTCAGTGAAAGATATGCATCAAGCTCCTGTGAATGAACAAATCTGCTCCTGTTGTCTTCGTCTACAATGTCAGCTTTGCATTGAAATGTGTGACATGTAATATGATTTCATGTTCGTGCAATCCTGGGCTGTAAGCCAGGTCTCATGCCACATTTGTTCACATTTGTTCTGTGTTAGTCTTATTTTATTTCACTTCTCTGTTTGTTGCTTGCAGCCTCACTCAGAAGGTCATTTGGAGGGAGAGGTAGATGTGGGTTACATAATTTGAATAGCTGTAGTGAGTACAGTGTTTGTAGAACCCCTTTNCGAGACGGTGTAATGGAGTAACGGAAATGATGTGACGTTTCGCGACTCTATTTAAACGTCTACTGAGCATATTCACTGGATAACGGGGTGCAGCACTGAAGCCACACGTTTACAGACCCTTTTAGAAGAGATTATTGGACCAGTGTTGAGAGGGAGAACGGGCGGGAGAGCTGGGGATGTTGCTGTGGAGGTGTGCTGGACTGGAATGTGTGGGTCACTGTGCAGCGTTCCCCTACTGTGAAACATACCAGTATATTTCTAAACACCATTTCACAGTAGTGACCTACTTTATATTCACCCCTTTATATTCACTGTGGATTTCAGTAATGCCGTGCAGTGTCCCATGAGATGTGGGGTTTTATTTATTTTATTTATTTATTTATTTTTGCTTAAGAGTTTTATTTAATATTTTCCGGTCCTGAAGTTATCTCTGCCACTAGCCAGAGCACAGCTGCTCAGAAAGATTTTTCGATTTTTTTCTTTCCTAGGAATAAACAGTTTCACCTCATGTCTGTTTTAATATTTGAACAGTTAATGAGAGAATTAATAGGGAGAGGGGATTCTATATTAATGTGAAGTAATCAAGTATCATTTTTCCATTGGTATTTAGTCTTCTTCCTGTCAGTGCTGGCACGTGTTTGTGTTTGACAGATGCAATATGGAGGAATGATTAACAGAAATATTAAACCCACAGCAAAATAAAATGTTTGACTGTCAGCTCAGTATTTCGGCCACTGATGTCACTAAAATTCAGACTTTTTTTTTTTTTTTTTAAACGAATGAAGTTTATCTGATCATGCATGTTTATAATAATCTGACAGCCATTACAGATGTTTCCATGTTATATTTATTAAACTTGGGAAAGAAACCACTGAAAGAGAAAAATTGAATCAGTCGTGTAAAATCGAAAGCTCTGTAGAGACATGCAAACGTGCAAACCCGAGGTACCTGATCTGTGTCCGTTGTCATTTAAGACTTTTAAAAGAGTTGTACTGAACATTACAGGAGATGTATTTATCGCTATTTTATCCTGCAAGCTTCATATCCGTAAAAAGGGTAAAAACGCCCACTGCTCAGATGTTTTTAGGCCTGATGAACACCTCTAACTTACCCAAAACAACAGTGAGTGACAGTAAAACAACAGTAAAAAGTAAATGAAATTTATTTTCATTATTTATTTGAATACTGGTGCATCAAATGGTTAAGGGTATTTGAATATCTGAACACATGCCTAGCTTCAACGTACGTTATCATCAGGTCAGATGGTGGTTTATTCAGTCCAGTTGCTATTTGTCTCACAGCCAGCAGATGACACTAAAATGACTAACAGCTCCTTTAATTGGACAGAATGAGTATTTTATTGAAATATGTTCATTTACTGAGAGGTGCATTGTTAAATATGAATGCGTTCTTTGTACCGTTGATTCATTAATAGCACGTCTCATCCCCTAACTAATCAATCAGTATATCAGGGCACTGCTCCTAACCTAATCTTTTTATATGTAATTGTAGATGGTAAACTTTAGATGTCTCAATACAAGCCTCAGAAAGTCTTGTCTTATATTCAGTGTTACTCCTGTCAGTAAATATGCTCAGTATTTCAAACGTGTAGGCGTAATTCTGGACGTGTTTCAAAGCCTTATACTCTTCCACCCATTTCAGATGTTAATAGCACTCATCAGTTTGCATCTGAGAGTGCAACCCACTGCAAAATTAGCAATGTTAAAGTGAGGACCAAATTTACCTAGTGTCAAAGGCAGATAAGTAAGTTTTAGAGTAGTGCCGTAATCCTGAATGAGAGGGTGCTTGCCGTTGATTTGTGGTTTCTGTAGGGCCAGGCACCTCTATGCTCTGCCAGCATGGCCTTACGATGACTTACTGGTCTGAGCGTTTTATTTTCTTTCCCTTCCTCTGCACTGAGTGTCATTGCGGCAGCAGCAGCAGCAGCAGCAGCTGGCCCCAGCGAGCCGCGCTGCAGATGCTGCCTGCTCCTCCCCTCCCCGAGCAGCACAGCGCAACCACGGCCTAAGTACATGCTTCTTCTTCTAACACGCCCTCACTCATTGCCTTTTTTCAATCACTTTGTTCAGCTCCCATCCGAAAAGATAACAGTAGTCATTCCGTCACCACCATCCCCTGCTACGTCCATAACAATCAAGCCGTTATGAGTCCGTTACATCTCCGTACATCTGTGTGCATGTTTGTTCCAGAAATGTTTTGCATCCATCGGTCACTATTGTGCCATGCAGTGTGATGTCACTTTCTTGTTTCTATGCCATGCATCTAAGTGTAGTCTTATCTGAGTGTTTGTTACCTGCTTGCGTCTGCCGTGGTTGTAGTGAATGTTTAATTGTAAGTGACTTTGTCTTATCTGAGATTTTCTTTCGTGTGAAATACTAAGTTTGTGTCTGTCTCTGTAAATGTAATGTGTATATATGTGTTAAATACATTGAACTGGACAAGGAACAGGAAAAAGCGTTACCTGAGACCTCTGTAGTTTTCCTGGTGTCATTAAAATGTTGTCAAAAGAAACAGAAAACTCTTGTTAGTTGTCATATCATACCCAAGAATTTTTTTTTTGTGATTAAATGTACATTTGTTACATCATCTGTCTATTCAGGTTGTCTATCAAGAAATTGGTCTGTAATTCTGTAATTCACTCACACATTTGTTTGCTATTTCTTGGTTTGACCTTAGTTGAACTTTTTTTATTGTCCAGATCATTGTTCACCTTGTGTGCCCCCCACCCCTCCCCACCCCCGTTTGTTGCATTGTTTGTTGTATTGTTTGTGAGCATCCTGAAACTCGAGTCTCCTGACCTGAGTTTCATCTTTTGAGGTCAGCATTGCATTCACTTTTATAATTCTGTTCATCCATCTGTTTAACTGACAGAGTAATATTTGTGTGAAATCAGGGTCCGTGTCCTCCTCCCCCGGCTGGAGGCGCTCTTCAGTCACCCCCCGCGTCACCAGCTTCCCATGCCCAGGTTGCCAGCGCGACATAGAGCTGGGCGAGCGGGGCATCAGCATGCTCTTCCGTAACTTCACGCTGGAGAGCATTGTGGAGCGCTACAGGCAGGCGGCCCGTGCCGCTGTCGCCATCATGTGTAACGTGTGCAAGCCGCCTGCTGTGCAGGAGGCCACCAAGAGCTGCATGGACTGCAAGGCGAGCTACTGCAACGAGTGCTTCAAGCTGAACCACCCGTGGGGGACGCCCAGGGCCCAGCACGAGTACGTCGGGCCTACTACTAACTTCAGACCAAAGGTACTAACATCAGATCCTATAATGGTGTTCTGGTCATCATTTAATGTTTAGCCTGGCACTTTATACAATAACAGATTGCCATAGCATATGAACTATAATCATGCTGTCGGTGACCTTAAAGAGCATTACTGAGGAAAAATGGACCCCTTTTGATTAAAATGGAAAATTTGTTTAAATAGATTTTTGATTTTTACATCATGTCGTCTATAGACACAAAAAAGACATTTTCCGCTCATTAGGTTAGAAAATAAATTAATAGTATATTTTTATATAAAATAAAACATCTACCCTTCATTTACAACTTGACCCTTTGTCTATCTGAAAATAATTTTAGTACGCATTTTAAAATGCAAAATGAGCTGACATGTTATGGCCTGGTGTAGGATCAGAATATAACAAAAAGAAGGAAGAAGTCATGTCCTCCTGGCTCCCAGAACACAAGCGTATCCAACATTACATTGTCAACAGAGTTTATTTTCTGTACATTCAACTCATTCAACTCAGAACATAATAAAACAGGAAGTAGAAAGTACTACAGGAAAATCAAATATCAGAAAAGAGAAATTAATACCAAAAACAATCTAACTTGGAGTTTTAGGAAAACTCCACGGATTTAGGACCTTTTGCCTCTTACTAAACATAACCAGGAGAGAATGAGGTAAGCACAAATCCTCAATCTCGTACCAGCATTGTATTAATATACAAGGTTTAATAACCACTTTCTAGGCTACTTGAACTCGTACAAACCAGAACATCAACCAGCACTATTATACAAAATGATTTATTTGGTATAGGTTTCACTGTATCCTCCCAGCTAAGTGTGTGTTAATTATAGATTGGAACGCCATTAATGTTGTCACCAGTGCCTCCAAAACATGCATAACTTTTAGGGTTTGATTTCTTGATTGGAATAATTTGTGGGAGATAAATGTTCACTGGATTATATTCCCATCTCAGAGTAAGAGTTTCCATCTCTCTGGCTGTAGGTGTTGATGTGTCCCGAGCATGAGATGGAGAAAGTTAACATGTACTGTGAGGTGTGTCGCCGGCCAGTGTGTCACCTCTGCAAGCTTGGTGGTTCTCATGCTAACCATAAAGTCACATCCATGAGCAGTGCCTACAAGATCCTCAAGGTATGCACACTCCAACTAAAGATTGGAACATAAACTATAGGTTTCTAACACATTCTCAAGCATGTGATGGTGCACTGTATTTGTTAAAGGTTTACAGTTTCTTTTTTTCTTCTTTCTTTTTTTTTTACCTGCTCATTAAAAATTGAGCAGTGCGCATGACCTGCTTAGCAAGAACTCAGGATCATGTTGCTTGTGAATAGAAGGGAACAGAGCGAAAAGTTCATGCATGTACGTCTGTCAGTGAAAACCTCTTCTTTACTTTTGGCCAGATAAATTCCTAAAGAACACAAAAAGCACCTCAGGCCCATTTTGTCTTTAGTCTAAGCCTGTGTAACCTTAGATTAGACCAAGCAGGCCTGGGCTATGCATTTTTAATGCAATCAATTGTGCCTAATAATGTTAAAGCCATCCCAGAGCTCTATGTCTTCTGTCAATGTGGTATTAGATGCTCTGAACTGCCTGAAAATTGCTGGGGCAGTTCACTTTTCCATTACGTGCATTCACAGCCTAATAGGTTTTATTGTTCCGCCAACAGGATAAGCTATCAAAAAGTATCCATTACTTAATTAGCAAAGAGGAACAAGTGAGGACTCAGATTTCTGAACTTGAGGTCTTGATTCGGCAGACTGAGGTAAGTAGTTTGTGGAAATATTCGAGAGCCTTTTGGTGTAACTTCTCAATGCTCACTGCAAGATAGGATCTTCTCTTTCCTTGTCAAGTACACTTTCTGAACATGTTTATACACAATTTTAATGGTCAAGCTGTGGAGTGTTATGGTATTGATCTCTGATTTAGAATGGCTAAGATATTGTGAAAAATCCTAATGGAAAATTATTAAATAATAATGTTTTAGAGTAATTTATATTTTTCATTACTCGACATTATCGTAAATAGAAAAGCAACATAAATACTGTCGATTACAGAAACTTAAGGTTATAAAACTTCTTTAGCTTAAGGTGAGCAGTCTCACAGCTATGTTTTTAATGATTAAAATAGCGTTTTGGTTCTTAGGGACTCAAAGATGGTCCACGTTTTTGTTCCCTGCCAACTCCTAATAAACAGGGACCAGCGTATTGTGTTCTTGACTGCTCTGTTTAGGCATGTTGGCAGCTGGCAAAGAGTAAAAACTGTCTAGTGGTCCACAAGGCCTGGTTCTGGAAATGCTGGTGTAGTATATTGTGTATAGTGATGCATTTATTGAATACTGAGCATTAGTGCTTTACCTAAATTGTCCAGATTGACTTTTGACTACTTCAGCTTGCATAGAAGTAGCCCCCTAGTATTTCCTCTCAAATGCACATCATTAGCTGATGGAAGAGAATGGCAATCAGATCATTGCTGGGTATTGGCAAATAATCATAGCTCTTATCAGTGTATCGAAAATGAAAATGGACTAGTAGTGCTTTTGGTAATTACTGTTTGTGTCTCATCAATGTAGGAAAATGGACAGCTTGCAGAGAGACAGGCGCATGAGCACTTTGAGCGTCTTTTTGAGACTCTGCAGGAAAGGAAGACTGAATTGTTGCGGTCCATTGAGCTGTCCAGGAACCGGCGTCTGGACAAGCTCAGGAGCCAGGTGGAAGAGTACCAGGGCATGCTGGAGAACAGCGGTTTAGTGGGTTACGCACAGGAAGTCCTCAAAGAGACTGACCAGTCCTGCTTCGTTCAGACGGCCAAGCAGCTCCACATCAGGTTACACCAGTGTCCCCTGATTTCATTTCAAATTTTTACTGACAAAGCCTCACAGTCTGAGCAGAAGTCACCCATTTTGATCCTCGAACCACTAATGAGGATAAAGAGCTGCTGTTTATATACCGAGACAAGCTGCTTAGCAGTGGCTAGTGGTCTATCTTAAGGTTCTGGTTAGTGAAAGCTGGCCATGTGCTTGTGAGCTTTGCAGAATGACCTGCATGGGTGGCTTTAAGTCTAGTAAAAGTTTGTGTCCTTCAGTCTAAATACTCCTGATAATTGATCTCTATTAGGGAGCCTTCAGCAGTTTACTATCTAAGAACTGTGTATATAATGATTAAACATGGCTGCTGTAGAACTGCTGCTGTATCACACTGTCTTCTTGGGTTTAGGGTTCAGAAAGCCACGGAGTCCCTGAAGACCTTTCAGCCTGCTGCTAACCCCTCGTTTGATGAGTTTGCCCTGGACACCTCAAAGGAAGAGTCCTTGCTGAAAGACCTTTCCTTTGGTGGAGGTAAGTGTGAGAATGGCATGCATTCATCTAGTCCTGTACGTGGGTGGTGGGGTGCTGGTGTGTCTGCTACCAGTGGCTCTCTTAATTAAATAAGCTGGTTGGAGTCCTAATATATCCTAGGATTTTGGCACAAGTGGGATTGGCAGCTTTTACTATAATTCCTTTCACAATGACTCATGTTCTTGTTGTAAGGTAGAGTTTATGAAATGGGTCTATGTGTGTGTGAATATAGAGAGTATACTGATGAGCACATTGGTTTTAGTACCTGTAGAAATTGTATGATCTCAATAGTGCAACAATAAACCTTGTGTCTGAATGTGGACTTTCCTCCTATTCCTCTAAATACATCTTCTCCTTGTGCTGGGTGAACTTGGAGTTTTGCTTTCTAGATGAACTATAAACTAGAGCTCCATATTTTTTCCCACTCAGAAACCAAGGGAATGTAAACCTTTGCGCTCAGTTGTATGTAGATAAAGAAAAATACAGGGAGAAACTGGAGCGCTACAGAGGCAAATATAGATGTTAAAATTGCAAGCTAGTATACAAAGTCTGCTGAGGAACTGTTTATTTAGTCAGAAGTCTCTCATCAGCTGTGCAAACAAAGAGCATATTTTGTAGTGCTCAGCAAAAATATGTAGAAGGGGAAGAAAAAAAAGACTTCAAACTTTTAAAGCTGTGGGAAATTAACTGGTTAATACGTGTATTGTACTTGAAGACATGTTCTATGCCAGAATTATTCATTAGTTTATTTATTAATTTATTAATTCATTTAATTTATTATTAAAGTTGTGAAGGTCCAGTTACATAAAATTCCTTGCTTACAGAGATCTGGAGAAAAAAATGACTGGCAGTGAGTCTTTTTCCATTAAACTGTGCAGACATGAGAAATTATGCCAGTATATGAAGAGACCTCAGTCCGTAGATAACTCGTTACCGACTGATCACTAGACAGTCACCAAGTCTGACCGGTCTAATCACAACGTGGTGGTCAAAACCCTGCTTTCATCACCCTGGAAATTCTCAGTGATTGTTCTCAATGATTCTCTTTGACATAATATTCATACATACATTCATACATACATTCATACATTCATGGATTCAGAAACTAATCAGACACTTGTTGCACTTTATTGACTTGTGTATTTGATTCTGAATGGATACAATTGCCATTTTTTACTCATTCTTTTAATCTACACTTAATTGCCCATAATAACAGAAGTTCATTAAAAACCGAGAACTGAAATCTCTTATTCACAAAAGTATTCAGCCCCTTTGCTGTGGCACAAGTTGTGGTAAGGTGCATCCTGTTTCCTTGAGATGTGTCTAGAACCGAACTGGAGTGAACCTTGTGGAAATTAAATTGATCGGGCAGTTTGGTAAGGTACAAACCAGGGACCCACAATGTATACTGCATTATCAATTTCAATTTCAATTTATTTATAAAGCACATTTAAAACAACTTGCGTTGACCAAAGTGCTGTACATAAATCAATCAATTATCAGTACAAAAAACAAGCTCCTTGGACTTCATGGCTGTCTGTGGATCTCTGTGATCAAATTGTGGCAAGCCATAGATCAGGGCAAGGATATAAAACAATTTCTAAGGCTTTGAGTGTTCCCAGAACCACAGTGGCCTCAATCATTTTGAAATGGAAGAAGCTTGGCACAACCTTGAATCTTCCTAACGTTGGCCGTCTGGCCAAATCGGGCATCCAGGAAAGAACGTTCTTGGTCAGGGAGGTAAGAAAGAACCCTACAGTCACTCTAAAAGAGCCTCAAAAGTCCTGTGCAGAGATGGGAGAACCTGTTGGGCAGACCTGCCAGTACTCCATAAATCGGGCCTTCATGGCAGAGTGGCAAGACGGAAGCCACTGTTGAGTAAAAGATTCTCTGGTCTGATGAGATGAAAAGTGAACTCAAAACAGCAAGCACTGTCTCTCGCAAAGAACAGGCACTGCACATCACCTGGCTAATACCGTCCCTACGGTGAAACATGGTGGTGGCAGCATCATGATATGGGGTGCTTCTTAGTGGCAGAAACAGTGAGACTGGTAACAAATGAGGTACGGATGAATGCAGCCAAATACATCCTTGAAGAAAACCTCCTATAGAGCGCAAGCGAACTCAGACCGGGGCAAAAGTTCACATTTCAACATCTCAGTGACCCTAAGCATACAGCCAAAACAACACTGGAGTGGCTTCAGGGCAAGGCTCTCAATCTCATTGAGTGGCCCAGCCAAAGTCCAGACTTATGAATGGATAAAAAAAGAAAGGCAATTGTATCCATTGAAAATTCAAATCCACAACACAAAGTGTGCAACAAATAAAGGGTCTAAATACTTTCTGAATCCATCGTGTGTGTATGAATACAGAATATCTTGTCACCAATCAGTGACATAATGCATAATTCCAAAAAGTCTTTCTGAGTATGGATAATGATGTATGAAAATACTATAATTAAGACAATCAATTCTGAAAGTTCACTATCTGATCTTTGAATTACGAAGATTACCGATCACTACCTGTTTTTCGTGACGCATGTCACTCACCTTAACTAGTTTCCTTTTTCGTCTGCAGGCAGATAGCATCTGGCCCATCCAGTTCAACACTGCATCAGTGATTAGAGTGGACTTTAATGGTGTTTTGTAGTGCTGATGGAAGCCGTAAATGCCCAGTGTGTGGCACACCTTCTTGGCCTCCAGCCCTTTAAATCTGTTTTCGTTTTCCTCTGCCATACTTTCTGCTGCAGCAGATTCATGACCAGTGAATGAGATGAGGTTTCTTCCCCGTTTTGGGGTTTAATGCAGCCCCTGTTCTGATCAATAGCTTGTTATTCGGGGAGAAGTGCTTTGGGCTTCATGCCTAAAGGCTTGGCAGGCTTCTTTGGTTGTGTGACAGTCCCCTCTTCGTCCTCGCTTGCCGAGGTTACAGCTCTTCACTTTTTGGACACAGTCATGCTTAAGATTTCTTCCAAGCTTAACAAACCCTGAATTTTCTGTATTTTACATGCACCCATTTAGATGATTTAGTTAGTTATTTTTTTCATTAGATATTTTATTTATTTACTTGCATTCTGTTGTGAATCTTGGAGTTAGGCCTGGCTTGGGAATAGCTCTCTTCCTGTCCTGTTCACTTCATGTCCTTTAGAGTTTAGTGCAGGAACCATGTCTTTGTACTTCAAACGCTAACACTGAGTTGTTTATTTTTATCCATTTTTGCTCTCCAGTTCCTGATCCTCCCATGATTGACCTGTCTCAGAGTCGTGTGTATAACGAGGGCCTGATTCATTGGAGACTGCCCGAAGACTCTCTGCCCACTGACCACCATGTCCTCGAGTACAGAAAAGTACCTACAAAGGTTGAGGAGGAGAGCCAGTGGCACCTGACTGAGCGTGTGCACGGCTCCAGCACAGTGGTGTGTGATCTGGATAGCGATTGCCGCTACGCATTCAGAGTGCGGAGCTGCCGCAATACCATTCACAGCCCCTACAGCCCTGAGGTGTCCTTTCACACACCTCCTGCACCAGGTAAATTAACCTCATCATGGATGATCATTTGATTCTTACATGATAGTCAGTTACTAATGCAGCCAGTTCCCAGGTCCCAGATTTGTGTGTGAATGTATACATCAGTGCTGTAAAAATCCTCATTACTATAATAGTGCTTTTACCACCAGATGGTGCAGCATGGCTTAGCAAATTAACTGCGATCTCACGTGATGTCGCTATTTTCACAGTATCAATGTACCCATGATGAATCTAGTTACCCTTCTTCCCCAGGGACCGGGCAAGCTCAGACCTGCAGGTGATGCTAAAAATAGTGCACACTGTCGATTAGTCAAGCGCAATTACACAGAATGTTGATTTAATCTCTGAGCAGAGATTAAAGTCTCTAGCAGCACAAAAATCTTCAGTAGTAGTGTAGTGATTTCCAGAGTTTCTTACTCGTTTAAAAATCTGGTGAATTATAGAGACGAGACAGTTTTAAAGTTTCAGATTTGTTTTTATTAATCTACACATTTCTTACTGCTAATTAGTTAGTAATAAGTACATGGATTTTTACATTTTTACACGCCTTCCTCCCGGGTATATCAGACATGTCCTAGACAGGGTGTAACTCGCTGTCTCGTACTTAATGCAAATGAGACATTCTCTATGTACACCGTCACGACGTGTGATCCTGACGCTCTATATTACTATAGTAACACTATAGAACATAAATTATGGCACAGTACATTTTTCTGTGATATTATAGATATTTCTTTAGCTGTATTGTAGAAATGCCTTCACGAATAATGATTTCATTTGAAAAAGTATATTATAATCCCTTAAATTTTCTAATATCTGCAAAACTGCTGGCCCTTTTATTCAAATCCACTCTGAGAAATGTGCTGATTCTGCATCTCGCTCAAACGAATCCTGACTATGCTTTCTGTAGAACCAGCTCTCATATGCTGATTAATGACTGAACATATGGTATGTGGCAGTTGTACTGCTGAGCCATTGGATGTGTAACCTCCTGAGACGCTTATGTTTGTATTTAATGCACATATTTGAACAAAATTACTAAGTAGGCAGATGCCTCTTTAGATCGCAGCATGTTCCTGTCATGATTACCTTTAGCTCCCATCCAATCTGCCAGCATTTGTGTGCTTAGGCCAGCAGAGCACATTCTAAGCATGGCCATCTTTCAGCCATCAGTTGCCTGTCATTCACTTAAGTAACTTAAACTGCTGTCAAAATCCAGCATGTCCGTCAAGCTACATCTTGATTTAGATTAATGTTCGCGTGCTAGAGATTAATCTATCAATTCGGTTTTGAAATTGTCTACCAGCAGTCTGTTTAAGCCCAGATCTGGATGAAGGTCCATTCCAAATGAGCATGAGTGTGTTATTAATGAGGGAGATTTTTGGGTGACTGCACCTCTTTGTAATATTTGGTGTCTTGTCTAAAGCATCGGCTCAGTGCTTCAATGGTGGGGCTACAATTACAAAATCATAATATTCTGAAGTAAGAGTTTGGATTATTCTAGGGTAGCTACAAATTAAATTGCAAAATTAAGGCGTATTGCAGCACTGGACAAGTATCATATTTCTAGTCAGTGCAGCGTTTCAACATATTTCAGTACGCAAATGATGTGACTCACTGGTAACTTAACTCAATGTCATACAATTAGTCACTGACAGTGTCTCAAACAAAAAGTCATCTTTTTTTTTTATATATAATTATTTCATCTCTTTTAATTGTGTAGTATTTGATATCCGAAAGAAGTCGTCACATCCCGTTCCTTCTATAATGCTTTACATTCTGTTGGTCAATATTAAGATTAAGATAACACTAATCCTTAATTCAAGCCCTAAAATCAGGTTTCATTTTTAACAAGCTGCTGTTTGTTCTTCCCCAGTGTTCGGCTTCCTGTTCAATGAGAAATGCGGCTACAGTGCAGAGCGTCTGCGGTTGAGCAAGAGGAAGGACTCTGTGGAGAGCATGGCTGGCATGGCCTTCCTGTTGGCCGCTGATCGGGTCCAGACTGGAAGTTACATATGCCTTGACTACATCATCGGTGACACAGGCATCTCACATGGCCGTCACTACTGGGCTTTCAATGTGGAGCCAAGCTCTTACATGGTGAAATTGGGAGTGGCGTCAGACTCGAAGATGAGTGAGTGGTTCCACAACCCCCGTGACACCAGCAGCCCAAGGTGAGCCCAAGTGTATATGAGGGGAAAAACATCCAGTGTTACTTCTGTTAAGAAACTGGGAATGTGTGTACATTTAAAGGAGAGTACTATATTGTACAAAAAGGTCTTAAATAATGGTCAGTTATCTTAGGTTATTGAACAATTCATTTAATTAATGAAAGAATAGTGATTAAAGGTAGTATGCTGCTAGTAAATGCCACCCCACCCCCGGTCCGTAGTGGTTCTGACCATTTTCAGGAGGTTAACACTGTATTTCAACACTTCCCCCTATCTTTTTCTTGCCATTTCCCCTTGTTGGAATCAACATCAAGGGCTATTCCATGTCTGTCAGTTGGTTTGTTCCAGTAATCTACTCGGGACCCTCCTAACTACATTACCTCTGTAGCTCTCGTATTGAACGAGACTTAGTAACACTACTGATGCAGTATCTTTTTCAAACATGGTGGCTAAAGCATTTTATAGGTTTAAAAAAAATACAGTGTTTTGATTTGCACATGGTGCAGCGGGTAGCTTTTTGACTTTTTTCAAATTTTGAATCACTTCCCCGATTTGATCCTGAGCTCGAGTTACTGTCTGCGTGGAGTTTTTTCCGTGTTCTAAATTGCCCCCTACATTTTTGTCTGTGATGCCCTGGATGGATTGGCATGTATTTAAGGGTGTTTTACTGCTTCGCACAAACTGTTCCCAGGACCCTGAGGTCCTACTTCGTCAATCTACTTATTTACTGACTTATTCACCATTACTTTACGTCCCGGATCCAAATGATAGTTGTGAATGATGTCAGAAAAGCCCAGTCCTGGGTTGAAACTTAAAACGTAAGAAAGTGAGATGTCCAACGTGAGGGGTGAAGATTGTGGAGTTCGGATTTTTAAGCATACACACATGTACATGCAGGCATGTAACTGAAATACTGTTCATTTAAATTGGTGCATCTGATCTGTTGCTTCAAATAGTTGGAGCTAGTCCAAGCCAACTGCTTCCTGTTCAGCAAATCTTGCTCATGCCATTCCCATCATTTCTTTCTAGGTACGACCATGACAGCGGGCATGACAGTGGCAGCGAGGACACGTGCTATGAGCTCTCGCAGCCCTTCACTCTGCTCACAGCAGGCATGGGCAAGCTGTTTATTCCCAAAGCGTCCCACACTGCAGCCGCGGGCGACCATGGCAGTCGCGTTCTGCCTCTCCCTCAGCGAATCGGCATCTGCCTCGACTATGATTCCGGCCGCGTCTTCTTCTACGATGCTGACTCGATGCGCTGCCTCTACGAGCGTCAGGTGGACTGTTCCGGAACCATGTACCCTGCGTTCGCCCTCATGGGGGGCGGAGCCATCCACCTGGAGGAGTTCATCACAGCCAAGCGCCTCTCTTACATGTGAATGTGTCCGAGTTGATCTGCTGAACACTAACTATTCTATTCTATTGGCTTATTTTCTCCCTGGCTTCTCGCAAGTAATGATATGTAGCTGTCTGCGAAAACACTATTTCAGTGCACTATTTCAGTTTAAGAGCCACAAGTAACCTGATAAACCCTTGGTTCAGTGCCTTTTAGGAGCCCAACTAGGCAGGGGTTTAGATTATGTCAGCACTTGTACACATCAGGGTTTACTAACAGTCACAAATGCAAAAGGGCACACTATACCTTAACATAATGCAAAGATTTACAGATGTCACCTATTTGCTGTTCACGTGTGAGCAATTTAATGATTGTCTGACGTTGCAGATGAATAAGTTAATCGACACTAACTAATACCTGTGCACTAATAATAACTGGCTTTGTAAACTGTTCTGATTGTAGAAATGCAGCTTGGGCAGGCTTTTTTTTTTCCTATTAAGAAAAAGACTAAGAATTGTTTAAGAATAACCAAGAATGTTCTAATAAATAATCTGCAGTTGAAATTGAATCTATTCCAAACGGTCTGTCTTAAAGCACCACGATGTACATGTAAGGAGTGGAGCATCACTACCCATACATTAACTTGCGTCGTAACTTTGCGAAAACGTTAAACTTACATAGAAAAAAAAAAAAAATGCAAAGTAGCATTTGAATCTCAGCTGTGCTGCTAGGTTTTAACCAGGGTACGAGTACTAACACTGATTCAGAAGGTGATTGGGTTTAATATGCACCATCACAGCCAGTGTGAACATGACAGGAAAAGACTGACATGGCCTCGGTGAATGATCCCGGATTTTTCTGCAGCAGGATTACTGGCTATAAAGGGTCTTCAGTGGAGTAGTGGGTCTATCTCATCCGAACGGTACACTAAGGAGTCCATGAGTGGGACACCCGAAAAACTATGGATGGAGAATCAGGACCTATAATAATTGGCACTGGTTTTACGCTCGGATGATTTTGAGGTGGTGGTATAGCACGTGCCTATTCACTAAACCTCAAAGGGTTTGTTTGCCTCTTAAGCTGGAACCGTACGAGTTACCAAATCAAAGCATTTTATTCCTACATTTTAAGTCTCTTAGCTTGTTGGAACCTCTTTGATTTCATTTCAAACTGATGTCTTTTTTTTTTTTTAAGATGCTTTTTCAAATTTCAGTGCTTTTCAGTCCTTTCCTACTTGATGGTTTACTGTTTTTTTTTTTCTCCACATTTTATTGTTCGTATTTTGGAAATGCTTTCTTGGAAAACAAAATTTCTTTCGTAAGTGTATAATACCAATGTTCAGAAAAAAAAAATTTAATTTCTTCACTAATATTTAATGTATTTTAAGTGTTGTGTCCTGAAGATTTGTCAGTAGAAATAAGTTTGTTTGTGATAATTAAAATAATCATGTGAATGATCGGATTGTCACATCAGGAACTAGTGAACTCATGGTATGCTCTTCCAGTAGTACGAAAAACATCTGTGATTAATAACAAAGAATAGTGTAAAGAAAGGTGTCACCTAAGTTCCCTCTTAGATACGTGTAACGTTTACAGTTTCTGGCTTGTGTTCTTGTTCCGATGTTTGTGTCACAGAGTGCGTAATAGTAACCAACACGTAATCATTTTGTTCCTCGTACATGTTAAGCTGTCCGGTCACTGAGGGGGGGAAAACTGTTCTGTTTTCACTAATCACTTTTGCTGTAGACTTAGTGGTAGAGTATCACCATACTGTGAGCTGTAATTGCTTATTAAACAGGACATGATGTCTTTTAGTGGTCATTTTAAGTCATCTTAAAGATTGCACTTTATAGCATGTTAAGTCTCATGGCTTGGTGCAGGTGTGTGTGTGAAGTAGTGTGTGCAATATGATTTCGCCCACAGGACGTACTGTACTCTTAAAAGGAGCTGCAGTGTGATGTTTGCTTTTTTTTTTGTGATTTTAATGCTTTAATGAAAATGAAAAGCTGTCTGTCACTTGTATCTATATTGTTTTTATTTTTTAATTTACAATGTGGGGTTTTGATATGAAATAAAAGTGTTGAAATTGGGATTGGTTTCTAATTATTATTATTATTATTATTATTATTATTATTATTATTATTATTATGAGGAAGAGTAGGAGGAATTGCTGTTCTGAATGTGCCTGCAGATCAGAACTAACTTGCGCTTGTTTCTCATCCACTAATGGAAACTTCTTGAAACTCTTGTGTTGTCTGTATCACTAACCTTTAACAATTGTAAGCTTCTTGTTCATTCTGCTTCACTTGTGAACTGATCTGAATAAAAAAAATCTATGCAAATATAAATCTACCCTCTGTATGAGAGGTCATCCGTACTCTGACAGCCTGCTTTATATGGCACTCGACCGTTGTACAGCATCAGCGACACCCTGTGGGTTTCAAAAGAATTACACCCTCAAATAGGAGACTGCATCATGCAGGTTACCTCAAAGCGGCCCAAGAACTGAACAGTGTCTGTCCCATTGTAGCTCTGTGATCTGCCCTACATGATGCCCTGGAACACTGCAACATATGAACATATACATGGTGCAACTGATAGCCGCTACTTGGTGTGTATTCTCCATTCATTATAATGAATTCTGGATTCTGATAGGTCCGAAGGTGTTCATTCATTTTCTATAAGAGCAGCTCTGAAAATTGTTCCGGCTGCAGGGCAAATCAAGCTCCTTCACAGGGACTTGTATAGCCACCACTAAGACTAATAAAGTGTAAAGATAAAAGTATAGTTGTTGATACAGTGAAGCTTTCTGTAAGATGTTTCTTTACATTTATGGTATCAGGTGTCAGTGCATTGCATCCTAATAATCCATTAATAATATGACTGATATCAAATATAATGGAAATAAAAACAACATGTATGTATATATTCTACCCCTCAGTGTAGTGACCCAGATGAGGACAGTGCAAGTCATATTAATAATCCATTAAATAAAAGATAAAACCATGTGAAGCTTTTGTGTCTGATTATCGGAATGTGCGAAGGTGAGTTCGAGTCATGATGAACTTGCACTTTGTGCAATAAAATGGAAGAAATGAAAGTTACAGGTTTAATATGGGATGTGAACCAAACTAACTAACTGAGACACACTTGTTTCTTAGATTATTAAATGTGACAATAAATGGATAAAGATAGCTGACTATGTGTCATTCTTTAATAAATGAATCTTTAAAAAATGTAATCATTGGCAAATTGCTGTGGTAGCTATAAGATGAATAAAAAAAACTTCAGGGTGACATCACAACGCCCTATAGTTGATTATTTTTCTAAAACAGCCTACCAAGTAGTGCTTTTTTCCCTTTAATAAATAGCTTAGTGTTGAAATATCAGATTGTTCTAACCCCCCTGTGTAGGGTGTGTAATTCCTAAATCATACTAGCTTTTATTTTCCTTTAGTTATTCATTCATAGAGAACCTGGGTGTGAACCTGGGAGTGAATGAATGCTCCTCTCAACTGGTCAGGTTCAGCTTTAAATAACCACCTGGCTGACAAAACACATAAAGATGTCCTCCTCCCATAGTGCAACATCAGCTATATGATAACCTTACTAAGGATGCTGGGAAAATCTCACACCCAAGCAACCTTCACGCTTCAGCTACCAGACCACCATACCAAGGCCCAATCACAAATGATATGAAGTGCACTAAATAGGCTGCAGTAACCTTCCCTCCACATGCTAGCTTAGTATTCTTGGAGAGAGCAAGTGGATATTTGTGTTTCAGCCAGTTTTAAAAACATTTTTTATATTATTTAAAAAAAATATTTATTTGCAATAAATCACAAAACATTAAATATTTGACAGGGGTAAATATAATTATTATAATTTAACCAGTAAATAAAATTCTGAAATGAACTAAAGCATATTACATTAATTTAAAAGTGATACATCATAAGAGTCTTACAAGCAATTGGATTATTTGAATTCTTTTAAAAATAAATTCAAACATAGAGCAATGTCTTTCTTGAAAATAAAAAAGAAGATATTTTCTTTGAAAATTTTACGCTTATAAATTTAACATTTTGCAAGGAGTAGTAATAAAATAAAAGAGTCTAATTAATTTTTTTTTTTTTTTTAGCTTACCTGTGCACTGATGCTCGGTGATGACAAGGTGCTCACGTCACCGAGGCAGCAACGCGGAAGTGGAGAGCCAGGCTCCACGTCATTGTAGGTGCACTATTGCGACCAAGCCATGGGGTTTGCTGAGAGAAACTGACATGTAACTGAAGCCACCGGCCACTCAGCCATAATAGCGTTTGTCCTCGCGGGCAAGCAGAGCAGCGACGGTTTCCGGAAATAGGTTTCTTCAGGTACTATTTTTAATTCTCCGTCCCGGACACTGTTGACCTAGCATGGATGTGACTAGCGTGTCAGGGCTTGCTATTGTAGCGCGCGACGCTAACATAGCCTCCTCTACAGCGTTGCGTTACTGACACACACACACAACCTCTGCTGCATTCGCCTGTGCACACACAACCTGCGCTGTTCGTCTGATACACACGGCTACACACGTCTCATTTTCGCGCTTTGCTCCTGACTCGCTATTTACTTCCTACTGGACCATTAAATTATTCCCAGAGCTGTCAGAATCAAGCCCGGTCTCATGGATGCCACTCTGATTAATGGTGCTGACGTCATGTGATTCCTAGTAATGTGTGGCAGTGATTATATTTTCTCTTTAACTTCGTATGATATAAACGTTTCTCTGTTTCTGACTGATCGAGGTGCCAGATCTGATTTGCCTCTGTGCTTAAAAGTGCTGCAGGCGGTCAGGTGTGTGTGTGTGTGTGTGTGTGTGTGTGTGTGTGTCACATCACTCAGCATGATGTGAGCCTGGATGCTATGCAGGTGTTCATGTGGAGGGAAAAAAGACACAATTAGCTTGTGTTATTTATTCTTTCTGAATATCATTTCTGAACTCCACAGTGCCATAAATCCTATGTTAGGAATAGAGTAAAACCTGCATTCCATTGACAGGTGTGTAGAAGAGGGTGTATCTTATACAGTTTTGTGTGAAAGCATGTATAAGTTCTTAGTCACGTTCACACTAATAGAAACTTTTACTCTAATGGAAAACGCCTCGTTTTTTTTACGTGCAAGGCGAATTTGATTGTTTTCATCATTAGCATGTACTACTTTAGTAAATATTATGCTGTCACTGAAACTACAACCAACAGTTATTACAATTGATATCATTTCCATGTACACTGACCGTGTTTTTATGTTAACAGATTGACAGCTTTGGTGCTTTTCCCTGATGGGTGAATCAGGGCCACGCCGCTCCACCCTGGTCTCCAGGTTGCCTATCTTCAGGCGCAGTGTAAGGAAGAGGCAGGACTCTCTGCCGTCCTCTCCCTCCTCTGGTGGCGTAGGCAATGGTGTGCACACTTCATCTCCCTCAAGCACCAACTCGAGCTCCAGCAGCACGGGAAAGCGGCGCAGCCTTTTCCGAACACCGTCTATCAGCTTTCATAGCAAGAGGAGCAGCGAGTCACGCGCCGATTCCAACCAACTCGGCGCAGACAATCGGAGCCGGCTGTCCGAGCCGGGCTTCAATGACGGTTGCAACCACAAGGCACGACACTCGTTTGGATTTGGTGGACACAAGAAGAAGCTCAGCCGCTCCCAGACAGAGGACTTTGAGAAAGCCCCCGCTAACCGCAACGTTTTCATCAACTGCATTAGCTCAGGGACGAACGAGGGAGATGATTCAGGTTTCCTGGATGACGTCAGCAGCAAGAGATCTTCCAAACCAAAAAAGCTGCTGCCCAAGTCCTTTTCGGCCCACCATCGGTTTTCCAAGAACTCCTCTAACCAGGTTGAACAGAATCAAGGCAAGGACGATGCTCCCAAGACAGGAACGCCAGGTTCCTGGCCTGGTGAACTCGCAGAGAGCTCTCTACAATCTCCCATAGTTTCTGAGGACCGCACAACAGCCATTACACCCTCAGACTTTGTCCACGTCACCGAGGACACCGTCTCTGAAATGGATGCTCTGCCTGTCCCGAGTCCAGCTGAAGTCCCCCCTGAGAATATCAGCCAAGGTGTTTCTACCTCACAGACATGCGCCAAACCAGAGCAGTGCGCTGTGGAGAAGCCCGTACTGCCCGATATGAGCCAAACTGCCAATACGCAGTGTGAAAGTACCACTGTCCAAACAGAACCAGAAACACTGCATGAAGCAGAGGAGCAGCACCTGGATCAGATCGAGGCCAGTGAAAATGAACTGAACCCAGAGCTGAGTGAGGAGAGCAGCTCCAATGCAGAGCCCAGAGAAAGAACACACCGAAATACCGTGCTGGTCCAGCAGCTCGGAAAATCAGCAGGTCTGGGCAAACTGGAGAGCAGGCCAAGCTATCTGAGGAAACCTCACACAGGTATGATCAAGAGGGAATTTAGGGTAGTACTGCGTGAAATGTTCATGGCATGACAACCAGACAACTGCAAGTATTGATTGTTTCAGTATATACATGTTTCTGTTCTGCTGCCATCATTTACATTTCCAGCATTTCCAGAGATACTCACAGAACTGCACTGATGTCTCTGTGGAGGAAAAAAAAATTCCTCATGCTAGTACAAACAGTCTATGGGCTAAAAATACCATAAGACTGTTTACATATGAGTTAAAGCAAGAGTTAGCACAGGAAAGTGATCATCACATTTCAGTTGAAGCCCAGAATCACTTTCAGAAGTTAGTCATTGTTTTATTTAGTTCCTTGTTTGTTTTGACAGCGAGCAAGAGAAAGAAAGTTGTCTAGCCAGAGACTTGGTGTTTATCAGGTTTTAATGTTTGATCTTTAGACTGGTTTTAGTTTCACATATAAATTTGTTTGATGTAATTTAACACGATGTGTTTATAACACTATTCTCACTACTCGTGACCTGAGACTACGCTTAGAGGAAAAAATGATATACCACAAAGTACTGTCATTTAAGTACTGGCATGTGGTACATGGTATGGCACTTTATTATTTTATTTATTTATTTTATTTTATTTTATCTTACCTCCTAGAACCTGATGAGCAGAATTTGTGTCTGTTTTTGCTCTTCATCGTCTAGAACTCAGAATAAGAATCTACTCTTTCACAGACCCAAGCAATAGAATACCCCAGGATTTATTTTTGTGTTTGTCTGAAATAAAGGTGTCATTTACACATGATTCTGATTTTGAAATTAAGCCCATTTATCTTCCACAATATCGACTCGAGTTGTATTAGTTCAAGCTCCAGCGTCTGACAGTTTGTTGTAACCACAATGCATCATGCTTTGACATTTGAAAATATACAAAAGGCCAACTTTTTTTAAAAATGTTGGTCTGCATAGAAGAAACAGGAGGAAATGATACTTATCTTGTATATGGCACTTTGATTGATTGTTTTATGGTGTGATGGAAGTGCTTGTCTTTTAAAGGTGGTAGTCTAGACACAGCTAAAAGACTGCTTTACTCTGAGCTCAATACCGGAAAAATCTGGCCAGCTCAGAGGTGTGAAGTGCACATGGGTCATTTTGATAATCTGAAACTGCTGCCCAGAAATTCAGGTTGAACGCCTGCATAAGACGAGTCCGCATACAGAGTAAATGTCGCCTTAACTTAAGTCGCTCACTTAAGTCGCCAAATCTGTCCTCTGTTAGCATGTACATGATAAACGATGACATGTCTGCGATGCCGAGGACATTCTGGCAGAAATACGCACGACTGCCTTTTTTTTGCGGTGTTTAATGTATCTCCAGTGATAAAAGCCTTTAAAAGACAAGGATCTAAAGGTGTGTACAGTCATGGGGAAAAAGAGAATACACTCTCCTTCACTTGTGTTTTTATTTATCAGGGCCTAAATAACAATTGTGCGGTTCTCACTGACTTCTGTAAAAAAAAAAAAACAAAAACATGCACACTATTTTTTCGACATTCAGAAACCAGGTGGGGAAAAAATAAGTACACCTTGTGATTCAATAACATGTAGAACCACCTTTAGCAACAATAACTTGAAATAAGCATTATCTGTAGGTGTTTTTCAGTCTTGAGTTGTTTAGGAGAAATTTACAACGTTGTAAGTTCACATAAGTTCACTGATGTTTGAGGGCATTTGTTCCTGCACAGCTCTCTTAACATCCTGCCACAGCATCGCAGTGGGGTTGAGGTCTGGACTTCGACTTGTCCATTCCAACACCTTGATTTGTTTTTCTTTGTTAGCCATTTAGACGTCAGTTTGCTGGTGTGTTTGGCTTCCTGTTACGAGACCCCAATTTGCGCCCGTCCTTAAGCTGCTGGACAGATGACCTCACATCTGTCTCAAGAAAGGTCTGGTATAAAGTGGAGATCATCGTTGTCTCAATGACTGCAAGTTTCCCAGCTCCTGTGGCTGTGAAACAGTCCAAATCATCACCTCCGTACCACCAAGCTTGACGATCGGTATGAGGTGTTTTCTTGATGTTATGCTTCGGTTGGTTTTCGGCAAATGTGGTGCTGTGAATGATGACATCTCCACCTTGGTCTCATCATTCCAAAGGATATTCTTCAGATGCAGTTTTGCATCCTTGGAGAGAAGTCTTTTTCTAATTGTGCGGTCATGAACATAAATATTTAATGCTTACAGAGGCCTGTAGGTCACACAATGTAGCTCTTGGGCTTTTCCTTTATATCTCTGAGCATTAAACGGTCTGACCCTTGGACTGAACTAGCTGTGACACCCACTTCTTGAAGGCTGTCCATCTGTAAACACTGTAGAATGGTAAAATGGCCTTATAACCCTTCCAGATTGATGAGCAGTAACACTTGCCTCTCTGAGGTCATGGCTGATGTACTTTCTTCTTGGCATGATGTAGAAACACACCTGAGTGCTCCAGAACACCAAACCGCCAAAAGTTCTGCTTTTATAGAGGTAGTAACACTAATCTTTTGCATCTCATTAGTAGCACCTGGCTGCTAGTTACTCTCTTAATGATTGTGGAAATAGGAATGAAAAAAAAAATAACTACATGATGAAATATGTGGTGGTGTTTTTTTTTTTTTTTGGTTGAGTTTATTTGTAGAAATCGGAGAAGACTACACAATTGTTGTTTAGGCCCTGATATATAAAAACAGAACTGAAAAAGGGTGTACTTTCTTTTTCCTATGAATGTATTTTTGCAGTTAAGATAATGGCAGTGAAATGATGGACACTCTGGAACTGTTTTTTTTTAATATATATTTATTGCATTTGTAGTAGACTTTGTTGTGTTGAGAGAAACAGTGAGGTGAATTGTTCTGTTATGTTGTATGCTGCCTCAGGTTTGAGTTAACACCCCTTGACTTAACAACTTTAACAATTCTTCCAATGCTCTCCTCAAAAACATTATTGCTTCTGCCCACTGAAAACGTTTCTTTCGAAGCGGTGCTGTTTCTTTCCCTCATGGCCTACAATTTTACAACTCCTGAAGCTCTCATGCCAGAATTCCTGTGGCTGAGATTTTCTTTTATGGAAGGCAAACTTTGTTGTTCCACTGTATTAAATTTCTTCCTGTGGAGAGGTAATCTACATGCTCCCAGTGTCTTTCTCCTGTTTCTTAATGCTTGTGCTGGAGAAAGTGAACTTTGCACAGTCTAGTTGTTACATTACTATGAGATTATTCCTGAAGGTATTTTTGTCATGACTTGCCCGTCATTGCAGCTGAACAACGGCGAAGGCTGTTCCAAGCATATCCCCGAATAGTGTCATGTCTTTAGGACGTTAAAATATATATTTTCAATGTATATTCAGTGGATTACATTTTTTGTTTGTTATTGCTTACTATATGCCTCGCTGCACTCGGATGTAGGTGTAAGCACAGGCATTTTGTGCTGCAGGCTTGCTTGACTAATTATGTTGGACTAAAGTTTAATCTGAAAAGCTTCTGAGCAGGTGGGGAAGGAATCATTTACCGTATGTAAATATATTAAAATCTCGATTTAACTAAAGCACCATGTTGGAAAAAAAGGTCCTTGCCCTATAAGAGGGCTTACTCCCTTCTTTTAATTTTATTCATTTAAATGTTGAGAATATACAGAGGACACAGTGGTGCCAAGTTACGTAAATGAAAGCAGATGGAGATTAAACCATAAGAATCAGAAATTAACATTAAGTAATCAATTTACTTAGAGTGACACTCAACCAGTCATGTGATTAACTATATAAATGAGCTACAGTAATTATCCAGCTAGTCAGAAGTAGTGCACTATGTAGTCTGGGCATTTTAGAAGTTTAAGTTGGGTTGATTTTTATGCTGATATTTCAAACCTCGCTTCATTACTGAGTAGACCTTGTTTATAATTTATATACCTTCCAGACCTACATCAATATATGCCATCTTCACCTGTAACTCTATATTGTGTGTTCTGAGTTTTGAGTGTTGGCTAAGGATTAGTCGTGCAGGCGTGGTCAACACTGCTGTTGTGTCAGGTGTTATTTCTGAGTGTGTAAGGATATTTTTTTCACTTCACCCCCCCTAACCACCAGGAGTGGTGAAAATCTTCTGGATATCTTCTTTACCATGCATGCATGCATACACAAGTAGACCTTCAACAACTCTCACATGAGTGAGCTCATGGTGTATTATTTGATATAAAAGCTTTTGACATATGGTTACTGTTGCCTTTCCAGTTCTCGCTTAGAACATGTCGGCCCTCCTTTAACCCGGCAATCGACTCCTATCATCTCCATTTTGTATTTTCCGGAGCCATTTGGAACCTGGTGGCCACTCGCTTGAGTTGGGTTCTCTCAATATCTTGCTAGCTTTTGTTTTCCATGACTCCTGTGCTGTCTGCGAGATTGATACACACTCCTGAACAAAATCTTAAGACCAGGGGAAACATTCCAAGTATTCGCATTTCGTGCTGGTGGATCATAACCA
>CM074952.1:13816438-13829119 GCA_037577455.1 Pangasius macronema | reverse complement strand
GATGACCAGCCTGTTTGAGTTTAAATGCAGTTTTCAGTAAATTGCCTACTCTCGATTTTTTTGTCTCTTGCTCTTGTTTCTTCTTTTGGCATTTTGAAGAAGTTCTTACAACCTGGTCCACCAGTGTGAAGTGTGAATACTTGTAATATTTTCCCTGGTCTTAAGATTTTGTTCAATAGTGTATGTTCTGTTCTGTTGCTCAATATGGCACTCGCCTCTCAGTACCTTGCTGCGTGCATCTTCTCTTAACAGTTTCCTCAACATTTTCACATCGTCCACTGCCTGGCAACCTGCAGGCTTGTGAATATGTACAGCTCGTGTGGTTGAGTGGTTCTCCCCTGCCATATTACATTCTGCACCCCAGAGCTTGCGATGTTAGCTGGACGCCACTAACACGCATGCAGAGGCTGGAGTTGGGCTTCTCTTCTCCTCCTGATTCCTAACCCCTCTTTCTCCCTACTGAGCTATTTTTCAATCCTTGGTGATTCATTTCCACATCCCCCACAGTCGAAGACTGTCATGCATGTAGCTACATTCTGTTAGCATACTTGCGTGCTTTTTCATGCCATTGAGTGGTCGAGGCATTATGTTTTCAGGCTGTCTGTCCATCCATACGTCTGTGTGTCCCAGATCCTCTTTAGCACGATATCTCAAGCCTGAGTAGTATTTATATGGCATTATCATTGTAACCAGCAGATTTCGGAATTCATCCAACCGCTGTCAAGGTCACAGCAAGGTCAAATGTCTGAAATAGTATTTTTCAATAGCTTTCTTCTTGTTTGGAGTATAATTTTAAAGATATTTCTGGCATCCAAATTAATAACCAGAAGGACTTGACCTTTTCGTGGTGGAGGCATCCCTGTAGATGCTGTTGGCATCAGGTTCACTGTGTCTTCTTTGCCATAACGCTAGCTTCTCAAGGTTGGCCGTGGAATATAAGCATAAGCACCAGATTTGTCTCTGGTGCCTCCACATTGATCATCTTAGAGAAGTAGTCTCTAAGCCGATTCACAATGAATCTGAATTGGCCTGTACCAGGCCTTGATAGCCCCCCTCATCCATTCCAAATGGATTGGATCCTGACATCCATCCTATAGCACTGACTTTGCTGGTTCTGGTCATGGCACTGGTCACAAATGTTTCGACTGTGTAAAGACTATTTAGAGGGCATTACAGGAACTTTTAGAACGTCTGCTACACCAGAACGGGTTCCTTATGTAATATGATGGATCACGAGCAGGTTGCCCTAGGCCACGTCGCATTACCGGTGGTTTCACTGGATGAAGCGCTACATTCGAGTGTACAGTACGCTGCCTATGCAGATGAATTGATGACATTCTGGTGAGGTCTTACGACATTGCCTCATGTATGGTGTGTAGAGGCAATTTGTTTGATGCTTGCATTAGAACTGGTCAAATATGCTGCCATCAATGTCTCAAGATGGCATCAAGGGTGCTTGGCATGATGCATATTGACAGGCAGATGTAATTCAACCCTGTGAAAGTAGGCCATATGGGACAGTCCACCTTTCTCGGACACACTGAATTGCTCATTCTCATAAAAAAAAAAAAAGCTCCCTAATTCCAAAGCAGGCCACACAATTCTCCAGCATGAAGGTAGATTCATTTAGAATGCTGGCCATCCCATCGCCCCAACGTGTGCCAGACATTATTACACTTTTTTGGATTCAGGCAGGACACTATGTGTGCAGCCAGCTCCTGTTCAATGCTAGAATTTTAATTGCAGCTGCAACAGTAGTAGCATTGGGCCTGTGGCTAATACCCCATATACCACAACAGATACATCCTTATCTCAGGGAAAGGGGCACAGTCTCTGATTCGCTGGAGATATGAAGCTTTTTAGACGAAAGAGGTCAGGGAGCGGTGCCCCATCAGAGAGATGGTCAGCATGGATGCTTTCTTCACTGTCTGAGGGGTTGTTCAGCACCACTGACAGACAGGAAATGTGTGGAGCCTTATTGTGAACCTGCTGGAAGTTGGAGTGGTCTGTCTACCCTCAAGTACTTCTTACTGGTTCTGAGACACCAGGACACGCTAGTCCATTCTGACAATGTTATTTCTGTGATGTTTGAAGGCAGCATTTCGAAGTGTATGCCGAGCTAATAACTATAAGCGGTTGACACAGTTCTGTATTTTTATTTATTTATTTATTTTTACAATGCCTGGATTCATACAGTTGGGGGGAAAAAGAAATAGAAAAAAATATTGAGAACTGCAGTACTCTCTCAGCTGGATACTAAATAAATACACTACTGGTTGCTTTAATTGGTGATTGGTTGCTGTATGTATTTGTTTGCTCATTTTCCACACCAGTGGCACCTTTTTAAATGAAGATTGCTTATTTTATATTGTTCCTGTTTTTTTTTTGGTAGTTTCACCCCTCACCACAGTTTGTCTCATTTTCCACAGTGTCCATGTGCAGTAGTATGAGCCCACGCCGTGAGGTGATACGTTTGGAGCGGAGGCTGCGCTCAGCTTCAGAAGGAGCCGGAGGACCAAGACTTCACCTCAACCTTAAAGAGCATACCTGCATGGAGAGCAGCATGCTGGCTAAACACAGAACCAACTCCACCTCCTCCAAACTGGGCAGCATGGTAAGCAGGGCCATCAAGATCGTACGACTTCAGGGCATGTAGAATATTATGCTGATCCCGAATGTTCATTTTTGAAAAAAAAAAAATAGATGGAGGCGATTTGCATAAATTCCTCATTTAAATATGGTATGAATTTGAAAGAAGGAACACTTACTATCCCAACCTTTAATAACACGGTGTTAAAGGATCCATTCCACACCTAATCAAACACATTTTGAATCATAGGTAACTAAATCAGCGAAAGTGTGTACACACACTGCAGGGGGTAAGAAGGTATACTAACTAGACATAATGGGTTATATCCTGAAGTCGGTAGCTCTGTCTTTGAATGAGAGTTGGATTCGTTCATCTCCCACACATATTTCCCTTGTGCTGCCAAAAAAAAAAAAACCTAGAATATAATATGGTCCATCAGATTTACTGTGGTCTCAAAGAGATTTGCTTGTCCCTCTTTGGGCGTTTTATGCATGCTCTTCTATCGTGCATGCTTGCAAACACTTTTCTTTCTCACTATTTTCTAACCGGCCTCTCCCTCTCCCTCTCCTTGGAGATCTGTTCAAATGCCAGTCTTTCACAGTTGACCCAGGACCACCTTTGCACAAATCCATCTTATTTTCTTCTTCTTGTTCCGAAGTGAAAACACGCGCATGCACACTCCAGCTCTTTAACAGGACACGATGCCATGTCTGGAATAGATTTAACTAACATAGTCATATCCTCCATTCTTTAAAAGATTAACTTTTCACCCAAGGAGAAAAACACAAGTCTTAACTGAAGAGACAAATCTGTTCACATAGGCTTGCTCAGCAGTACCTGTGTGCTTCCAGAGTCACAAAGGTGCTTCCTTCTCCTGCCTGTTTGTGACAGGTTTCTTACTTCAGCACCTTGGCTGAGTAAGCACAGTTGGCTGAGGTAAGCGCTTTGAGTGCAGACATTTTGTCTTAATAAATCTCTGAATAGTAACTTTGCATTAGATGTTTTATGCATTAAACACTGTACATGATGCATTGTAGTTACCAGTTGGGATTTTTTTCTTAAGTGTCCTGTGATAGCATACCCTTGAAATAAGATATGTTTGGAGTTCTGAAGCTTGCCTTGGCTGATTGTAAACCCAAGGGCTTAGAGGTCACATTTCTGTGAGTATTTGTGAGTGATTGCGCTAATCGGAGTGGTAACCGAAACCGTATTCTTGACTTCAGTTTATTGTAAACTCTAGTCAAGAACTGCGGTTTATCCAGCGACCTGGCTTGTACTCTGCTGCACTGTAATTACGTGGGAAATAAGGTTTGTGAACTCCATGGCCTCTGAACTCCGCTCAGAGTAGTTTTGGTAAAACTGCCACTACCACTTGAAAACACAGCATCCTGCTCAATATGCAGCAAACAGCTCAACAACAGAAGCAAAATGGAAAGTCCTTGCTAGCATGACATCTCTTCTGTTCTTGAAGAGACAAAAAAAATCATAAATGACAGGGTCCAAGCTCACAGTGTAGCTAAAACTAATATTGTTGTCTGTCTGTCTGTCTGTCATGGTTGTTGGACTTTGTAAGCTAATAAAGCATATTGAGCCTCATTACACAGTGACTAACACACTGTTTTTCAGATAGATGTCTACCAGGAATGCAGAGTATTTATTTATTTTTTATTTATTACTTTTTTAAGACTCTGGTTAAATATCAGTGTGTCTTTACCCCGAGAAACCTTACTTCAAAAAGCATAGTAAATGGCTCTCAAGGCCCTGCGAACGCTCTCAGTAGTACTTCAGAGTGTATTAGCTCTGAGACTATTAGAGCCATATTTATTAAAAATGGTGTGTAAGAGCAGGTAAAATATAATGGTCTGGCATATCCTGGCTCTGCAGTGTATTTATTACTGCTGCTTATGTTAATTAGCAGGAGTGGAATGCAATCGATACAGTCTCCACAGCAGTATGAGACAGGCTTGCATTCCTTAGTGTTTGTGAGTGCAGTAGGTTTCTGTGCCTCAGTATAAAGTGCCATTTCATGAAAGGTTATTTCTTTCAAACCACAATTTCTGTATTTCTATAGTAAATGAAGAAAATGTACTCAAGTGAGGATTTGTTTGAAAAGCAGAATAAACCACATTACAGTCCACACACACACACACACGCGCACACACACACACACACACACACACATTAATATATATATTTGTGTGTGTGTGTATATATGCATGTGTGTGTATGTATTTTTATATATGCAGTCCAAAGAGGTGTCGATGCAAGTGAAGGAAGCCATCATTAGGCAGAAAAAAAACAAAACAGACCTAGCAGAGATATAGCAGAAACCTTCGTAGTGTCCAAATCAACAATCTGGTACATTCTTATAAAGAAGGAATGCACTGGTGAGCTCAGCAACACCAAAAGGCCTGGAAGACCACAGAAGACCGCTTAAGTGCATAATTGCAGAATTCTTTCCGTGGTAAAGGAAAAACCCCTTCACAACATCTCGCCAAGTCAAGACTTTGTCTTTGTCAAAGTCTACAATCAAGAGACGCCTTCATGAATGTAAATACAGACTTATACAGGTCAGAGAGTCTATACAGGTTTATCTCAAGATGCAAACCACTGATAACATTCAACAACAGAAAGGCCAGATTAGACTTTGCTAAAAACCCTCTAAAAAAGAAAGAAAGAAAAAAAAAGCCTGACCAGTTCTGATTCAAGACTAACTAGTGCCAGAAATATTGGAAGAGAAGAGTATGGAGAAGGAAAGGAAGGGCCCATGATCCAAAGCATACCACATCATCTGTCAGACCTGTGGAGGAAGTGTTATGGCCTGGGCATGTATGACTGCCAGTGGAACTGGCTCACTGGATGTGACGGCATTTCTAATTAGAATATTCTCAGAATCTGGATTCCCTGATAAAGATAAAAGTGTAGGGGCTTATTTTGGTCATTTAATGACATTTTTAGTGTTACTGCAACATGTATGACCTTGCAAGTATTAGTTATCACTAAATTATAATGCCATTGACATGTTAAGTATTATTTCAGTGAAAAATTAAAATAATTGACACTCTTTAACCCAAGTATATGCACTGTGTACCATCATATAGTGTAAAATGATTTTATGACAGAAAGTATAGCACCCCTCCATACCATTCTGCAATCTGGATTTTACCATGCAATTTACTAATCCTCTTTTGTAGAGAATGTTAAAATGGTAAAAGAACACTTTTATTTCCAGGTAAGGAATGTCCATAGCTAACTAATGAGTCACTGTTTCAGATGATTAAAACTGAGTAGTTGGTCCTGGCATTTTCTCATCCTCACTAACAAATATCTACAATGAGAACTTGGCCAAAGTGTGCATCCTGTCCTATTTATTTTTTTTAAAGCTCAAGAGGAAGTGCTACTTCTGATTCATGTGCTTGTGGTTTAGGCAGAACAGACAGTGCGCACCCGGGCTACAGCAGGAAGCAGTTGGCGCTTGTTGTATACTTGTTGTATGCTTGTTGTGGCACTGTATAATTCAGAGGAGCTGAATTCATGAATATAGTCTTAATGACTTTCATAATTTTGCAGTTATTTGGAGTTTTAACAATCATGACCTTGTTTTGTTAAAAGTCATTTGCAACAGAGTTGGATTCAAAACAGCAGCCGAGTTGTTGATGGTTAAGTACCTTCCTTTAGAGCCTAACAATGGCCCGAAACCTTGCATGTTTTATATATAGAACATGTTATAAGTGATATTTTTAGCTCAGATGTACAGGGAAGGTGTAATGTAATTTTCTACATTTTCTACAAATTGTTGGTTTTAAAATGATCAGAACCCATACGATTAATATTTTGTGATGCCTACTTTTGAGAGCGAGAGAGAGAGCGAGAGAGAGAGCGAGAGAGAGAGCGAGAGAGAGAGCGAGCGAGAGAGAGAGCAAGAGTCTCTTCCTGTATAATCTAATAAAGTTTGAGACACTTCTAGAGGGATATTGTAGAGCAGTCCACTCCTCCACACAGTACATTTTAAGCTCCTTTATATTAGATTTATGCTTGTGGACTTTTCTTTTCTTTTCAGTTTTGACCAGGGCTTTTCAGTAGGATTCATCTCTAGAGACTGAGCTCATTGTAAAATATCAATTTTGTCTTTCTAGAACATTTCTGTGTTGATTTGGAAATATGTTTGGCTCCTCTTGGTGAAAGCTCTATCTATGGCCAAGTCTGATCCTCCTGGCAGAGGCAACCATGTTGTTTAGAGCTGAAATGTCCTGTTTCCACGTAGCAGAATTCATGATGCCATTAGTTTTCACAAGAGACCCTGAACCACTATCCACACAGCATCAGTGATCCACCTCCATGTTTTTCCTTGTAGGTCGTCGTGTCAGTAATTTTGGCACGTATTTTCGAAAGTACATATTTTAAGTACTTTTTTTAATGCCATACATGTTAAAAAATAGCTTCAATGAGAATATCTTATTTTATTTTATAACAAAGATAAATAGTTTCTTCAGTTGTTTGAGTGGAAAATGTGCATTGTTGTGTATAATGTTTATTTTATGCAATCATCTTTGCTGATTATTTATGCCAGTAATTTTGGAGAGACTGGAAATTGTGGCTGTAGCACTGACTCATTTATTATGTAGTTGTCCATTATCTTGTTTTTGCCATTTATAATGTCACTGGTTCCCACAGAGAGAAAGATGGCACGTTCATCCATTTAATGTCCGAGTCTGTATATGGATTAGTTCTGTCTAGATGTGCGATGGTATGCTGTGATGAGGAGAAATGAAAAAGTTATATGTAAACGTTATATATAGACTATCCATCACCTTTTTCCATTAAAATAGAATAAAATCATTGTGTCTGATTTAATTTTTTTTAAAAAGCATTGAAATACCCAGCAGTTCTTCATTTAAAAGGCTTGTTGAGGATGTCAGTTTTTGCGAGGCTGTGTGTATGTATACCTTATTTTCAGCTATACGTGTACTGATTCAGGTATTGGTATACATATTAAAAATACCTTCAGTGGTATTATTTAAATATGAAAAATTTCTCATTGCAAAAGTATGAAAGAATTCGCAACATACACTTAATACTAACAGCTTCATAGCCCGATGTGGCGGCATATCGATAGACCTAATCAGCGTTATGGGGTGTAGAACACTGCTAGCACTGCACTGGTATAACAGTATTATCCAAGTTCTTTAACCATAGAATGCTTTAACTAATCTTGTGATTTTAGTATGAAAATTCATAGATATTGTGTTCTTTTTTTTTCCTCATGTTGATCACTTCATGATTAAAAGGGCTGTGTGTGTTTAGCTACTTATTGGAAGTTATTAAAAGCATTGATGATGTTCTGTAGATTTATGATAGTGAGTTTTGGAAAGTTAAACGTAAGTTAAACATCGTCAGAATGATGTACGTGCAAGCAAGAGGGAGCTGGCAGCAGAAAGAATTCACCTTTAAATAAAGCTTACTTTATTAGTCAGTGTATTTTAGTGGTGTAATATGAATCCTAATTGGTTGTGCACCAGGGTTTATTTGACCTTATAGCCCCAGATTAGAAATGTGAAACTGGAGCACTGTTAGCAAATTTGACCCAAATACCAGTCAGAATTAGAGTAAGCCATCTAAGAAGGTTTAACCAAATAAAAATGTAAAGGTACTTTGTGAGCAGCAGTGCACTTACTGTTATTTCCGAGGTTTTGCTTGATGTGGATAAGGTTTCTGTGCCCACATTCTAATTTCAGCACTAAAAAGGATTTTGCCCAGCTGAGTCTATTACACATCCAGCATGTTCAACACTCAGCCAAAGGCTCAGGCCAGGGTTTAGATAGTGAAAGCAACACTGATGACCTTATTTGTGAGCTTGAAATAAGCCATTTGTGAAAGACAGAGACATTTGCCCCTTTGGTTCAAATGGTAAGTTGTATAAACTGCTTAGCACCTTGTCCAGGCCCTCTCTGTGAGAATATTGTATTGGATAAACATGTGTTCTACTCTATGCTATTCACCAATGCATTAGTTGTTGCACTGTTGCTCAGACAATGCTGCTATGTACACTTTTAGGGTATACCCAGAAGGATACAGGGTTACAATCTGCAGTATACAGGGTTTATGCGTGGTGAGGAATATTTCCACTTTCCAGCGTACATCTAACACACAGATGCATACATCTAGTACACTCTGACCTTTTGCAAACATGCTCATATGCTCCAAGGCTCATAATTTCAAGGTCTGTGGTTTGCTTGCCATAGTGACCTGTTCAGCTGGGACCGCAGCTCCAGTTTGTTGGGTAGCGAGCACATAGGGCCTGTCAGTAGCGTTAACCATTGGTGGCCAAACATCCAGATAAAAGAGTATGCCCAAACTCTGGCACTGGGTTGCATGATTAGGCTGCACATTTGGGCAGACCATGCAGCTGCTAACTGAAAGGACGTATAGACACATGAAGTTCAACTTTAGTGGGGTAGTCACTGTGATCAAAAAGTAGCCTGCTGCCTTAAAATGGGCCTCTGGGCCTGTGCACCAAAGACCTGTCTAGATACTAGCAGCAGGTAGCACAGTGTGATCTTACCAGGCTCCTGGTAATTGCATTTGAACTAGCCAACTTGCTTTCTTATCTGCTGTAATAACCCCAGTTAAATACCCCACTTCACTGCTGTGTCAGAGTTGTCTACCCACTGCGATGCATGCACGCTGCTTCGCTGCTTTTTTAATGTGCATATGAACGCTACTGAAGTTGACACATTGTGAGATAGCCTAGTCGCTCACTCAGGTGACTGTAGACATCAGTCAGCTCTTTCAAGTGAAAGATCCAACTTAAGCCTTTGCTAAGGTAGCCTTAATATCAGCCTGCAGCGCATTCAGTGCTGCTGCTGCTGAGCCACACTAATGCATCGTAATCTGATTATCAGAATGCTCCGATGGTGGCCTGTCAGCATGCTCGATTGTAGGCTCATTACTCAAGTTTAGAGAATGAGAAGCAGCCCCTGAGAATACATCAGAAGTTGCCCAAATGTGTAGCCTGATCATGCAGTGCAACACTACTATTTCACACCCTCAGATGCTGGCTATATCTACCATGGACCACCTGAACAGGACTCCTAAAACCCATTGAAAATTTGGGTGAAAATTAGGTTTTAAAAAAAGGAGCGCACTTTTTCAGGGGTCTAAGTAGCCATACCATCTACCGATTTCTGTAGCTGCTGTGATAATGCGGCAAGGTAACTTACCTTTCTCTTCCTAGAGGGCTCTGCAGCCAAGTCTGCTATTTACTTTACACCCTTCTGTAACCAAGCAGCATCAAAGAAATATATAATCCGCAGTGTTTACATTGGCTGTAAGCTTCATACTGTTGGCATTTTGCTGCAGTTAAGGGGCATTGATCATTGTCAATCATCCAACTCCTGGGACCTGGCAGAACAAACAGCTCATCATCCTGCATTAAAATACAAGAGGATTGGGAAAGCTCAGCAATTCATAAGTTATACATTTATGAATCCATAAAATTGACATTAGTTTCTGCTACATGCTGGTGCATAGAATAGTCCAGTTTGCTATTCGGACCTGTCAGATCCACCCTGATGCCTTACTTCTGGTTGGAGTTCTCATCAATTGGAAATCATTCGCTGCTGCTGAGGATGACCCCAAACAGACAGCCTGAAGATCATTGTGATTACTGAGGATGGTACCACTTAAATACCATGAAGATGGCTTTGGACCATAATTCATACGAACAGTTATGCTATAATGGCTTTAGGACTGCAGTTGCCATGAGTCTCTGTCAGTGAACAGTGTCAGCAAAAAGACTTCATTTGAAAACTGTAATGAATTTTCCTGGTTACACAGTTGCACTATTTGACCATATAGTATACAGTTTAGAAGGGAATTATTTATAATTGGGCTATCTGGTGTCACCCAGATAAGGATGGGTTCCCTTTTGAGTCTGGCTCCTGTCAAGGATTCTTCCTCATATTGTCTCCTTGCTACCTCTGCCTTGCTCATTAGGGATAAAGTCATACAGTTTAAAGTAATATCTTGAATGTATTTATTTCTGTAAAGCTGCTTTGTGACAATGTCCAAACTTAAAGCTGACTTAATGGGGATGTTTTATTGGCTACCCATTTGGGGTTAAGGTCACAAGGTGATTGGTGCTAAACAGGAAAATGAGCAGAACTCCAAGTTCTGAAGGAAAATGCCTTGGTGGTTTGGAACAAACGAAAAGAGGGAGCTGAAGCACGGGCTTCCATCATGTGTCTGCTTTCAGTTAATCTGCTATTTTTGTTATATTTAAGTCAATATAATATTGGGTTTTCTCTGCATCTGTTAGTGCGATGTCTCAATAGCGAGTAGTTGAATGTTTGTAGGATTTATATGGAATTATCATTTTAACCAGCAGATGAACGGATTACGTTTTGGAATAGATCCAACCAGTGTCATGGTCACATCAAGGTCAAATTGATTTAATTCTTGTTTGAAGTATATTTTAAGGGTATTTGAAGCATACAAATTAGTAAAACGAACGATGACTTGTTAGTCACAGAGACATCCCCGGCATCAAGTTGTACTTGTTTTCCTTTCTGTTCTTTGAACCATGAGTTTGTAGGTTTTCTTCATATTATTGATTGAAGATCCTAAATACTGATAAAAGTAATTGCTGCAATCGCAAAAATGTGGCAAAACGTTTAATAAACTGGCCTTTTTTAGAATTACGTTCAACATTATTCTTCCAAAAAGGTATTTTCTTGATTTGTTGTTTGGATGATGGTGATGGAGAGAGCTAACACACCAGTCCCAGCTCTCCCATCGGTGCTGAGTTGAATTGAGATTCGTCAAACCATTTATTGAGCTCTCATGCCCCGGTGATAGGCGCACTGACGTTCCTAGAACAGAGCACTCCCATCAGGATAGAAATGTTTCCTCATAGCATAAAGGCGATCAGTCAGAATAACTTTGTATTGATTTGCAGTGACCCTTTCCTCTTAGCGGACAAATGAACCCAAGCCATACCAGCAAAACGCCTCCTGTAGCATAACAGAGTCAATGCTATTTCCTTTAACTGATCGTCTTTCTATAGGTATATATAATATAAAATGTTAATATAAAATATGATTGTTAACAACAAACCAAATATCACAACATGGATTTAGTTATATAATATATGAAGCCTTTCATGGTTACGTTTATCGTCAAGATTGCTTGATCAAGTAAACATGAAGAAACATCACAAAGTTCAAAGTACAAAAAAAGCAAAATTTAGTAACTAGATTAGAAGTAAATATGTGAATGCTTTGATCAATATTAACATGACCAATAGCAGAATTCGTTGCATCATATATATGGTGAAACTCTTTCCTTCCTCTGCTAAGAAGGAAGAATCACAAGTATGCGATAAGTTGCTGTAAATGAATGTAACTGCTTATGTAAGGTCGTTCACACTGACTACACTGAAACTGGATTTGAGTTCTGCTTTTTTTACAGTCTGCCAGTAAGTTTAGCATTGGTGTAATCACTGAATTCAGGAAATGTTAAAGAAGAAATGAGAGCCACCGGATTGTAAAGACAGGAGGAGAGCAAGAACATAAGAGCAAGAACATTAAGCAGCAAATTTGCAGCAAATTTGTCTGATGTGTCCATAATCAAAACATGATTAGCATGTTTTATAACTGTGAGGTTTTATTAAGTGTTTATTTTCCCCTTGGAAAATGAGCAAGTTTTATTGCACTATTAAGGTTTTATCCATGTCCTCATTATTGGACTCTTGAGCTGAATGTTTATCACCACAAATGGCTTTTATTGCTAATCACTTATAACAATTTGATACTTGAACTTGTCATTTTGGTGGAATGGATTAGACATTAATAAACACAAGCAACTATGGATTTGGTGGTAGTTTAAACAAGAATAGAGAGAAAAGACTTGAGGCTCGCTCTGTTACTGTGGTAAATTGGCGTTTTGAGCAGACATGCTATGTGTACGGCACTGTTTAAGAAAACTAGTGCATCTATTATTAATTGCATTGTGTCGCTTAAGTGTTTCATACTTGATAGATAGTTTGTTTAAAATCCAGTGGATGGTGCTTGAAGTAATGGAGAGTGTGGGAA
>CM074952.1:13804708-13816338 GCA_037577455.1 Pangasius macronema | reverse complement strand
TGCAGAAGATAGGGATAGGTGGAGAGCGATGATTCGCTGTGGCGACCCCTGAAGGGAAAAGCCGAAAGAAGAAGAAGCAGAAGGATGGTGCTTGAAGTGTTCAGCCCACCATCTCCATGAAGATTTTGGGACAGGAGAAGTCTTCTCACATTTCCTGTGGAGATCTTCTGTGATCATTAAAGATTGTGGACTTACTGGAAATGTCTTTAGTATGGAGGATGCAGAAGGGTCATGTATGACGTGAAAGTAGGAGTTCCTTCGTAAGGCTTACGTTGTGCTCAGAAGTGTCCCTTATATATTTATTGTCCTGTACATCAAAGAAGGTTTGCTCTCATATGTATATATAATATTTTTTTTCAGAATTAATTTTGACGTGCTTACACATTGGCTTCTCTGCTGAACGCTTGTTATGGAGTGCCTTCTTGAATTATTCAGTCAAATCACAAATCAATTCCCGTGTTACTGGATTCCTCTTAAGCTACCCAATAAAGTAGAGTGTATTTAAGTACATGTCGTGCATAGGAGTTTTTGACTTGCCTATTCTGGCGACTAGTTTCTGCCAGGCGGCTTCTGTGCCTTTATTATAAGATGTTTTTGTCATAATTATGTCTCAGAGAGTTTAATTAACAATTTGTGTCAGGGAACTCTTTCGTTGTAGTTTAAATGACATTTCGCTCTTTGCGCATTCGATTTTCAGGGCTGCGTAAATGCCATATGTATGCCTTGATTACTACAGCTGCGCGTGAATTAGTGGGAACATGTCTTACCTGGATTTTGTTAGTGGAACACGCTGACGATGGAGTGACCTGTCTGGCTATTTCAAATAAGGCTAGATATCGTGAGCTTGCTTTGTAGAATACCCTCTGGTTGATTATAAATAAGCCTTTTGACAGAATTGCGTTTTTTTTTTTTCCTTAATAGCTTGTGACAGCCCAGCTTTAGCCTAATCCTGAAACAACGCTTTATGCAGTTCTGTCAAGTGGATTTAATTACTCAGCCTGGACCCTGTAGAATTTCTAAACCCAGGCAAATTCTCAAAACATTTATTATCTGCCGTTACAGTGCTAGCAACAAAATTTTGCTGCAGATGATCAGTGTCTTTTTTTTATTTTTTTAATTTTTTATTTTTTTTATTTTTTTCTCTCCATGACCTGATACCAGGGCTGACAAGTTTTTTTTTTTCTGGGATGCTTTTGGGTTAAATGCTTACTTTTTAAACAGAATTAATTTATTATTATTATTATTATTATTATTATTATTATTTGCTAATTATAGTAGCAAAGGAAAATGGCATCATAGATGAAATTCACATTTACTTAAAATTATATTGATCAGTTGAGAACGTTTCCACGTTTTTAAGGCCATGATTTCTGAAGGTTTTAAACCCTAGAAATCAGCAGTGTGACTGACTTCCTCCTTTATTTAATAATCGCTCCACGACGGCAGACATATCGGGACGTTGTTGTATTTAGCAGCAGCTTTACTGAGGCTTGTTGACAGAGGAGCGTTCGTATTCCAGAGCAGAAATGAATAAGAAAGAGTTACAGAACAACCATAATTTATGTCTCTCTCTCTCTCTCTCTCTCTCTCTCTCTCTCTCTTTAAACAAATAAATAAATGGCTAGCCTCCAAACAAGGGACGTAGTACATGAGCGCTTCATACTACACTATCCTCACAGATAACTAGTTAAAGATAACTGTAATGCAGGGTTTTAGGCGTGAATTTTAATCCCTGGTTCACTGCATTATAAAGAGTACTTTTCATATACCAAAGTCAGTTTGTTTTTTATTGTAGCTTTAATGCTTTAAAGTGCTCTAGTGTGTGAGGAAAGCACTTCTTATCCTCACTGCCCACGTTGACCCTGTTTGATAGATCGAAGGTGTTGCCTGCCTCTTCCCCATGATTCTCCTCTTCAGGGGCTAATGAATCTTCAAAATGAGCAAAAGTAGCATCTATCCTGGCCAGCCCATCTGTTTCCCCAATATGGACACCTTTATACCTAAGCATTGCTGACCCAATATGAGTCTCCGAAATGCCCTCTGAATAGAAAGCCCCACATTTGCATAGCCTAGGACGGGCCAAAACCGGTCTGATCACTACTAACTATTTACTGGAATGTGGAACGTGTTTAGAAAAGCCTATCTGGTCATTTGTTGTGTTGTTGCCGGTAAAAACTGAGCGAACTCTTGAAAGCTGTTTTGTTACAAAGCTGCTTGACTCACTATGCATCACCCTCTACGTGTGTTATCCTAGATTGGCCCGTGCCCAGCTATAGTTTTTTCTTAAACAGCCGGATGTTTTCGCATTGTTTGTTTTCTCACAGGGCTGTATTGAAACATCAGGCAGCAGAAAATTGTTTCAATTGCCATTGCACGGTTTCGACCGGCTTGAAGTGAGCCGCAGGACCCAGCGTTAACGAGTAAAGGAGGTTTTCTCCTGGCTTTGGCACGAGAGGATGGGAAAATCAATCTGTGTGTGTGTGTGTGTGTGTGTGTGAGAGAGGAAGCGTGAGTCACACCAAATGTCAGATCTCTGTCACCCTTCACATTCTTCTCAGAGATGTATGTTAACATGAGAGTGTTCAGACAGAATGCTTGCTGCCGGTAGTTGAATTACAGGCTGATGTGTACCTGTGTGGGTGTAAGACAATGTCAATTATATCTCTCGATTGAAGATAATAACAGCTGTGCCATTTCGAGATGACATTAACAGTAACTATTTCTGATTTCCTTCTTACAGTACCAGCGTAGCAACACACACCTGATGTGATGTATTATTTCACCAGTGAAAGAGGGGTGGTGGGTGTCTTCATTTAATTGCTTTCGAGTCATACTTAGCACTGTTGCTATGTTCTGCTTTACAGAGGCTTGGCTTGTCTTTTCTTTGCCTCACTTCCCATTTTCCGAGCGCAGTCATCCATTAGACTGCACTTCTCTGTGTTCAGCTGTTCCTGATCCTGCTCACAAGATGGCAGTGTGTCTCTTTGAAAAAAGACTTTGTCATGACTTCGGTTCCGTTTGAATAAATCGATCAGGCACCGCATGCCTTTTAGATTCTGACAGAACAACGCATCCTCGTGTTTTATGTTAAAGCTGTAGACGTTTACCGGTCATTTTGATTTACTGGTAGTAATGGGATTTTTACTGAAGACCGAAGACCTCGTCTGTTCTAAGGTTATTTGGCTTGTGTTATAATCATAGAACTGATGAAGAAGCCCTTGATGAGTAGTGTTGTGTCTTTAGTGGAAGCCTATTGAAAGACTGCTGGAAATAAAAGGTAAAAGCAGTTGAGCATGGAGTTCAATTTGTAGGTTAAATTTCCCCAGACAAAAAAAATAAATAAAAAAATGAGCCGCATCCACTAAGTGCTTCACTGTATCATGTTGCTTCATAGTAAAATATAACCAGATGATCAGACTCTGAGGTTGAACACAGCCTTGACACTNTCGCACACCCAAACAGTGGAACCTGACACATGCGATTCATTTTTTTTAATCCAGGAAGCTTCTATTCTTTATGTATAACTGCAATATATTTCAAACTGTAACTTCAAAAAAAAAAAAAAATCTTTGAAGTGAAGCATGCTTCTGCACTCTTTTCACAGGATGTTCTGAACAATCTCGGTTCTTCTGAGCTAGATGAGGATGATCTAATGCTGGACCTGGAGCTCTCAGATGACCAGCGACATCGACATGGTACGGCTTTTAGCACTTTCAACTAATAATGAACCTCATACTAAAGTCTCTGATGAATACCCCTCATCTAACGGTAATTATATAAGTCATTTGCTCAGTACTCTAGTGGTTAGGTATCATTTTATTCCCCAAGCCGTCCTCCTGTTGTTTCAAATACGTCAGAATTAAGTAAGCCAGCATTTTAATTCTCCTCAAAATATATTGCACGCACACGACGAAGCTTGTGAGTATATATCCAGGACAAATATATCCCTGTACTCATTAAAGCTCATCAAACTTTGTGCTTATGAAATAACTTATTAACATGGGCAGATTTCTTTGTATTCTGGTGTATGCTAAGGTTCTGGTGTACTTTCTAATCCTATTATTTCTAATTCATTTCTAATTAAACAAGAATTCATAACAGTCCAGTTTTCTAATGAATTCCAATTCACTCTTAATGATTTTATCTGTAAGTAAATATGCAGTTATTTATTACATTATGTAAAGGATTGCCATATTGAATCTCAGTCATAGTCACCAATTAGCCTTGCTGTTTAATTTTTGTCTTTTTTTTTTTTTTAAGCTTCTCAGGAAGACTCCAGCCAATCCCTTGCCTCCTGTCTGAACCTGCTGCCGTCGCCCCTGGATGTGCCTACAGACCAGAACACTGCCAAGGAGTGCAGAGAGAACAACAGGTACTTTTTCTCATCCTCCTCTGTCTCACCCTGTGTTAATATTCTCCTCTCCTCTCCTCTCATCCCCCTTTACCCTCCGTTAATCTTTTTCTCTCGTCTCCTCCTGTCGCTTCTTCTCACCGGCATCTGATTTCACTTGCATGCTAAAACTTCGAATCAGGGAAAAGAATTAGATGTGGGCACTTCTCTAAAAAAAAAAAAGAAAAAAGGGCAATAACCAGTTAACCCTCTGTGCGCAGCTCATGGAGATGGTTTAATGAAAGCACAAGAGAAGACAGTGATTGAGGAACACAAATATTTCTTATTCTAGTGTTAAAGCCGAGCTTTCCAGCGGAGACCGGATTTCAGTATGTTGGGATTTGAAACGGCTTTTGCCTGTAAGCTCGCCAATAGTTCATTTCATTTTATCTGATTGAAAGAGAGAGTAAGTGTACGCTTAAGCAATGAAGCCGGTTTTGGATTTCAGCAGACTGATCTCCACGCTCTCTAGTGCCACTGTGGAATTTGTACCTCGCTGTTCTTGCTGACGAATTTTGAGATTTAGTTTCCAATGCATTGTAGCAAGATTGTAATCAACTTGATTGAACAAGCCTCTTTGATAGTTAAATCCACTTCAGCTTCCTGTCGCTAACTGTCGTATAAACAAGATAGTGTGTTGTTCTAGTTGACAGATAATTGCCATTATTTATACAGTTATGTTTAGGGTTTTCTATTATCTCACAGTAATGCTAGTCATACATTACTGGTTAAGCTTGTTAATAAATATGCTCTCGAATGCTGAGTCCTTACAGAACTGGGTCTCATTTCTGACAGCTGGCTTTTCCTCGTAATGACGCCAGCCGTGTCCCGTGTGGATGTGGCGGAAATTATATCTGCATGGAAATTAGCCTAGAAAATTATATATATTTCCCTGACCTTTTAATTATTTGTACAATTTTTAGAAGCTGCCCTACTATGGCTCTGGTTTATTTGAGAATCTGAAAGAAGTGGGATTAGCAGATTTAAACTATGTCTTACCATAGGATGTGTTATAGATTTAAAAAAAAAATGCTTTATCAGCTATATGGTAGTTATGAACAGTTCATCAACCAAAACTGTCATAATCAGAACCTGAACCTGACCCTTAACGAAGGCTTGAGAATGGATAACACAGAGTGTGCATGGAAAATGAAGTATTCTCCTGAAACCGCACACCTTTAAGGAATACGAACATGGCGAGAGGTGTGTGTAATAAAGTGGACAGTAAGTACAGAATGTACAACACACACACCACCTGCCACTGCCATGTCACTGTCATTGCTGGTCTGAGAATGATCCGCCACTCAGATAATATCTGGCCAGTGGTTATTTGTTGGTGGGCTTCTTCCTGTTGATGGATGGAATCTATATACATTCGAAATGATGCCCTAAAGGACACAACTTTTCAATACAGCTCAAATCTGGAGCCTGTGATGACTGAGATTGATTTTCTGTCCCACCACCACTTCAGTCTGTGGTCATTATTTTGCTGAAATATCCATTTACAGGGGAATATTAACCTCCTGGCAGAGGTTTTGGGCTAAAATATCCAGGCCCTTGGCAGAATTCACGATGCCATCAGTATTCACAGCAGCACCTGAACCAACAGCCCCAAAGCATCAGTGATCCACCATCATATTTAACTGTGGGTGTCAGGTGAATGTTCTTGCATTCAGTTCCCTTTTTCTCACCAGAGGTGGACGACAACACTTTCGCAATATTGTGTTTGTCTCATTTTTGGTAGAAGGCTCTTTGTTTTGTTTTTTTCCCCCCATGAGATTCTGTGTGCAACCTCATATTTGGTTGAAGGCAGCAACAGAGTTTGATATTTTCTAAGGATGGTCGTGAGCTGTGTTTCTGAGATAAAATACTATCATTCTTAAAAAAAAAAAAAAAAAAAAAATCGTATAAAAATGATTTTTTTTGGTCAGAACCTGACTTGAAGACTGATATTTTTAATCTATTTTTGAGTTACTGCGCAAAAAGCCGTTACGCTCCCTCTAGAGCAGGTGCTTTTGCCTCGTCAGCACGACGGACGAATGACCTTGGCTTTGTATCTTTAAAACAGCTTTGAATTACCCGTCCACTGTAGATCATCCAAACGGGTTTTATGCTGAGTGTTAGGCAGCCTGTTGCACATTCTCAGCCAAACATCTGGCCAGCAGATTGCAAGTCAATATTTTTCTTTTCCTTTGTTTCTCAGCAGCATTTCTTCTTTTTTCCAATGAGTATTGTGACTGTAGGGTGATGTGAGAGATCACATTTTTGGGAGTATTTTTTTTTTTTTCCAAAGATACTACCATGAAAACTGGATGACTTAAAGACAGTAATGTTTATTGTGGCTTCTCTGTGTTTACTCAGCTGCCCATCACATCACACATAAGGTTTTTGTAATGTCTGGGTTTTTTTTGTTGACAATAAGCATCTACACAGCTGACCAGTGGCTGAGCTAGCGTGTTTTAGGTAGCGATTAGACTGAACCAAAACATTGTGATACTATTAATATTAAACCAATGAGACAGTTTAACAAATAAGACAACAAGTCAGTGCTTTGCTTTATTTAATATTTGACCACTGACGCTTTTCTGCTGCCAGCTCCCCGTTGCTAGCACACACATTATCCTGTCAGGTTCAGACTCTAACACTCATTATTTTTCCCCAAACATCACTCAGTGTTGCTTTGCTATCACTAAATCTACAGTACAATACAACAAGATTTTTAATTAATTAAAATAAGTATGCAGGAGTCAAAGGTAAAAGCAAGACAGTCTTGTTAATCATGAAGTGATCAGTGAGAAGAACACTATAAAAATAGACTGGCTAAGTTTAACTAGAACAGCTTTAGTTGAGTACAGGTTTGCTAATATCAACAAAAAGGTCATTATTGCCATCTTGTTTCTCAAACTGTGAATATTGAGATGTATGCAATATGTTTTTCCAGTATGGTTAAATAAACTTGGATAATACTACTAATAAAATGGACCTTATTATCCATCTAGGTGTAGGTTCTTTGTTGTCAATATCACTTGACTGATCGGCTGCCACATTGGATTTAAAATCGCTCATGTTAGATGTATGTTGGAATTTCTTTCATACCTTTGCGATGAGAAATTTTGATTGACGGATTGACAAGTGTCTCCTTTTTTCCCCCCACCGTTGCTCTAGCTAATGCTTTTGTCTGCGATTAAGAAATGAGTAACTCTGAAGGGCCCAGTCGTGAGAAACAACTTAGTAGGATTATATCACTACCGTGGATACTCAGTGTGCCTTTGGAGTTTTTATTCTTCTCCCACACTAAGGAACGTGATTTATTATCCTAAGGCAAAATCTTGACTTTTTCCATGGATGACACATCAACAGTTGGCTAAACCGATTCTCAGTCCCAGATCCCTCCCTCCCTCAAACACAGCTCTGAGGATTGAGGCAGAGCTAAATTGAGCGAGTGAGAGGGAGAGAGAGAGGGAGAGAGAGAGAGAACAGAAAGGGTTCATCCTACTTTATGGCAGCACTAAGACTGAGTCACTTGTTGTACAAAAACAATGCAATATGTCGAAATTCAAGTAGCCAGTAAGGTAGCAGATTTATTACGCAGGAAAGCTGGTCAAAATTCGATCCCATTCGTGTCCTTACACTTTTCCATCCAACACTTTTGATCTTTTTTTTTTTTTTCCCTTATTAATGAAGAATAAAGTCTCCGAGCCCAGGTGGTCAGGTGCTCAAATTCTCGGCCATGAAATGCTGTTCATCTCACGTGTCCTTCAGGAACAGGTTTGCTGCAGCGGGGGGGCAGACTGCATAGGTTCTTGCAAGCTGTGGTCCTCGTCGACAGAAGGCTGTGCGTCTGGCCCTGTGCTACTTTCCCTGTCTCCTTCTCTTTCAAGGTGATTTAGAGAGGGAAGCTCCAAAACACACATCCGAGCCATGACAATCCAAGAAGTACTTTAGATTGAGAATGCCTAATCCCACCTTCAGCCACCACGCTTATGTCTAGGCTGAGAAATATCTCAATCGAAATGAGTCACGCTTGTCGCTTGGTTGTCACTCACAGTAAGGAATCATGTTGATTTTTTCCAAGACACAGTCACCATATTGGCAAGTTCAGATGCTTCGTGACGCCTTTACAGTTGCGTTTTTTTTTTTTTTTTTTTAAACTGCTTACACACGTAATAAATGATGAAGTACTTAAATTTAGGACTTCCCATATAACTCATATGTCAACCTCTTAGCATTTTATTTCTCTAAATGCCAACTGACACTTCATCAGGCATTCAGTCAACGATGGCTTGGTTATTATTCCAAGCATAGAAGTGAGGATTATTAAAAAACCCTGCATTAGTGACGAGAGACTGCCTGCAGCCATCACCTCTACATTCTCAACGTTAACACGCAAAAATCACAGCAAATTGACCATTATTTATTATTTTTTTCCAGTATTTAAATATCATGTACTTAATACATTGTATGTGATTGCTACTGGTATGCACATATTAAGCAAGGAAAGAAAAAAACACGTGTTACATTCACGTTTTCGTCTTTTTACGTCTGAGCTCTGCTTCAGCTCGTATTCTTCCTCCTTCTGACTGCTCAAAGTAAACCGTCACTGTAATTAAAGCACGAGTCTCCGAGCAGCATGCGATATGCTAAACTAGATATAAACTAATCTTTGTGTGTCGATTGCCCTCTCAAGTCATTTCACACACACATTCACACACACATTTCATTTGTAATCTTATTACTGGCTTCATTTCGTAGTTGTATGTCGCTGTAGGCTAATGGTCCAGTGTAAACTTTAGTTTTTAGTTTTGCGTGCTCATAAGTGTTTCGCCGCTTTGGGTTCAGGTATGCACCTATAAACATGCTTTAATAGTCCATCAAACCTGATAGACCTCCTCCGGGTGTTCACATATCCACAGCTTCTGCTTTTTTTTTTTTTTTTTTGGGCTGTTTACAGGGTTTCTTTTCTTGGCATACATTCATACGACACCATCAGTTTTCAAACTGCTTCTATTTTCATTTTTTTATGCTTTATATATATATATATTTTGGAGTAGCACTGCGTTTGTTAAATCTCCTCCTACTCACCCGGTTATCTGCAGCCACCAAATGTGCTGTACAGCCTGCTAACTAAGGTATACACACATTTGTCTCTGCTGCTCTTGCCAGGATACAAAACACCACTCAAATGCAGGTCTTTTTTTAAAAAAAAAAAGTATTCCACTGCACTCCAAAGTAAAATTTCTTCGATTCATAATCTCCAGCTTTATTTTTGGGCTTATTTTATGAGTAAGGCCTGGTTGAAACAATGTTTTGTGACTCCTGTTGTTTTGCTCAACACAGAATATTTCCATATCTTCCTTGAGCAAGGACGCAGCTTATTAAGACTGTCTGTGTTTTTATTATAACCTAGACCAAGATCAGACTGTATTTTAGGAGCCATTCAAGCAAAGATCCAAAAATTTTCCCTACAACTCCGTAATGAATATACCAGCATGAATGGCTTCACGGTGCCCAGATGCAGCACTGCTTCTCTAGCGTGAAATTAATGTGTAATTAGAAATCAAAGGCACTGCATGGCATGATGCTGAAGGCCCTGATGGGAATACTGCACTAATAACCCAAACACGGAATATGAGCTATAAAGCAGTCCAGCTGGGGCAGTCCATTGCGTGTGACAGATGCTCATTGAGAGCAAAGGGACACTGGCTCCCCGTGTCCTCTAACATGAGGAATCCGGCGAGCGCATGGAGGGGGCCATCAAAGAAGAGGCTAAGCAAAGAGACATGCCTTCATAAAACGCCCTAACTGGATGACATTATTAGTATTCGCATTGCACAGGGAAGGCATGAACCCGGAGAGTCCTGGGGGAAGCTGTGATGGCTATAATGATATTGTAATGGGATATTAGAGGTGACTGGAATGTTGTCAAAGCTAATGGCCACCACTTTTAGATGTTCTACACAAGGCCATATTACAGTCAAGGAAAGATAGAGGCACTAATGTGAAGCATATTTAGGATTTATAGTGTTTGAAGGGACCGAAATCCAGCTTGTGCCAGCGGAGGCTGAAAAAGTGCTTTAGTAAGGAAAATTACAAAGAATCAGGAAGAAAAAAAAAAAATCCATTCCTGTTATCATCAGTGTTCCCAGACTAAGCTAACTCGGCCAGTCTGCCATTTTCTTAGCGCTGTGGCTATTATGCTAAGATGTCGTCGCTTTTATCCTCACCATCCCTTTTTTTTTTTTTTTTTTGGGACTGAATAAAAAGCCCTCAGATGCCGTGTTCTCTCTGTAGAAGATATCAGAGTAAAATCCAAGGAAGATGAAAATCTTTGATGGCGTCTGAATAAAGACCCTCACTTTTCTCTAATCCGTGATGTAAATAACGTCCCTATAACCGACGTAGCGATCACGCTGCACAACATGTTTAGCTAAAGACGTTTAACATTGTCGATGCTCACTGGTGAATATATATCATCTGTACTGCTTGAGAATGTTTAGATTGTATTTGTATGTTTTTTTCTGGAAGCAGTCTGACCTGCCTCAGGCACATCTTTTGAGAGAGGATGATGTGGATGGTTTGTGAGTGGTCAGTGCATCAGCATAATCATTACCCCAGTACTTGTTCTGATTTCCAAAGACAAAATAATTCTAAAGAAATGTTCTGGTTCGTAGGTTTTCGTGCCAGGATAAATCCACTCTTTACCCGCGAGCTTGCTGATCTCTGTTGATCACGTCGCATGCATTTCGCATTCAAATGCGAAACTGGCAAAGTGAAACAAAAATCCGGTTTTATATCTTATCGCGCGTGACACGTGGATGACTAGTGAAAATTGTTCGTGTTGTCTTTTTATTCCAGGCCACACAAAATATTTTTTGGTAGCTGTAGGACCCATTTTACTGTGGAGGTTAAGATTCCTTACTCAGGTTTCCTGCAACAGTCTTAAGATTTATCTTGAATTACATGAGTTGTTTCACTTAAGTTAAACATGTAGCTACGTATTATACAGAGATGAAATTTCTCCTTTTTCATAACTGTCCTCTATATCTGCAGTGTATAGTTCTTTTTTTTTTCCGCCCCATTTTGTCTCTTTTCCCCCTACGTTACCTGCTGTTCTCTGTTTCCCTTTTAATTAATTAGTTTATGGTTCTGGTCTAAAAGAATTGTATTCCAGTTACACCTTTCTTAATCTGCTCTATTTTTCTTGCAAAATGTTGAAGTAAATAAACCATGCATATCCTAG
>CM074952.1:13778001-13804608 GCA_037577455.1 Pangasius macronema | reverse complement strand
ATAAAAGCAACTACCCCAAAAAAGTTCTATCTACATCAGTCAATGGAGGAAAGCATTTCTATATGTATGTATGTATGTGTGTATGTGTGTTGATTTGCAAAGTGTTTTGTAGATAATGGATTCAGTTAGATTGTTTAGTGCTAGACACCTGCTAGAAATACACTAACCTGTTGTTTCATCGCTTGCTTTCTCAGGGAGCCTCGGCCATTGTCTCTCTGTGTGTCCTGTGATGATGAGCTGTTCTCTGGGCTGGAGACATTGCCCTTTAGGCTGATGCAGCAGGACTGCACGGCCATGAAAACACTCCTGCTGCGTCTTCGCAGGGTTCTGCAGGAGGTAAGGCTTCATGATGGCAGCTGAATTCTAGAGCTGCTGTTTTTATCATCAGAGGTATAAACAGAGCTTTAAGGTTCCTACCTGTTAGGAAATCTTTATTAAATTTACTTGGAACACAGCTATGACAGTTTTGCCTTAAGCACACATATTTGGCTTTAATCTGGAGCAAGTTTGTAAGCTTATATGCAGCATTGCTGTGCCAACTTCTACCTGGAGGACAGCTTCATAAACCTACCTAGGGCACAGTTTTATGAACTTACCTAGAACACAGGGTTATGAACTTAGATTGAGCAGAGCCTCATAAACCTACCTGGAGCACAGCTTCATAAACTTACCAGGAGCACAGCTTGATAAACTTCAATGAAGCACGGCTTGATAAACTTACCTGGAGCACAGCTTCATAAACGTACCGTGAGAACAGCTTCATGAACTTAACTGAAGCACAGGTTTATAAACGTACCTGAAGCACAGCTTGATAAACGTACCTGAAGCACAGCTTGATAAACTTACCTGAAGCACAGCTTGATAAACGTACCTGAAGCACAGCTTGATAAACTTACCTGGAGCACAGCTTGATAAACTTACCTGAAGCACAGCTTGATAAACTTACCTGAAGCACAGCTTGATAAACTTACCTGGAGCACAGCTTGATAAACTTACCTGGAGCACAGCTTGATAAACTTACCTGAAGCACAGCTTGATAAACTTACCTGAAGCACAGCTTGATAAACTTACCTGAAGCACAGCTTGATAAACATACCTTAAGCACAGCTTGATTTCTAAGCACAGATTTCTAAGCTTGCATGGGGTAGAGCTTCATAAACTTACTTAGCATGCATCTTTGTAAAGTTTTCCTGCAGCACAGCTTTATAAACTTACCTCGTAGTGCAGACTACCTGGCGTATAGCTACAGTTCTCCAAAAGTATTGGAACAGAAAGGCCAATTCTGTTCAAAAACGATATGTGACTTTTGTAAACCCAAACTCTAGTTTTCTACTTATACCCTACTACCTAGTCTTAAAGTCGACGAGCGACTGTACATTAGCTTTGCTTGTAGCCTAGGAACGTCATCTTTTCCTGAAAAACATTCTCATCGTGACTTTGAGCACAGCTCTCATTGGCTAGTACAAAAGGTTCAGCCTGCAAATGTTGTTATTTATTATTTGGAAAAACTGTAGTCATTCTCTTATTTTTTTGACTGTAAACACAAGCTCATTTGTTTTCAGTGGAGGTCCCTTTACTCCCTGCTGAATCAAGTTATTTCAGATTTCTTTATTGACTATCACTGTAAACCAGTGCACCTGTGACACTCTCCAGACTCTTTCTTCACATTACTCTACACAGTAGCAGCATTAAAACTATTTTCTAAGGCATAAAAACAGAAATAACAATTATAAGAAAAAAAGAAGGTCCAGGGAAGTGCACATAGCAGAAAAAAACATGAATATTAAAGAGGAAATTGTTTGCCCTCCTCGCCGACTCTGTCCTCTCATTAACTTGCAAATGTGCCATCTTCCGTCTCCATATGTAAACTGCTCACCAACAAGAATTGCAGTGACTTGTGCTTTTCTGCTGTGTTTATATTTGTATGACCCTGTGATATTGAGCACAGATGAAGACGTTTTCTAATTTCCCCCACTGGTTTCTTATTATATCCAGCCAGTTTCAGAATTATTGGCAGCATTAGTAAAGTGACATAAAGTTTAAGATAAAGATAAAGGACATTAAGAACATATCGGCATGCTCCTGTTTATTTTACTTGAAGTTTCTCTGATTATTTAGTCATCCATGACTGGCTTGTGAAGTGACAAAGGCCAGATTTCCTTATTCATCAACATGGGGGAAAAATTCATAAATGCACAAATGAATTGAGACGGCTGTGTTGACCTTCATAAATAAGGTAAAGACTACAAAAACAACTGTTAGAACACAACCGTTGTTTGAGAGTCCCACCCAAATCGTCTTTTTCTTCCTACCAATGTGTCTTTTTCTTAGATTATGAGTCACCTGAGTATGGTAGTGGATCTGTAATGAATCTTGTTAGGTTTTTTTTCCAGGGACTCCATGAAGTACCAGACGATTTTCAATGAAAATCTTCTAGTAGATCTTCTAGCAGAATAATGATACGTACAAACATGCAAATGCACACAAAAATAGTTCAGTGTCAACAGAATTAAACTTTGTACATGGCTATCCCAGTCTCCTGATCTAAACCCCATTGAAAACCTGTGGATGAGCAGAAGAATGGAGTCTACAAGAGGTGACCTGGGATACTGGAGGATATGGAGAGACTCTGTATTGAGGACTGGGCTCAGATTCCTTGCTCTGTATTCTGCAGTCTCATCAGTCTTTTTTGATTTATAAGGGTGTTTTTCCAACTTTTTCCACCAATCTTTCCCACAGGTGCCAATAATTTTGGAGCTCACTCTGTCAGCTTATTATTCGCTTAGTAAATAGCTTATCACTTCCGTATCACATGATACATCGTATCCTCATGCTAGTTGGACAACTGCAGCTAACCTGGCATATAACAATAACAATTTATCATAGACATGCTAAAGATGGTGTCTTACTTATTGAGAATGCTCCGTATCATTTTTGTCATACAGGTTAGCTGAGTTAGCATAAGTATGTTACCAAATTATATCACACCTCACTAAATATGCTTTCAGTGAAACACTCAGTGGACCATTAAGCACTCAGGTTCCATTAGGGCATTACATCTTAGTGTGCTGCTGAAAATACCAGGAAGACAACCATTTATCATGTACAAACATTTAGACCTGCTGAAAAGCTGTAACTGAATCCATTCTAGAATGCTTCCAAAAAAAAAGGTAGAAACTTTATTTGAAAATTGGTGTGGCGCTTTGACATCAGCCATATTCACAGTACAGTGTGATACAAGTCCTTGGTCTTACTTCTCATCACATCTGTTCCCTACTTAGGGACAACTTTATTGTCATGGCACAGAGTACAAGTATTAGTACAATGAAAAGCAGTTTAGAGTATATGTATATATGTGCAGTGAGAATCCATGTAAGGATATAAGAGCTACGCGTATACAGGATTTCGTTGTAGCAGAAGTAATACAGTATCATATATGTAGGGTTGGATGCGGAGGGTCTGTAAACTGCCATCTATAGTGTCTCTCCACAGATGTTCTATGGGGTTCAGCTCTGGGCTTTGGCTGGGCCACTCTGAGACATTTGTCCTGAAGCCACTCCAGTGCTGTCTTGGCTGTATGCTTTGTGTTGATGTCATGCCGAAAGGTGAACCTTTTCCCTGCTTTAACGTTGTGTGCACTCTGGAGTAGGATCTTCAAGGACCTCTCTGTATTCATCCTTCCCTCAGTTCTGACCAGTCTCCCTGTCCCTGCCCCTGAGAAGCATAGCATGATGCCCACCATAGCAGGATGCTCTCGCCACCATGCTTCACTGCCGGAATGGTACTAGCCAGTTGATGAGCGGTATCTGGTTTTTACCAGCAGGTTCACTCGTGTCTACAGAGGACTTCTGAAGCTCTGTTATTTTTCTGCTATTTAAGTTCTGTTGGGTTCTTGGTCACCTTCCTGACCAAGGGCTTTCTAACCTGGTTATTGCACTCTAAAAAGCATCCCGGTGGTTCAAAACTTCTTCCATTTCACAACAATGGTGCCCACTGTGCTTCTGGTAACATTCAAAGCTTTAGAAACGGTTTTATACCCTTGCCCAGGTTTATGTCTCTATACAGGTTGATTGTGGAAGTCTATGGAGAGTTCATGGCTTGGTTTCTGGTGAAATCATGTCCAGTCAGTTGAATTTGGAACAGTGGACTCCAGTCAGGTTCTAGAGGCATCTCAAAATAATCAAAACAAACATGATGCAGCTGAGATCAGTTTGGAGTGCCTTAGCCAAGGATCTAAGGATGTAGCTAAAAGAGAAGTCAGTTTTTGATTTTTAATACATTTGCAAAATGCTAATATACTTCCTTTTTTTTTGGAAGTGAACCGATTGGTGTATTGGAATCTGTGGTACATTCAGGGTAAGTAATTTAAAAAAAAAACAAAAAACTGTCTGAATTGAAATTGTTGGCCTTTGTTGTTTTTCCCCTTTTTAGAGCACTGAGCCCAGTCCTGCCAGTAGCCTTCACTCTTTACCCATAAGCCCTTGCAGTGAGAAGTCACCAGCTTTCAAGGTAATTGCCTACATTATGAGATAAATTTCAGCCTTTCAGAAGGTAAAATGTGTGCACTTTTTTTTCTAGTATTCACTGTAGTCAGTGTTAATGTTTTTGTGGTGTGTTAAAATGTACAGTTTAGCCTTATCGCAAAAGAGATGTCAGCATTTCTAAACTGCAATCCTGAGAATGAATGTTTTTTTTTTTTTAATGCTGTCTCTGCTTTCAGTTCAGCTTCGGTATAGAAGAGAACTCAGTCTGAATTATTTTTCTCAACCATCAATAAAAAAAAAAAATTGAACTATGTTGATGAGATTTATTTTATTATGTTCGGTAATCCTTTGGAGCTGGGCCATGGCTGTCACAAGAGAAAGGTTTATACTTTTGCCTGTGGAGCTTTTTCTGGGGAGGGAAGCGGATTTTGTTTTTCATCAGGATTTTTTTTTTTTTTGAGTCGGAAATCCCGTCGAGCTGAGCAAAGTTGGAAACGAGGTCTCTCTCTGTCCTCCTTCCTGACCTACATGGAGCACATGCAGGAGCAGCAGTCACACCAATGGGCCATGTGATGTCGCAGCTTGTCCGTAGCCAGCAAGAGGAAAGCTTAGAATAGGACGCCATGAATTCTCACACTGCGTTCAGATGACAGGAGGAGGGTGGGACTTGTCCTGCCTTGTTCTAGAAAATATAAAACTTCCCCGTTTTTAAAAATAAAACCCACAATCCCACCTGAGACGGAACCGTGTCACTTTTTGTCCTACTTTGAGCAGAAAACTTTGTGTATCGAGCATTGTTATCCCTGTCTCTTTTATAATTGGGGCCTGAGGAAAGCGCTCTCGTGTGGCAAGAACGAGAAACTTGCAGTAAAAATAGAGTTAGGTTTGTCACCGTTATTCCCTGATTATTATTTATGTGGCCGCCATCACAGTCATTAAGCTCTATTATATATTTATGGTGCAACAGGCAGAACCTGGCGTAAGGAAATTGGTTTCAGGTAAATAATACAAAATGCCAGTTTCAGGCTAATGAGTAGGGTCTACTGTTTTAGTTCTTATGAGACTATATTTCTTAGTGATGCAGAGGCACCAGTAAGCCTCTCTAATGGCTAAATAATTGTCCCATACAGTGTCGAACACTGGAAAATTTATTTATGACAAACATATTTTTTCATTTTCCACACAGTCAGTACTGAATTAAAGGGAAAAAAAGGTCAAGTGAGTGGAAAACTTTGTCATGTAAATTTTGCCGGATTTTCCACCCTGCTCTCATAATTCAATAACGAGCATTAAATGCTTCAGCGGAAACATGGCTTTGTGTTCACACATTGCACATAAACATTTAAAAATGTAGTGTCCTCCTTCATTAATTAACTAGCTGGAGCAATGTGTTTGTTAATAAGGGTAAGTCTGCAATGTAGCTGCAATAAAGGGCATTATAATTATGTTAGAAATGATTTGTTTGGCAATTAATAAACAGGCCTTATGGTAGCAAAGTGAGTAGCATTGCTGCCTCACAGGTCCTGGGTCCCCGGTTTGATCCTGAAGTGTAGTGTGTGTAGTTTTTCAATGCGTTCATGTGTGTTTTCTCCACGTCCTTCAGTTTCCTCATACCATGCTGGTACGTGGATTGGCTAGGCTAAATTGCCCCTAGGTATGAATGAGTGTGTGAATGTGTGTGCGTTTTTTTTTTTTTTTTTTTTTTTTGCCTTGCGACTGGTATCCCATTCAGGGTGTGTCCCCACTTCACTTCCAGCGTTCCTGGGATAGGCTCCAAATCCACCACGACCCTGACCCCAGGATAAAGAGCTTACTGAAAACGAATGGTGCAACAGAAAAGCACAACAACAACAACAACAACAAAAAAAAACTGGCTGTGATGTCTGGGTGGGAGCGGAGGCACTCTCTCTCTCTCTCCTGTCAATCACGGCTACGCTAGCCAATCGTGGGCATCTGTGAGCTCATGCATGTCGAAGTGGGTGGATTGTGCTTTCCTCCAAGTGCGTTACCCTGCCCTGCGACACCGCATGAGCAGCAGGTGACAGGGGAGAGCTGGCTGGTGGGTGGGAATGGGTGCCACAACTGAAGGCTTTTTTTTTTTCCAGTGACTCAGAGCAGTTGTGTCACCTCACCTCACCTCACCTCAGCTTTACCTGAATTTTTCAATAAAATCCTTAATAAATGTAAAACCAGCAGCACGCTGCTCTTTTCTGACATTAACGTCATTGTGCCTGCTGTATCAGCAGCAGTATTATTGTAACTTTCATTAAAGTTGGAATCTCAAGAAGATTCTTGTCTACATTTAAAGAGCTGGCTCGAAGAATCAACCTGTTTTCAAGCAATCCATAACTGCGAAGCACAAAGTAACCTAGGTCCTAGACTATATTTACATGGTAATGCAGTAAGCAGTGTTTTATTTTATTTTATTTTTTTAATTACAGCAATGACAACAATGATATCCTACAATGAAATGTGACAAGATACTGTACAGAATGCCCGGAAAGTCAGGAACAAGTGGGAATATGTTGAGCACATACGTTGATCCGAATATGTTGAGCAGAATCCGCCAAAAAAAAACGTGATACAGTGGCTGAGAAAATGCGTACATATGCTGTAAATAATAAATACACATTTAAATACATGTAGTTTTACTCTCATTGGTTCCTGACTTTACTGACACACGCTCTGACTCAAGAAAACAGCATGAAAGTATGTTTAAAATTACTGCTAACACCCGGAAAAACAAATTATGCAGAGCGCAGCAAATCACTGAAGTATGGTAATTAGGTCTAAATGGAAAGATTGGCTACATGCCTCTTTAGGACAGCCATACGGCAGGAAGTTTTATCTTGAAAATGAGATTATTTTCTCATAATTCAAAGTTTCAGAAAAAAAGGAAATGATGAATAGTTTACTCTCCCAGTGAGCACTTGTTTTGAACAGGTGACGTGCCCTATCTTGGATTTAAGCTATATTGATAAATTAATTCTTTTAAGCTTCTATATTCTTATAAGCTAATGAGCACAGATAAAGATTATTCGAGGACATAGTGTATCATGTCAAAATATCGTCCAGTTAGACAGCTGAAACTTCATCGGAAACTAGATCCAAGTAAAGAAGTATTCCCTGGTTAAACCATTCTCTTTAATTTCCAAACGGAGTGATGTTAGGAAATCTTCATAGATTGCTGACGGTTCTTCTGTCACCAGAAATAGGCAAATATTGTTTTTTTTTTTTCCCCTTATGAAGTTTTATACCAAAGCACACTGGCATGCCCATGGCTACAGCAGTGACCATCAGCATACCTGAGGTCCCACTGGTACAATAAATCCTGTTAAGTAAGATTATGGATCTCTCCTGAATGTCATAACGAAGACTCCAGACTCTATTTGGTGCCAATTCCAAAAAAGCCTTTACAGTGTGTACAGAATTAATTACAGGAATGCCTGATATTAAGGATTAAAAAGAAGGAAAATGTGTATTAATAACTAGTTTTTCCTTTATCATAGTTGAAAATAGAACAGTTGACTCTTTTTTTTGGCGCTTTATTTATGTGTCTGAAGAGCTGAACTTTCAAAATCTTTCTGCATGTGTGTTTTCTGTAACAGTGAAGTGTTCTCATTTGTTGAGCCTGACCCTTTCCCACTGCTGAAGTATCTAACTAGGCCAACTAAACTGAAAAACTACTCGAGTGGTGCTTTACAGCAGGGTGCCAAAGACACTGCACACAGTCTTGCTATGCTAAAGGCATTCGTCTGTTTGTCTGGGTACTTGTGCGAGTGTGTGTGTGTGTGTGTGTGTGTGTGTGTGTGTGTGTCAGTGTAACTGTGGCCAAACTGCTCTCTGGAGGTCCACCATGTCTCTGCAGAGATGAAATGCCTCTTGGTAAATCTGGGGTCTATAATTACGGTATAATTAAATGTTCCCACAGGCCTGGATTTGGATGTGACCTTTTCATGCGCAGGACGGATGTGGTTTAAAAAAAAAAAATTCACTAATTTGAAATTTGATATCAAGACGAAAGATATTTATTTACTTATTTATTTATTTTTTGTGTGAGCTCCATCAGGGGTACATTGGCTCCTCTTGAGATCCTTGTTTCCACAATGGAGCATTTCCCAGAGATAGTTTAGCATGTGACATTGAAGCCCATAATCCTTTTGACTGAGCTTTCATGAAGGACTCCATAATACATAACAGGATTAAGCCCAACCCTTGCACTGCATTGAGGAGTATTGGCTAAAGTCAGCAATCATATATATACAACAATAGCACAGTCGGTGAAAGAATGATAAGGCCCAGGATTGAGTGAGGATTTCCATATTGGGAAACAAACAACTCTAAGATGAAAACAGTGCTTGTTTTTTTACATGGATGTCAACAATGTGGGAACAGCACTGATCAGTATACAGTCTAGGGCCAAAGGTTTGTGGACACCTGACCATCAAACCCATATGTGGGTCTTCCCCAAATTCTTGGCACAAAGTTGGAATAACACAGCTGTATACAATGTCTTCATATGCTGTAGCATTACAATTTCCTTCACTGGAACTAAGGGACCCAAACCTGTATGCCAGACCTTCTTACCTGGCATCAGTGTCTGACCTAAATAACGCTCTTGTGGCTGAATGGGCAAATCCCCACAGCGATGCTCCAAAATCTAGTGGAAAGCCATCCCAGAAGAGTGGAGGTTATTATTAATAGCAAAGATGGAGGCTAAATCTGGAATGGAATGTTCAAAAATCAGGGAACGGTGATTGATATTTATTCCTATATTAGGAGCCAATGTTTTAACAACAGTTGAGTGGAAGGACCATGGAATTTTAGCATTCCTTGTTTCGGTTTTGAGATAATTGGAATATTTCTTGGTAAAAATATGAAGCAAAGCATTTAAACTAGCAAAATGCACACATTTTGCTTTCATAATCAAACATTTAACAATTTCGAAATGCATGATATTGTCATTATCAGTAATATAGTTTAATTTTTACGTTTTTTTTTAAAACCATATCTATCAAATTGTAGTATCGGCGTTCAGCTCTGTTTTGTTCACTTCATCCAGAGGTGATGGGGTCTCCACTCCTCTGTGCCCCTCTGCCTAAATTTAGCCCTTGGCTGTGCTCCAAAAATCTCAGGAAACAGCACTTCAATTTTCTTTAAGGGATTTGGGGAAAAGATTTCCATCTTTAAACGCTCATGTTTTTTTTTTCTGCTTTTTGTAGTTTCCCAATATACAGCCTCAGGCATATTATAGGCTTTCATAGTAGCATCATTAGTATGATTATCCCAATATTATGCACCTAAATATGCAAGACTTTCATGTTACCTTACTGTATTTCCCCAGTGTGACTAATCACTTTGCTATGTTAAATTAAAGCCTGTCTGGAAAGCAGCTGTGCTGTATCTAGAGCTCTTTATTACCAGTGCATTAGTTGTCAAATCTATGCTATATATATATGTATATAATGTCGACTAGGAAATTTAGAGATGGATGGCATTGCCATTCCTGCTTTTGAAGCTTTCGGTGGTCTAGCCCTAGTGCCTTTGAAGCTGAAGGTTCCTCCATAAACATCTAATGGATGTTGACCAGACTCGCTGGAAATTGTGAGCAAGTTCACATCAAACAAAATTTCAGTGTAAAATCTGCACGTCCTCTTCACTTCTTCTCTCACTTGAAGAGCTAGTTTCCAACCAGAAGAGATGGCCTGAATAAAGTAGCTCTTTTTAAGTTGTGTGTGTGTGTGTGTGTGTGTGTGTGTGTGTGTAGGATCCAGGGCGAGAAGAGAGCCACTCCCTGCAGCAGCAGCTGAAAGAGAGGGATGAGTTGATCCTTCTTCTGCAGACTGAGCTGGTGAGATAAGTCAAACCCTCATACACATCACCTCCGTTTCCTCAGCCAAGATGCCTATAGTGTTCTCACAGGCAACCAAGATTAACATGCTACAGCTTCATGCCTGCTTTGCTTAATTCCTTTTTGTTGGCGCTGCGTAATTAGGTGGCACTAAGGCTATAAATAATGGACGGCGTGGATGTCTAGCTGGTGTCTCCTTTTCTTTCCCGAAACTGCGGTTGTAAGTTCTGCAGATGCTTGAGAGCGCTCCGGTTTGCGCTGGAAAAGATTTTAACATGGGTTCACTCACTTCGTTGGGAACCAGGCACCATATGCTCACTTTCACTCACTACGGCGAGCACACTGTTCTGTTTCCTAACCGCAAGAGGATAGATGCTGGAAGGAGAAATATGACAGCGCGTGCTCAAATTTATGGGCTAGCGGGGTGGAGGGGAAGTGAAGAGATGTGCTAGCGAAAGAAAAGGGGGCTTGAATAAAAACTGTAGAGGGCAGTCAAGAGGCTATAAATGCAAGAGGACAAATGAAGAATAATACTTCATCTGTAATGTGAAAGGCCGTCATAATGGTTTTTCTACCTGCTAAATTGATATTTGTCAGATTGATTTGTGGAGGTGATTGAAAAGAACCCTTAAAAGCACATCAAATTTTAAACGCCATCGTCCTGTCCTTTTGATGGCGTGAAGTGAAGGATGGTTGTTTGAATCACGGCGCGAAATCTTTATTACTCTGTCATTGTAGTGTTGCCGTTAGATCGACCGCTTACTTGTGCGTTGAAAACCAGATTATTTCTATGTTTGGTGCGGGTTTTATATAAGCTTTGTATAGGTGTTAGGCTAGCGTCATGCTGTTAGAGTAGAAGAACTTTGCGTAGTCAGTGGGGCTCAGGCTGCAGAGTTTTCCCATAGTTCATTTTCCTTCATAGGCACTATGTTCAGAAGCTGCTTATGTTTTATTGATGCATTTTTTTACATTTCCTTTCTATCTTGAAAGGTCACCTTCTCTTTTCTCATGCAAACAAGTGTCTGTGCAAGCGTAGTACTATGCCAGTTCTGTTTGCACAACATCTCCAACAAGAGCAACCCAGTCTCTACAATCCCTCAAGACAAAACACCACTGAGTTTATTTTAAAGCCTATCGGCTGCGTAAGCCTCTGCTTTAATGTTTCTAACCACTCTCCTTATCTAACCATGTTTATTCAGCATGTACATGCATCAGGACTGTGATCAGTATGTCACTTGGAGTATCATTTGGAAAAGTGCTGTATTTTTTTTTTTTAATTAAGACAGTAATTCTGTAGCCTGGAGATCTTTCTAGGCCACACTATGAACACACCATGTTCAGACTGGCAGCCTATTGTGCAGATTTGTCAGGATCATTTTTTCTAATGTCTTTTTAAGGCCATTAGCAATTTTGCTTTCTGCGCCACATTTATTATTTTTAGCAAGCTGCTATTCATGCATTTTAAGCCTTTTAATATTTTTAAACAAGTAATTAGACATCACATGTAAAACAGAACTAGTATGACTGCTAATGGAGCTCTCCACTGTAATTTTGTATCGCGTGTGTTATTTTGTATGTTTTATAGGAAGCTGCCCGTTCTGCGCAGAAACCCCTTTGCCAAAAAACTGACAAAACAACCCAGACAGATCCTCCAGCCCCAGAGGTGAGTACCCATTACCCGACCATAATAGAACTCTTAATGGCTCCTTTAAAGTCTTGGCTTCATTGAACACTGTCAGTTTTTTTTTTAATTGAATTCAGGTCGGCTTGTCCTGTTTTATTTATTTATTTTTTATTTGGCCATGGTGGAGCGAGGCAATAAGTCTGTAATGCAGGCAGGGCATGTTCAGGTTCAGATAGCGCTGCCGAATCGAACACTTTCTCAGCAGAAAGCTTCGAGTCATTTAAATCATAAAGCTCTGACACAGCTTTTTTCCGAGATGTTCTTTCCGTTCTTTCTTTGCATTTTTGCAAAGTCGTCATGCAGCGTTCAGTGAAGTACAGAGCTGTATAATTTACAGATATTAGAATATCAGACGGACTTTTAACTTCTTTTCAAGTAGCCTGTGATCAGTGTAGTGTAGAACCTCAGTGTGTAGAACCTCAGTGTGTATAACCTCAGCGTGTAGAACCTCAGCGTGTAGAACCTCAGTGTGCAACCTCAGTGTACTGTAGAACCTCAGTGTACTGTAGAACCTCAGCGTGTAGAACCTCAGCGTGTAGAACCTCAGTGTGTAGAACCTCAGTGTGTAGAACCTCAGTGTGTAGAACCTCAGCGTGTAGAACCTCAGTGTGCACCAGGCACCCAGAAAACATTTTTTAAAAGGTATATTAGTATGTGTGTCTTGTTTCGAATTAAACATTTGAGTGATGTCCATCCACATGTAAATGTCTTTGGCAGTTTCCATATCTCGCGTTTAGAAAATGTGAAGTGCATTATCACGAGCAGCGAGTTCTACTAGTTTTCTTATTTCTTCCTTTTGTGTTCATCTCACATTTTACCTCCAGAACGAAAAGGACTCGCAATATTATCAGGGTTTTTTTTTTTTTGGCTGTACTCCCCTCATTCAGAATGCCTTTTAGCCATGCTCCTGTGGAGACGCACGTCCCCCCCCCACCCCCCCGCTCCTTTCTCCCAAATATTTCCAACCTCTCTAGACTTTGTGGCTTTGTATTATAGATAATGAGCTTCTCTGATGTGAATGCAAATGACTTTCTTTTCTAATTGGTTTACAATCCACACTGTTAACACAACAGAAATGGCTCACCAAGTCATCAGGCTTTTATCTCTCATATCATCTATAAAAGAGCCAGAGGATGAGATATTATAAGAAGCGCAGAGTTATGCAATAGATAAACAGCATTTTATTATTTATTTTTTTTTATCTGTGAGCTCGCACCTTTTTTCGCTTCGGTGTCAAGAAGGAATATGGAAGTAGTGTGGGCGGATAAAAATGTGGATCATCTTCTGCTTGTCTCCGATGAACCAGAGGTGGGTCGAGGAGCAAAAATGAACCATACAGCTCGCACACGCGAGACCCTCACGCAACCCCTCTGCTATCCACACCCTCATCACTTCTAATGCTTAGCAAGAGCGGAGTTGCGCTTCCGTACTCCACACGATGTAGACTGCACCGCTATATAGGTTACTTCATTGAGGACACACAGACATCAGAAACTGTGTCTACAAGTAGGTCAGCTATTTCTAAAGGCTGCTTTGACTTGAGGAGGTCATGACTATTTTTCCTCTTTATCCTTAGTTCTCTATTTTTTTTTTCTGGAGCACCCCTCCTCTTCCCTACCGAGCTAATTAGCTGAAGCAGGAATGAAGCAAGGGTTTCATGTCCTTACTTGTGCCACAGAGCAGCAAAGAGAATGGACCGGTCCCATCTGTAGGCATCAGCCACACTCAGAACCGAGAAGTCTTCTCAAGTTGTGAAAGATTGACCGACCAGATGCCCAAGCTCCAGACCGAGTCACTCGTCACTCATGCCACCTTGTCCATTTCCATCTTGTCCATAGTTTGCAAGATCAATATAATCTTCCGTGTCACTTGCAAAGCATGACACTGCTCTTCAAGATTAAGATTTCCCCTTAGACAAGAACTGATCCTGAATTGGCTCTTGGAATGAACTAACTGTGAATGCATGTTGAACTTTCTTTCTGTTCCATGTCTTGTTCATGCACCTACACAGTCCATGCAGTCTATTCCTGAGCACTATGCTGAAAAGACAAGTGATACTGATTATCTATCCAGCACACACAGCAGTTTTACCCACCCATTCTCACTGACATGATTAGCAATGCTGCTATTCCAGGCAGCTAGCTAGCTAGGGCAGTTATTTAAATGAAAGATGTGAGGTAAAGTAGTGAAACTTGCTGCACTTTCTGGCTGGCATGAAGAAAACCCTTCACAACTAAATGCTCCACACCCACAAATACCCTCACAACTGAGTATAATTTTAAAGAACAGGAACAATCACAAAGAGCTTGCTGAGCACATATGACTGCTTTTTAGACCTGAGTACAGGAGGGGGTTTGCAAAATTGTGAAGGAAAGCGTGATTCACTGGACCCATTTATATCATACTCATCAAACCGCTCAGTGAGAACTCGTACCCTGTGGAAGGTGATATCGTCGTCTTGAAAAAAATAGACCACTCTCATCAAGGTAGAAGTGTTTAATTATAGGACATGCACAGCAGAGTTTTTGCTATCCATCTCCATATCAATTCTTAAAGGCATGGTAACAAAGTCGGTCCTTTAATTCTAAGGGATTAAGAGGGGTTAAAAAATGTAAACTATGATTCATTTTGGTGTGCAAACCCACCAAAATGTTCAGAGAAAAATGCACAAACGATGTAGAATAGATTCATTCCCTTTGCTTTAGCCGACTTTGACTTTGTGCTAATATTTAATTAGAGTTAGTGATTTCTTTGCCTTAGGGCAGTCGTGGCCTAATGGTCTGAGAGTCGGATTTGTAACCCGAAGGTGAACCTGAAGGTCGTGGGTTTGAATCTCGGGTCCAGCAGGGATTGTAGGTGGGGGAGTGAATGACCAGCGCTCTCTGCCACCCTCAATACCACGACTGAGGNACTTGGATGGGTTAAATGCAGAGAACAAATTCCGAGTATGGGTCACCACACTTGGCCACATGTCACTTCACTTCACTTCACTGGGAAAAGGAATGGGCAAAGCATTTGCTGGTATGTAGAAATGGTCAGTAAGACAGGGAAACACATTTTCAGCAAGAGGAAATGTAGAATTGGTCATGCTGAGAGATGCTTAGTAAACTTAAATGGAAAACTCCACCTGCTGCTTCCATTTGTCTTTGCTCATGGTCATTTTTGCTTTAAATTTTCCATAAAACTCCCCTCCTAACCATAAATCTTATTTAGAGAAGTGACAGCTCGTTAGATGTTTGAATATTTATCCCATGTGAAACGCCCCCTTCAGCCAAAATGAATTGTTCTGATTACGGCCTCGACAGTTCAATCTGTGCTAGGTGGAGGAGGTGGGAGAAATCGATCGATGATCATCACTGTTGCTTCAAGATACCTGTTGATGGAGCAGCAGTGGGCATGATCAGCTATGCCGGGTTTGAGAACTTTTGTCCATCCTGCTGCGAAACTTTTCTTCATGTTTTTGTTTTGACCTGCCTCGCTGTCTCTCGAGTACTTTTAAAGCTTTTAATTTTTTACCGTGGGCACTGAGGAGCTCTTTACACTTCAAGACTGAAGCAGAGGCCTATCTGATCCTTTCAACAGCACTCATAGAGATTATGCTTGGAGCGCTGTTTAAGCACAGGAAGCTTTACTCTGTATCAAGTCTCGTATGTACAGAATTTGAATTAGAGGGATCATTTTTTATTTTTTATTTTTATCCTCTGCATGTAGGCGCTTTTGTCCTATCTCTGCAGACACCCTTTATGGGGCATGCTTAGGTGAATGAGCGATTTTGCAGTCCACCTAGCAGCCCTTAAATCACAATTTTCTATGATTTCATGCCTCCGACTGGTGCCGAATGGTGGTGGCAGAGACCTACGCTAGTGCCACCTGTCTGATCCCTGGCATCTTCACTGTCCTCCAGCTGTGCCAGTCTGCATGCTCGTATTCACATGTGGAACAGTGATTATTATTGCTCACAGGAAAATAGGGGCTTTGTAATTGTTTGTTGTGACACTATTGTGAACTTTTTGGAGTTTAATTGCCTCTACGTGAAGTATCTCATAGGGTGCAGTAAAGTAAAGTGGATTAACAGGACTGCAGTGCAGGAGAGGTGAACACATGGAAAAAGCATATTTTGTGAGCTTTTTTTTTATTATTATTCATCTGTTAAGTTTATATAGCACCTTTCTTATACTCAGGGGTGCTTTACAAAGCATGTAACACAAAGTAACTTAAAAAAATAGTTTATGACGGAGAAAAAGAAGATAATATTGTGTGAAGAGAAATGTTTTCAGCTGAGATTTGAAAGAGGTAACAGAAGTGCAGTTACAGAGTGATTAGGGTAAGCCATGGCACTAAATGACCTTCCACCCACTGATGAAAGCCTGGTGTGTGAAACTGCAGTCTGCTGCCAGAGGACTTGAGGGAGTAAGATGGGGATGTAAAAGAAAGATACGCAGGAGCAAGACTGTGAAGGGCTTTGAAAGTAATAAAAAGTAGGTTGTACTGAATACGTGAAGATAAGGCTAACCGATGTAACTGATGCAGCACGGGTGTAATACGAGCAGATCGCCAGATGTGTGTTAGTACTCGAGCAGATGAACATGTTGAAGTTTGTTCAGAGTTTTAGTTTATAGTGATATACCAAGACACCAGTGCATTACAATAATCAATACAACAGCTAATGACCAAATGTTTAGCATCATTGATATATAAGAAAGAGCAGATTTAGTGAGAAATGTAATTTAGGGCTCAAGTGAAAGTGGAATCAAGAAGAACACCAACATTCCTGACAACCTGTGCAGATTTCAGATACACCATTAACGTCAGCAGACAGACATTCGAGCCTACGAGCAACTTCTGTTTTGTTTGTGTTTAAGATCATCTTCATTCGTCCATGGTTTTCGGTCAGAAATGCATGCACACCTGTATTGCTGGAATGGATGGGGCAACATATAGTTGAGGTATGCGGCTGAATTTGCATTTCCATGTCATCAGTGTAACAATGAAAGCTCTTGTCTTGGTAGCATGTACTATATATAATAAAAAGGAGGGGACTGAGAGCTGAGCCTTGAGGCACACATTGATTGACAGGCGAAGTAGATGATTTACGTTTTCCTAAAGTAATTAACTGTGTTCGGTTCAAAAGGTATTTATATTTATTTAAGTATAAAAAGCCACAGTGAGCTCAAGGAGAAGAAGAAGAAGAATATTCAGTGGACCAGCATCAACAGACTGTAGGAGCACTTTTTCCATCACTCAAAATTGGCAAGAGAAGTTGTGTCAAGGCCAGGTTTTTTTTTTTTTTTCCAGGACAGGTGTATCAACACCCATACACTTATCAATCGAACAGCAGGAGTGGCGAGGACAGATGCAGAAGCTTTAGGATTGAAGGTAGGAGTCGAGCTCACAGAATGAAGAGCAAGATTTACTACAGACTTCTGAGACAGAGGTGGAATCTACAGCACAGGAGCTGGTGACCAAATTGCCGTAAGACAGTAGAGAGGAGCAGAGGGGAAGTTTTGGTGGATATTGTTAAATTTATCCTTCAAAAAAACTCAAGAAATGCCTGGCAAGTGTTCAGCAGTACAGGGTATAGTTGATGCAGTGGGCTTGAGGCGATTGTTAGTGGTCATAAATGGTGATCTGGACCTGGAGCTGATGTGTGCTACTCATAATCATAGCCTGAGCAAGCCGTACTTAAATATACAGGGAATATAGTTGAGCCCAGTATTGAGATAAGATGTCAGGATGTCTGCCAATGGCCTTCATTACACATAGCTTAGTGATGAAAGTGTGTGTGTGGCTAGAGCTAGCCTGAACTTTAATAGGGCATAATTATTGACTGTGCTGATAATTACACTATTATAATGTGAAACCGTGGATATGAGCGTGCAGAAATATCAAAAAGAAACGATCAACAGATATAATGTTAAATATGTATTGCTGTAACCTAAGAATACTTTTTAAGAGTAATCTTAAATATTTGAGGTTAGGATTAGTATGGCTACATTCAGCGAGGTGGTGAGCAGAAATACCAGGAGGTTCAGAGTTGGCAGCTTAAATCAGAGACTTGAATCCAAATGTTACATCAATATTTATGCTGTGAAAGTTCCAAGTATTCAGAGATGGGCTACACACCCACTTAAGTCGATATATATATTTTTTTTTTGGGGGGTACGCCATTCAGCTTATGCAAATGACCTGTGTGTAGTTCATGCCTCTGAGGTTGTCAGTTTTGTCTGCAATACAGGTTTCTTTCAGAAGCATCTAGCGCACCTCCCGTAAACACAAGCACTTGCGGTTAAGCCCAAGAATACAGATAGAACATGCAGACTGAAGACATAAACGCTTTCTTTTTCACTTTTTAATGTCTAATACGAGGTAACATGAAAGCAATTTCAAAATGTAAAATAAAAATGATTAATATTGTAGTATAATATGATTGAGAAGATTTTAAACAGTATAAAAAATCTACTAGTCTAATCTATTGCCAATATATTGGTGTATCAGTAGTTCTATTTGTAATTTATATGTATTTTTTATGTAATTTATAAAATAGCACTTGATCATCCTTTTTATTTGAATTGTGCACACAGCTTAATGAAGCCATGGCGCACTAAAGTTAGGTTATAAAATCACAAGTTCACAGAACGTAGGCCATTTTATCATGCTTTTAGTCATAGCCATATTGTAGTTATATCAAACTGTCAGACCACGGTGCTGGACTTGATACTTCAGATTCAGTACGGCACAAGAAAAATGAGCTTACATGCAAGGATAGAATCTCGCATAACTAAGACACACTTCTGTTTTACTCAAAGTTTCCTCATTACGTTCAGACAGAAAATCCTTTTGGCTTTGTTTAGTGGGTTTAAGGAATTCACCTGTGCTGTCCCCTGGCCATGCTGACCATATTGTGGATGTGTGAAGAGGCTGTTTCCCAATCCTGCTCGAAAGATACGTCGTGTGTGTGTGTGTGCTTTCGCTTCCAGGGCCAAGCTTGTGCCAGCCCCAGTGCTCCTGCTCCTGCCTTGTCTCGCAGGCAGCCGTGCAAATTCTTCCCACAGCCATGTGGTGCTTCATACAAAGCATGGCATACAACCATGGCTCAGAGAGCTGGACACTGTTACTCCCTCACTGATGCTTCTGGATTCTCGCCTGCTTTTTTGAAACCTCTACAGCTTGTCTTTTTCGCTCAGCCAATCCAACGCCTGGCTGCCAAGCTTTATCTGTATCTGTCTTTCTCTATATATATCTCCCATCCTGCTGCTCTCGTATGTAAGTGTATAGCCTGGGCTTTTATATGCACTAGTGGTACTTAAGATATTACAGCTTCAAGTGTGGCCTTTTTATGGCGTATATCTCCTGACGACAGATGGAGATCTTGATCTGTCCCTCACAGAACGGTCATCTCCAGTTTAAACGCCTAAAGCCAGCCTCACGTCTATTTTGTATCTAATCCTTCAGAAGTACTGCTTCAGAGATGAAGGGAAAACTCAGAGAAACGCATACATATACCGCCCTTGTGTGTGCGTGAGTATATCGAGCGATAATCCACGCAGACTGAAGCATGAGAATGGCAACTCTCTGCCCAAAGCGGCTGAATTGGGAAGATGAAAGCGGCATGTTTATTCAGGAGGAGGAGCTGGCTGCAGGAAGGCAGAAGGCCACATATGCTGCTTTGATCCACTTTTGACTATTTTTATTTAATTATTTTTACTGCGCAAAACTTATGAACATATCGTTTATACCGAATGAAAGCGAAACTGCAAACAATGAGTATGATTTCTTTCTAACTTTGAAAAAAATGTAAATTTATTTATTTACTTACTGTTTTTTGCATTAACTGGGACATGGCCCTGTGGTATAGCTGCCGTAAATGCGGGTCATGGGTAATTTAGTGCCGATTAGCCAAGATGGAAGGTGTCTCATTGTGCTCCTTGAAATTGTTTCTCTTTTTTTCTTCTCCCTCATTTTCCTTCAAGCTTCATAGCATAGTTTAGTAGAGCACTAATTTGGTACCTAATCTACTTACTTGCATGGTAGGAATTACAGGCGGCGCATTGTTCCGTTCAGAAAATACAATATTACATTTCAAATTCGCAGAATTGATTTACAATTTTACCATATCACAGAATTGCTTTTCTATTGTCTTTGTATTTTTGTGCTCTCCGTTCCTGGGAGTTCTGCATGCGGCTGTTGGCAAGTGAGTTAACGTCTTCAAGTGTGTCTCATGCAGTAATGAAGTGCTGATCTGCGCCACTATGATTTGGATAAAGCATTGGAGTATGGCCAGAGAGCAGGCAGGCGGTAGCAGCTAATGAGACAGCATCCCTCAGGAAGGTGCGTGGGCTCCCAGCAGCCACTGCTGTTCCTTAGGTCCCATAGCTTTGGCCCTATGGCTGTATCCATCTTGTCTCATCCAACATGCCATCAGCTGGAGTAGATCTGTCAGCCTCTTGTCTTTTTCTTAGTGTTGTCTTTTACTTTCCTTCACATTTTTTTTCTCAGGCAGGAGAGTGGGAAGGTGAGTCTCTTGGAAGGAGAAGCTTGGAGTCGGGGAGAGAGAAGAGAAAACACTTGATGATGAGAGGCCATTACAAACGTGATGTGTATTTTTAAGTGCGTATGGACTTAATAGTGAGATGGATGCACATGAATGCATGAGTAAAGGGACCTGAAGAAGCGGTGCGAGCGTGTGTTATAATGATATGGTATTTCTACAAGTCACTGAAGTGTTAGGCTGTGTGGATGTGCTTTTTTAGCTTAAGAAGCCTGTCATTAACACAGTATTCCATCTGGGCTTAGTGCTAAGGCATCATCAGGTGTGACGCCAAACGCGTGTGGGTGCTTGTGTGAAAATATTAAGCAGCAGGCAGGTCGGAGAACACTTACTTTTTTTTCTTTTTTTTTTAATGAAGTGGCATGACTGTTGATTAAGTAGTTCTTCAGGGATGAATGTTAAGTGCATTTTTCCTAGCCCCTAATATATGCTGTCATTTGAAAATGTCATCTTTTGTGTAATCATGCAATATCTCTTGTATTGTTATGCTCAGGCTGTAGCCTGGCTTAACTTTAATAACTTTGTCAGGGTAATGACTGCGGCCCGAAATGAGCAACAGAAATATGAAGTTCTGGTACACTAGGCTGGCTGCAGGCTGTCTGTGGGGTATTTAGATATTAGTGGAAGGTGCGTGCTAGTTGATGTGTTGCCGCACACACTCCGGCTCTCTCTCTCTCTCTCTCTCTCTCTCTCTCTCTCTCTCTCTCATATCCCTCAATTCTTCCCCCTCAAGGGCCAATGTGCGACAGAATGCACAGGCGCCACCTCACCGGGGACAGATGGCTGGGAAAGGCAAGAACATTGTGGCGAGAATTTAATAAAGAATTATATCATCAATGACACCAATCCTAGAGTTTGTTCTTGGTTGTGGCCTCAAGCCCTTTTTTTTTTTTTGTGTAGGTTGGCGTACATGTTTTATATGCACAGTATCAACAGAAACGTTATGCTCCTTGTCTTTTAACCTACATGTTGCACAGACATTTGCTTTTTGAAATCGCTTAGATTTATCAATGTTTAAGCCTAACTAATGAGAGATCTACAGTTGATATTACTGAACATTTACCTTTTTTCACCTCACCGTGGAGGGTGAAGGCTAACACGCTCTCTGCGCCAAAACACACGAAGCCAGCGATTACTTTGTTTTGAACTGCTGCTCGTGCTGCGTCACAGGGCAGCATATCAAACTCTCCTGCATACATGAGCTCCCAGATGCCTGCAATTGGCTAGTGTCAGTATGATTGACAGGGGAGAAAGAGCAAGCAGTCCCTCCCACCAAGAGAGAATGGCCAGTTTTGCTCTATTGGCTTCATTGGATGGCTGTGGCATCATCGTGATTCAAACAACAGAGCAAATGCTTTTCCCACTCGAGAGCACCCATTACTGAGCATTAGTCTCTTATTTCCCTCCCTATGAATATCTCTGAAGGCTGTTGTAAGACCAGATTGAGACTCGGTCTCTGACTTCTGACAGTGTTGTCATGTCACTGTGTGTACACTAAATGTCAGTGAAAACATCCATTTACTTGAGTGGATTTTTCATCAGACACAGAGCGAAATAATTACCCAGTTTTGATAAATTCAGATTGACAGATGACCATTTTTCAGTTGTTTCAAGCCCCCTTTTGGTAGGGGGGGAACTGACAGTGGTATTTCCCCCCTGTGACATCTTTTCACTCAGTAACTCTAAATACATGTTGCAGTGTGAGTCACTCTCCCACCTACTGCTTCCTTAAGCATCTGCTGGTTCACTCCCCCCACCCCACACACACACACACACACACACACTGTTCAGACTTTCCTCTTGCAAATTTCTTCAAATAACACATTTTGTGTTCCACGTTGATTACATTTGTTGAGTCCGTGCTGTGGTGTAATGTAATTTTGCCTGTTAACAACACTGACTTGCTTTAATATGTATTTGTAAATAAGAGCGTTTATAATTTAGTCTAATTAGATAACAATTTAACAATGCCTTGGTGATCAAGCTTCAACCAAACACCGTAATTGAATCTTTGGTGGCATTAGACCATTCGTCTTCAAGTCATGTGCCGTATCGCAGCTCTCTTCTGACTGCTAATGAATCGTTATGAATATAAAGCACAGTTTAATACTTGTAAAGAATTATATAAGAACGAATATACAAGCCACGTGTTATGATGATGAATAGCCACAGTGGTAATATGGATTATTGTAAGCACAATTAATAAATAAATCCAGCTTGATTTCTGTGTGCTTTGTAGAAAGTGTTGTCTCTTAACCGTCCCGATCTTCCCTTGATGCGCTGTTTGAATTCTAAGGCATCATTCTGTCTGCATAACGACACACCGTTCCACACCTCATCTCACCTAGCATTCCTTTGTTCTTTCTTTCACTTCATTGTATATTCAGTTCTTATTTGTGTTTTGCATGCATCATGTTCATCTGTCTGTTTATTGTTGTGTTCTCTTGTCCCTCCGTGATCCTTCGTTTGTGGGCGCAGTGAGCAACACGAGCCTGTGATGGAGGCAGAACGCAGGTAGGAGGTATCTCTATATGAAGCAGCCCTGTCTGACTCTAATCAAAAGCAGGTCACTCTTCTCCTCCAATCTTCACCCTGGTTAATCAAGGGAAACTACAGAGCTTTTGAAATCGCACCATCGGATAGTATAATCGCTTAATTGCTGCGGCGCTCCTTATGAAATTAGAGTGATTATTGGGTTGTAATCTTATCAGTAATCCTAATCGGGGGCATGTTGATTATGTGGTGACTCTTCATCAATGCTTACCAAATCCACAGCCTTTTTCTTATGAAATTATCCTCTTTTTGTTAATCTTTCTTCCCATTAATGCTTTTTTTTTGCCTCCAGGTTTCATGTAGATATTTAACACTTATTACACAAAGACAAATCAAGACTGTTCTGAACAGGGCAGTAAACGATAACGGTGAGGAGAAATGGAAGCGGCTTTCAGAGAGTTGTTTGAATTCCCACTTTGCGAGTAATGTGGAAGAATCTGAAAACACCTCACAGACACAAACACACAGGGAAGCAGCCCAGTAGAAAGTAAAAAATGTAGATGGGATGCAAATCGCACCAGTCACCCCCCCCCCCCGTAACTCAGTGGGTGCAGAGTAGGTGTTACAATATGAGTAAAACTTGAAGCCCTGCTGCTCTGCCTTTCTCCGTGCCATAGCTCTGTGTTAGATTTTGGGTGGTGGTGTGAAAGTCTGTCGTTTAACGTTCTGTATCTCCAGTAGATTGAGGTAAATAGTGGTGTATTGTGTTTAGTGAATTGTGGTGTCCTGTGAATCCTTTCTCCGTGTGGTTTGCATTTAGCCTGTTGTTTTTTTTTTTTTTAAAGCTGGAAAGGCATGTAAGGTAATCCGTGTTTATGTACCAAAAGCTACAGCCCGACATCTGTTTCATTAATTCAGAAAGAGGATAGAGAGCCTTGCAGGTGTGTGCTTTATAGAGCGGTGCCAAGATTCAGACTCTGTTGATCCATCGCATGTACTGTACAAAAGTGCACTGCAGAGACTACTTTATGATCTCTGGACTTGCTTCCACTTACAAAGCTCAAGGGCACATATAGTGGAAGTATGCCATTGACGTCAGAAAGCCTGTGCACTCACAGGTCGTCGCTGGAGAAATTTGGGTACTTCAAACAATGGGAATGAACCAAACGGCGCTAACTTTCTAAATATTTGTCATATTCTCGTATGACGTGGAATTTACTGATGTTGTTCTAATGTCTAGTGCTTCAAGTGGGCTGAGAATGGCTGATTATGCTAGTTGTTAAAGTGCAAGTTAAATAAAACAGGAAACAGGAAACTATGAATACCTGTACTAACTCAAAGTGTACTCAAAGGAGTACAGTGTTATAGGATCACATTCCCATTGTTCTTCAGCGTGATTCAGTTCAACATCAGCTTTAGTAAACACCGATTTAGCTACTTTAGGAATGACAAGTTCTGTGACGCAACATCAGAAACATGTTTGTTCTATTGTTATTGGTTAAACAAGACTGATTAATTTGCCGTCTCTGTGGCACATGCCCTTCTTTGAGCCTGTATCAGATGTTTCAGTGTCTGTGGTTTGGCTACAGGTGGAAAAGAAGAATGTGTCTGGTTGATGGATTAAATCTTGGGAAGAGACAGAGAGATTGATGTATTATTAAGCAGCCTCCAGGCCACTGTCTATTATTGGAGTTGTTAGTTCAAGCTTGTAACAACTCAGCCAGAGAGGATGTGTACTTTTTTCGTGGGATAAGACATCGTGGTTTATTCCACGACAGGAAGTACCAATATAAATACTTAAGCAGACACGGACATATAATATATAATATATAATATATAAATAATTGGTTTCATATAGTTTGTTTTAGAGAAACTTGAGCCGTAGTCAGATATGCTGCCCTCTGTGTGCAGGGCTTGAACATCCCTTTCTCTTTCCTTCTCACTCGCTGCCTCTTTTACCTGCTTAGCTAGCGGAAAGCGCCGGCGAAATGGACCCTGCCTCTGTAGCAGCTGAACTGAACCCACTATTTTATCCTGAGTAGATTCATTAAATGATTGATATCAGTGTTTGGCCTCAGTGTGAAAACGCCTATGATTTGCACAGCGTAAAGTTACTTGCATTAAAAATAATTAATCATTTTCATTATTTTCGTTGTCGTTATGGAATAAAGGGTCATTTAGTAATTATGCCTAATTTGCACCATTTAATCAGATCTGTTGGAAATCATGTGCTGCAAGCACTAATTAATAATAGATGTAGAAAGTTTTATTGTAATGATTAATAAACCACTTTTTAAGTAGTGCTTCAAGTTTCGAAACGTCTGCATGCTGCTCTTTTGCAGACATTAAAGCAATACTGTGCTTTGATATAATCCAGAGCATTATAAGATCAATATCTCAGCTGAAGTGTACAGATGGTCTTTCAGCATTGTGTAATGTCTCTCTTTGTATTCTAGCAGGGCTGGCATCTTTTCTTTAATAATCTGCTTCAGTTCTTTTTTTATTAAATATTGTTTATATTAAAGTTTTTTTTTTCTTACCATAAAAATGCTACAACTGTTTGCCCAGGCCACATCAGCATTTTTGTGAGCCCTTGAAGGGCCACAATGTGAGGATATTCATATTTAACATTAGCTATTCTATCAATTAACACAAGTGGCCCCTTTTCACACGTCCCTGTTTATGAATGCGAAAGTGTCAGTGGTAGTATTTCAGAACTTCCAGTGAGGCAGCAGATACAGCTCGCAATCATTGCATAGCCTAAATGCACAAATAATTTCACTCATTTCCCACCGATGTGCTTGTGAGAAAGAAATGGCTCTGAGCTGTTCACTGGGATAAGGATGAGCAGCACAGATGTCTGTAGCCGGCATTTCCAGGAATCTGGCTACTCAAAAACCATTGGCTCTAAATGACAAAAGCATGGGACTATACCCTCTCAATTTGAATGAGCAGATCAAACATCTGAGGTCGTGTGAGAAAGCGTGGGGCTCAGTTGGCGTTCCAGTTCATCTCCGAGGTGTTCAGTGGGCTTGAGGACAAGACACTCGAGTTTTTCCACTTTAGCCTTGACACACCAAGTCTTTATGGAGCTTGCTTTGTGCACAGGGTTGTTGCTATAGGGGCAGTGGAAAAGACACTGGACTACTGATTGGACGGTCATGAATTCAAATCCCAGCACTGCCAAGCTGCCACTGCTGGGCCCTTAACTGCTCAGTTGCATAAATGTAAGTTGTTCAGGATAAGGCCATCTGTCAGATGCCGTAAATCTAAACATCATGCTGGAATATGTTTGGTCCCCTAAGTTCCAGGAAAAGGAAACGGCATACAGAGACATTCTAGACAATTGTGTGCTTTCAGCAGCTTGGGGAAGGGCCACATATGGGTGTGCCAGTCAGGTATCCACATACTTTTGACCATATAGTGTGTATATATATTACAACTACTATAAAGTGACTATTTTTACACCCTAAGGTACAGGAGTTTAAGTACTTGGGGTCAACAGTCCAGAGTAATGGAGAGTGTGGGAAAGAGGTGAAGAAGCGAG
>CM074952.1:13763996-13777901 GCA_037577455.1 Pangasius macronema | reverse complement strand
GTGCCCTGATTGATAGCTGGTTAGTTTATTGGTGCAGTGTTCATTAGCTACTGTGCCAGTTGAATGACTTAAACAAATTAGTCAGCAGTGTAAAAAGTATGAAAAATTTAGATATTTACTGCTTACTTTAATCCTGAATACACCGTTATTATTTCGGATTCACTCTAACAGATGCATTAACTAAACAATGTCCAAAGTGGCAAGCGAAATGCTGCTGTTCATTACCGAATATCACGACTCGGATGTTGTGAAAAAGGTCCATAGAAGCTTTCTAGAAAAAAGAAGGGCTAATAGAAACTATTTAAGAAGAACTCACGTGTCTGCTAAGAGCATGTTCTTATTCTCCTATACCTTTTGTGAAACGTGATATAACTGAAAAGAAAAAAGTTGGATAAAGATACAGGGATGTGACCCGCCACGTACAGCCCTAAACCTGTCGGCCACTGAATCACACTAAGGGCCAATACAGAGCAGGTTTCTGAATTATTTGTAGATGCTGGTCTGACGTACATTTAAATGCAGCAGATAGGCATCGATTTTTGACTGGCTTTTCAGCCCTGTGAGCCCGTGCGTGTGCTGTACATGTCCAGGACGCGGGTGGGGACTGCATTACAGGTCTGGATGGTCTGAAATTCTTGAGTAGTGGGTACTACAGACTGTTTCAGTATTTCTTTTCATGAAATTGTGGAGGCCGGATTATATAGAGACACCAGGCTGTATTTCTCTAGAGTTTGACACCTACGCTCTAAGCACTTCCTTCTTTCATAGGTATCGTTTCATATGTGAGAGAAGATTAAAAAAAAAGAGCTGCATGCAAAAAAGCACAAATAGAAACTATAAAACCGATAAAACTCTTACTGGTCAAGGTCGTTGAGGATCCGTGTCTTATCCCAGGAGCACTGTGCCCAAAGCAGAAATGCACCCTAGATGGGACACATGCAGGGCCAGCAAACAAAAGCATTAGTTTTAGTAAGGAAACTATGGCACTTACTAAATTTCAGCAGTTGCTTTGTACACGTTTGTTGCAATCAGTTCATCTGAGCTAAGAGCAGCTGAAACATACTGCAGTGTGGGGACTCTGTTCATTTCAGTTACAGTTTAAGGTAAAGCTGAACACTCATAACCCTGACTTCATTTGCTTTTAGCCCAAATGAAACCGCCTGTCTCTTACTTGCAAGTGCAGACACAGAGACGGAGCTCAGTGATGCTGCAAACAGCGTGAGATATGAGTGAATGCCTGTGCTGGATACTGGTTTAAACCCCACAGCCATGATCAAGCTCACCATGCTGAGATCTCAGACCCATATCTCACACACTCTGCACCAGTTCGACAGTCACACGCAACAATCTGCCCCGATTCCATTTGCACTTAACTATTGTACAGTGAGCTGTGACCTGCTTACACCGCCACTTACCCCAGTGATTAAACAGGACTGTGAATTAGTCCATGGAGCTTTGAATTGTCAATCGAATTCCTTTATTATTCTTTCAATATTTTTGTCTACAGTATTTAGAAGCCTTTTTTTGAGGATTGGTATGAAAGTGTGGCTCCTAATTTGCAATTCAAACTGGGAGTCGTTTATAGAACACACTGGCCACTCCCGCCATACCGTTCTGAATGTTGTGAGAGCCCCGTCATCTACGAGACAGTTGTCACAAAGACACACTTGCTCAGTCTGCACCAATATATATTTTGATCAGTCTGTGTTGCAGGGGAGACAATCCAAACCTCTCTTCCGATCTTTTCCGTGTCCGTTCCCGCGTGATAACTTCTCGACTTTCGAACGGAAGGTATCTGGCTGGTCTTTGTTTTTGATTGAGATAAATGTAGTTGTCTTTCCCTGTTCAGGTTGGCTGGAGTGAAGTCCATTTTATCCAGTGTACTGAAAGGGCCCTTGTGTCAGAGATTCCTTTTACTTACAGCTATGGCTGCTCCTGAAACCCCACACAATCAATTTATATTGCCTCCATTAAAGGCTGTGTGTTATTTCCTGCTTTATTTTATCCATAGCAACAACTGCAGAAAGAAACTGGAGTTCTTTGCTTCTTAACTCTTTGATTGCACCAAGATATTTATAGCATCAAACAAATCAAGAATTCATTAGGTCTGACTGACATAAGGGGGGGAAAAGGAATCTCGAACAACCCCGATCGACACTGATCTGCAGCACTTATATGATGATTTACTGACTAGAACGCATTGATGGTTTTTTGGGACATCTTAATTGAATACCGCCGCAATCAGCATATTCATCAAAAGAGAGATTTGAGCGTTGCTCATCTTTGAGAATAGGCTGGATTTAGAAATTAATTAGAGCTCCATTATCCTCTGGACTGCAGATTGCAGCATGAGTATGATAGGGGAAGAGGAGTGCTGCATAAGGGTGGATGTGCGTGCGTGCGTGCGTGTGTGCGTGCGTGTGTGCGTTTGTGAGAGAGAGAAAGAGACGGGCTTGGGGCACAGAGGGGTGTGACAGGGATCACGGCTCTCTTAGACCCCTTTTTTTTCCTTGACAGGGCCAGTTCAGAGTTGCTACATTCGGAAAAATCATCTTCCAGTGACTCACAGTCAGCCAGTTCTTCTTCCCAGTAATATCAAATGAAAATATAACACATTATATATCTAAGACAGGCAGTATGTGAGTGTGTAATCCCATATATCATCCGTGTACTGCATCAGATATAGAACTTTTCAGGAGAAGCTAAAATGATTAATATGCTAGTGGACTACCGACATGTACCATATAATTTGATAAAAATGAGCGGAATCGTTGAAGTTAGCAGGTAGCAATTTATTTTGCCTACCGTGGCAGAATGGTACTGTTACATTCATCTTGACTTACTGGACACTGACAGCTAGGACAGTGTTATATCCCTTAAAGCAGATCTCCTGCATCAGTGTCATTATTCAGATTTATTAGAATGAAATTAACATTTAATATAAACCGTAAGCTGAATGGGTGGGTGGGTGGATGTGGACTGTTGGCATCATATTTTCTAAGGAATCGAGGATTCCTAGAAGAGTTCTTGCTTGAAGCCCTTCCTGACAGAGAAACACTTAGTTATAGGGTTTGACATAAAACCTTTAAGCACTCCTACAGATGAACAACTAAAGAACCTTTAAGGGTTTGAGGGTTTTTTTTTGCTAAAAACAGAGTTTGCTTGTAAATTGTCCAACAGGCATTAATGTAATCTCAAGAAATCAGCGAAAGAACAGATTCTAACATGGATTGTAAAACTTTAATTATTTCTTTATGTCGCGATAACTCAAAGTGCGTACTGTTGTTACATAAATCCGTTCATTAATACGCTTAACCATTGCGTGTGAGAGTATGCGTATGCACCTGCTAAGGTTGCTAAGGATGAGGTTGCGTATCCATCACTGTTCAGTGGCACGCGGGCAGTGCCAGCCAAGGGACTTGCTCCTGTTTACCGCTGCCCTCCTCACCCACTAGTGGACAGATTCAGGACATTATGAGTTCATTAGTCAAAATAAAGTAGGACAGATGCAGTCTGAGCTTCCTCCTCCCTTCTTCATCCGAACTTACTGAGGTAGCAGCAGCAGCAGCAGCAGCATATGTGTGGAATTGAAGATTTTTTGGACCTTCTATGCATGCTTGCTTCCAGTTTGAGATGAATGGTATGTCAGTAAATTGGCTTCTTCTTTTCCTTTTGCCGTGCACTTTTGATTCCATCATCTCTTGTGTGCTGAGAGGACCCCTGGCCCTATGATTGTGATCTAACACAGTTTACCTCAGCATAAATGGTACAAAAATGCAACAACATGAATATTAATTAAATATTCCTGTCAAGTCTGCGAATTCTGAATAGCATTGAGGCATATAGTAGGAATATTTTGCCACAACAAAACTGATAAGCACAAATGTTCTGTAGATGTTCAAGACGGGGAAGGCCACCCACAAAGGTTTCATATGATGTGCGTCAGAGACAAATTCAGGCATGGCAAGAGGCTTGCTGGTGCCAATACACACCCACCCAAAGGTCAAATGTATTCCTATAATGTATTTACATTGCAATATGGAGTTTTTGATTACCGTCAACATGAAAGAAATTTAAAAAAATCTATTTTAGAATCTTTTTCCCCTCTATTCCTCTAATTTGCTATGTATTCTAATCTATTATATTACTGCTCAGTGTTATTCCCTAATTTACTTTGGAAGTATTCCCTAATTTTACTTTGTTTGAATTTACTTTGCTAGATTCATTTAAGTACGCCCAAATGTTGTTTTAAAAATGAGATTTAAATTGTTGTTCCAAGGATGGTTTGACTTTTGTAGGGATGGTTTGGCTTCAGAGTAACTTTTTGTTTTTAGTTCTGTTTCTAGGCTATAAAATATGAAGGTCTTGTAGTATTTTGGCAGTTTTTATCAGCTAGTCACTGAGTTGGGAGTCGAACATTTTAAGCCAGGACACTCGGGAAAGCTTTAGAGTTGGAGTGCCATCTCTAGCCATGCTGATCATCCGTGCTGTTATATGGCGCGATCGTTCAGGCTCTATTGGTGAGAAATATTGATATACTCAGTATTTTACAATTAATCAGCTGAAAAGGAATTTGTAGTTTTATTTCAGACTAGGAAGCAGTGTTAGAATGGTGTTGCTTTGGTTGCATAGTTTACTTTAAATGGTTCATATTTATTGTGACATTGCCTTCATCTGGCAGGTAAAGTGTCCCATATAATCGCCCACCCCCGGATTATGAGCAAGCCGTCTCTTGCTGCCTTCTTTTTTTCTTGCCTTCACTTTCCCCCTGCTTCTCTATGGGCTGTCACTATCTATAGCAACTGCAATTAATATGGGCTTGTGTGGACAGCGATTCACGTGTGTATCAGAGGCAGAACCTGGCTGGAAATTCCCTGAGGCGGGGTGCCAGCCATCGGTACAGCCGACCTTCCCGTCGCTCACTCCATTGTTCAGAGCCGCATTACATGTAACAGCTACACTCATGGGCCCTGTGAAGGACGTACTGTTCCCCTCATCCTCTCTTTGTATTTCCATATACTTTAATTCACGTTCAACAAGTGGAGAATGAGAATACCTCCAGAAACTTGTTGTATCAGCGTGTCGGATATTCACGCTATTCTGATCAAAAGTAAAAGTAAACCACTTGTGACACCTCATTAAAGAAATGCTCAGGCATGAACCAACATACTAAAACTAAGACGTTTGATGTATCCTCAGACAGTGTAAAGGGCATGAGCGTCAGCTACGGATTGAGAAATGCATTATCACTACAGTTGTTATACTGGCCTAAATGCCCCGGTAGCAAGTACTAAAGAAAGGAAGTCTCTCTAGAGGATGCACTAGTGTGAAAAATGAGTTGCGATAAACTAGGCAAGCCCTCCAGTGCTCTAAAAAAAAGCGAGAGAGACAGAGACCTGGCTGAGCTTCTGACAGCAGAGCCTCTCCACTGACTTGTCCATCCACAGATGCAAAGCGAAGGACAGACACACACACTGGGTGTGAAGCAGGAATACATGCTGCAGGGGAATGCCAGTCCAGTTCAGGGCACTGTGCACACACACTCGTACTCTCATTCGCACGCAGGGGACAGTTTAGTAGTAGCCACAAGGAGAACACATGAAAGTCTACATAGACAGTAACCTGAGCTCAGGATCGAACCAGAGACTCTGGTTTACTCTGTGAGGTAGCAGCGGTACCCACTGCACCACTGTATCACTCCCAGCTTAACCAGTGTAAGGAATTAATAAATGTAAGGCTATGAACAGTTGATGTTTTGTGTCCGTGAAAACTTTAATAATTCAAACACTAATTGCCTTATTAAAAATTCATTGCCGAAATTTTCTTCTGCAAACCTTGACTTTGCAAAAAGTTTCTTTGGAATGCAGCCGCTAGCGCCAGGCTCGCTCTCAAAAATGCATTGCCTCCTTCATAGTGTTGACTCAGTAAACGAGTGCTGCTGCAGTTGTTGACATTAGGCCTAGGTTTGGGAGGGCGTCTGAAGCCACACGGCGGATCACAGAGAAAGATTCGCAGTCTGGTAAGCCCCGTACCCTTGTGTTGTTTCCACACCTGACGTAAATGTCTGTAGCCTCGGCTGTCACACTTATTTCAGCCGAGCGCAGTAATAACAGCTGCGAGAGAGTGACTGCTCTGCACTCCGTACACTAGCACCCAAGCAAATGGAAGTGAGCCGAGCAGAGCTACACAAACATCACAGCCTGAGGGCACTCGAGCATTTGGCTCTTGTTTCATGTTCTACCCCTGCCTGCAAATTATGCAGTTTGCCAGGTTGCTGATGGGACGTGCATCTCTGAATGTTGTCCAGCAGTTTGGCTTATTTGGTTTTGCTGCACGTTTTAGTGACAGAGAGCTTGCCTGCAATAGCTCTGCCTGCCGGTTTAAGTAAAACTGCAATTGTTTGTTGAGGATGCTGTGGCACCCAGCTGCGTTTCTTCCACTGCTTTGTCATTTGTCATGTAAAATCTCATATTTGGCAAGCATGTGCGGTTCCTTTTTGTGACATGATCCTTAGAAGATGCTTCCGTCACCATAGTGGAGCTGACAGTCCTTAAAACAGGCTTCATCAGCCTGAGAAGACATGTGCCACAATGTGTGATGAAACTCAATTTACGCTGCTTTTATCTGCATCTCTCCTCTTTTTCTTTTTGAAATGCATATCCCCTATTGTCTATCCGGTGCCTGTCCTGTCAGAGAGAACAAGACAAGCACTGTAAAGCACCTTATCTTCCCGCAAAGCTGATGGCTATTTGATGGAGGCAGTAGTAGGAGGAAGGGCTTTGATGTTCACTCTTACACGCTGCATTTTCAAATCAAAGCGCCATCATGTCTCCGTGAACAACAGGCCTGGCTGAAATCCATTTTTGTCATTCCATCCTTATATAGTGCCATATTCAGCACCTTGCGCTTTTCCCAAGGGGGGGTTTGTTTGTAAATCTGTGTGCAAAAAAAAAATTCAATGCATTATTATAACTTGGAAAGAATTTGGCACAATCGTGCCTAGCTTCTACCGAGTGACCAGGTAAGGACGGGATTAGTCAGAGAAGCAACCCGCAGGCCAACTCTGAATGAGCTGGAGTGATCCACAGCTCAGACAAGAGAAGGTGTTCACAGGGCAACCATAGCCTGGACACTCCTCAAAGCTCAGGTGTGTGGAAGTGTGGCCTGAAGTGAAAGTTTGGATGTATAACCCTAACAGAAAGTTTGGCAAGTTTGGCAAGTGAGGTGTTCCTAGTGTAATACTTTTTTAGAAAAATAAGAACCTTTAATTGTCAAATAAACCATCGAAGAACCCCTGAAGAACCCTTGTTTCCTAAGTGCATATATACATACACTATGCTACATATTGTGACAGGTGTAACACCCCTAACACACACATTTCGCATAGTTGTCGTTCCTTGGTTATTCTCTCACTACTTTACTTTTATGTCCCTCTCAGTTTTTACACTCAAATATCTCTTTGATCTCTCTGCCATTTAGCTTGCTTCCCACCCTCGCATCTCTTTGTACTTTCCTGTGCTGTAGTACTGTGTCGTAATGTGTCGGGATGTGGTTCATTTTCAGATGCATTGCTGAATTTTACAGAAGGCTCACGAGCATTCCACTCCTGTGAACGAAACAAACACGCGCCTCTGACAAATGACCTGCTCAGATACCTGGTGGGAGACATTTTAGGTACTCCAGAAAGAGTGAAAATTGCATTGGTGGAGACCCTGCAGTGACCCTGGGGTTGAAATGCGATATAATTTTAGGTATGACTCATAAAGGTGACTATTTATGCAGGGCCTCAATGAAAAGGTTAGGCTGATTTGATCTATTGCTGGATGTCCTTTCATAATAAAACAAGAATATTAATATTGCTTTCAGGTGTCGTAATTTAAAATATCACAAAGCAGGGGTCTAATAGCAAAGGGCACAAAAAAAAAAAACTGGCTGTTTCCAAGGTGCTATCAGGTAATCTGACTGTTTATCTCAACACACATACTCACACCCATCTTGATTTTGGATTAAAATAGCAGAATGAAAGGATTTAATGGACTATGAAAGAGGGTTTATTATTGGAGAGTGGATGGCAGGGGCTTCAGACACCAAGACTGCTGAACCGCCTAGTATTTCAATGGAACAGTAACTAAATCTGCATTTAGATGCATAGGAAAGACAGTAAATAGGGTTGGAAATTGTGGTCTGGTAGACTCATTCGGTGACTGTGTTGCATTAGTGAGATATGCAAGGAGAAAACTGTTCTTCGAGTTGCCATGATGGAGCAGATAGCATTGCTGCCTCCTAGCTCCAGTATCCCTGCTTCAATCCTGTCCTCGAGGTAACGTCTGTATTGTTTTGTTTTTTTTCCTCGTGTCCATGTGTGTTTCTTCTGGTTTCCTGTCACCTCACAAAAAACATGCCGGTAGGTGGATTGCCTGTGCTAAATTGTTCCTAGGTGTGACTGTGTGAAAGTGTATAATGCCCTATGAGGGAGCGGTGTCCCATCCAGGATGTATAAACCGCTGTATTCCCACTTCACTTTCATTTTTCCCTGGACAGGCAACTGGGATCCTGACCAGGATAAAGTGGTTGTTGAACATGGATAAATGAATGAACTAGATGTGATCAGACTGTTTCTGACATCTTGTTGACATCAAGCATCAGAATGGGGGGAAACAAGGTGAACTCCGTGACTTTGACATGTGGCATGGTTGGCTTGAGTATTTTCGAAACTGTTGATCTCCTGGGATCTACAACAGTTTCTCGAATTTACCCAGAATGTGCAAAAACACAAACATCCAGCGAGTGGTAGTTCTGTGGGCAGAATGCCTTGCTGATGAGAGAGGTAAGAGGAGAATGGCCAGATTAGTTCAAGCTGACAGGAAGGCTACGGTAACTCAAATAACTACTCGTTACAACTGTGGTGAGCTGAAAAGCAATAACTGATGGTTTTAATCTTGTGGGTACATTTGGCTCATTTCCTTTAGGTTTAGGTGTAGACATAGCATTAATCAGCTGACTTAATTACATCAGTTGAAGGTCCTCACAAGGATAGTAGGACAAACGTGTGTGTGTGTGTGTGTGTGTGTGTGTGTGTGTGTGTGTGTGTATATGTTAAATAAAAGGAACAGTTGTTGACACTAGTTTAAAGCAAAGAGAGTCATAAATAGGAACTGAAATCTTGACTTCCACCCAATACAAACTCTTTGTCCGTGCGGCAGACACAGTCTGTTTGTCCTCGCGTGCAGTGGCAGGTAAAAAAACGCCGCCTTTATCCTGAGCATATGATCGTAAGGTCTTTCAGTGCACAGTGTAGCCTGTGGGAGTTTTCCATATTCTCTCCTTCTCTATGTCAGCTCTTCTATCATGTGAAGACGTGTAGCTCTGCAGCAGCCGCAGGCGGACTGTGCCTCTTCTCTCCATGCTGCCTGAGCACACGTCTACTCTGCCTCTGACATTTGGGAGACAGTGATAAAAGATAGGTGGCTACTGTGCTCCAAACAGGAGCTAATGGCTTTATTTCCTGCTTGTCTCAGTGAAAACACTGATGAAAGAGCATTTATCATTTAAAGCACTACTTTATTCAGGAGTCCTGGAAAATAGCACACACTGTGTTAGAAGTGTCATCGCCTAAATCTGACAGTGGGAGGTCTTTTGATACTATTATTTGAGATCACTTCTCTGACTTTGAATATCATTCCTGCTTCCACAGCCTCTTAACTGAAGTGCTGCTTCAGTGGATAACCTCTGGGTTACTGCTCAGAAGGTCGAGGGTTCAAGCCCCAGCACCATCAAGCTCCTACTGCTGGGCCCCCTGAGCAAGGTTTTTAACCTCCAAGCATGCTGTATCATGGCTGGCCCTGCGCTCTGATATGCGAAGCACAGAATTTCACGGCGATGTAGATGTGACAAATAAAGGCTTTCTTCTTCTTATATAATATTTACTGCAATAATACAAAGGCTTGATATCCAGTGTCCAGCTATTGATCATGTATTAAGCCCAGTTTACAACAGAGGCTGACAATCACTCATTTGCCAGGAAACAATTTACTGTTTTCTCTTCGCTGTTCTAAGTGTTGGTTCGTGTGTACTTTATAGTGTGGTGAACAACTATGGTACTTCTCACTGCCCAGTGAGTGTAATCAGTCTGAGGGGCTTTTAGCAGAAGCGTACAATTATCACCAGACTGGTTTTTATTACAGGCTAATAAAGACACAAATGGATTAGGCTGTTAAATCACAGTGATTTACTCCAGGCTCCTGATTTCAACATTATGACTCTGCAGGTGTAGTGAGGTGTGTGTGTGTGTGGGGGGTATGTGTGTGTGTGCAGGTTTCTGGCCTACTTCCAAAGCACCAAACTGTTCTGTCACTATCACAGATGCTTTTATGTCCCTGCTTTTGAGAGACTGAATGCTTGTGGAGGCATATACCTGAGAAGGAAACTGAAACTCAGTCCACATCCACACCACTCTGTTGATCTCTGCCTTTCCTTCTGATATTTTACCAAACTTCTGTCCTGGCCTGCGTCTTCTTTTCTTGGTATGCATAAAAGCTGTAGATCTGTACTCTCTTTTGATTTTTACCCTTGTCTGCTTTCAGTTCCACTTCACAAATTTCTGATATTCACATTAGTTAAGCAACATCACGTTTAATCAACACTCTCTCTCAACCCAGGGGAACAGTCAAATTTACACCCATTGCAGTTTATTTCATTGCGTTTTAGCTGTAAACTCAGCTGGGATTACATGCTGAGCTGTGAGTGGTGCTTAGTCAAAACATTGAAGCCTTTAGCTAATGGCTTCGTTTATAGGTGCTATGCTCATTAGCATCATAAGTAATGGGCTGTGTGTAAGTGAGGCTGCGCTTTTTTGGGGAAAAAAATGAACAGGTGGCTACATCTCTGCTGTGACATTTTCATTTTACTGTGCTACATTTCTGGCATACGCACTAGCTAGCTCTTAAAGAGGCTCCAGTTGGTCAGAAAACAGTTAAAGAGGTTCCAGGAGCTCGAGTGAGTTTGATCAAGATGCAGCTGAATTAAGTGGTCTAATTTGCTCTTGGTCAAAGTCTGTTAGTTTTTTTTTTCTTTTACCTGTTCAGTGGGCCATTCATTGAAATCAAACCATGACCAAAACTGCTTTCAATTAACACCTTTAACATCTTTTTCACATTAGTTAGGAAGCATCATATTTTGCCAGCCTTAAATTAGCATCTCGCAGCCAAATGTACCGTCACTGTAGTTTATTCCTTTACTTTTTGGATGCCGATACAACAGGAAATAAATTTTCTAATGTACTCTTAGTCAAGACCATTTTTCCTGATTTGTTTCTCCCTTTCTGCCAACAGGCTGTCCATCCAAGTCGAGCCATAGGCAATAGCAGCAGCAGTCTTCCAAGGGAGCGAAGGTCAGCCAGATTATCCAGTTGGGGAGAAGAGCGTCATAGTGGGGGAATGGGTACTCGAGATCCCCCTGCAGTCCAGAGGAGATCTGAACAAACGTACTCATCATCATCTGAGGCGACTACACCGCGAAAGCTGGATCATCCGGGTCCCTCTCAGATCCCTCGTGCCGTGGTGAGTGGCAGCTCTTGCAGCCTCTCCTCAGACAGCGAGAGACTCGCCATGCCAAAGCCACACTCGTCATTCAGCGGGCGTCTGGGCCAGCCACCACGCGGGCCACTCTCTCTGCACATGTACAGCCGCAAGAACGTCTTCCTCCAGCACTCGCTCTACACGACCGAATTGCAGGCACTCGGCCAGCAGGATGCTTGAAATCACACACACCTACAAACACACTTTAAATTAGACTTCTGCACTAATCATCAATCCCTCTGCCTCAGCAGATGTTTGACCTCTGGACGCTTTGAACAGAGCCCCAATCTAGCTTCTGCAGCTATTTTAAAAATGCCATCAATCTTCTGTTGACCCTGCTTGACCTGCACAGGTAGAGATCATTTCGCAGCTGTGTGACAAGGCCAGTATGGCAGAGTAGTGGGTCTGATGCCAGTTAACTGACTCGCTGCTCGCTACTGAAAGACTGACATGGGAGATAATTCGGCATTACTTTTTTCAAATGTGACTGTTTTTGTTTTTTGTTTTGTTTTTTTAAAAATCTGTGTAGTTGTGGTACCAGTGAAAATGTCTATCTGTGTGTATTTAAGCTCCACTTACCTCCGCTGATCGACAAAGAAGCGAGAAAACACAACGGTGAGCGTTTATATGAACATACCACATTTGGTAGAACTGAAAGACGAGCACTCGTGTCTTAAATCAAATCCAGCTGTGCTTAATGTCTGTTGTGTTAGAGACCTGTGTGTACGGAACGTACACATTTGTAATTTACCCACCAGCATCTTTTTGCACCAACGAATGTGGCCCATGCACATGTTGCCAACTCGTATCCGCTGAGGGATTTTAAGCTCTTGCTGCTAGCTGGGAATTACTCTAACACTCATTAACCTTTACTAATTGCATGCTACTTTACTACTTTTTTTTTACCTAGCGTAAACAGAAATCAAAACCGAGCCTTTTTTGTACAGTGGCTTAGAAATAGCTCTTACAGTATTTTAATAGGAAGCAGTGGCAGCTTCTTATGATCACCACTGCCTCGTCTATAAATAGACACCCGGTGAGTTCATTTTGCTCTCGACTCACATGACTCTCAGACACAACTCTTCTTGCCCTACATGTGATAACCGTCAACTCCCACTCCAGCGATCCTCATATTTATAATAGATAAAGCACACTAAACGTCACGTCCCAAACGGTGCGTAAGAGCAGCGTTTAAGATATTTGTTAAAAAATGGATTCACATTCTGTGGTGACTTGGATAAAAAAAAAAAAAAAAAAAATGTCTGTACACTCTTTACAAGGAGCTTGGCTATATATATATTTTCCGTCCAATGTTGGGACAGCTTTGCACTTCGGACCAATGAGCATCGAAGGGCATTCAGAGGGGAAGGAAACCCTGAAGAAACTCACTTCTATCTATCCAGCAGGTCTGCTCCCGGAGGTCCGCTGCTCCACTTACAGCATTCTGCTGGGAGCGGCAGCGTTCTCTCTCTCAGCCCTACTTGTACAGCTCGGAGAGAGAGAGAGAGAGAGAGAGAGAGAGATTTCGCATGCTCTCGCCATCACCTTGCTGCGATCTCAATATCATCCCTCTGTGAAACTGGAACATGCTTCTTACGTGATTTAAGAATGACCTTGCAAGAATGGAGACCGCACTTCCCTTGAACGGTTGCTTTTACTGATACCGTTACGGCAGAACTCGAGCTCAAAATGCATGTTTAAAGAGACGAGCAGCTTTCATCTGTGTGTTACTCCACCATTTTCCCTTCAGCTATTAATTGGCGTAAAACCATTCAAGGTAAATGCCATGATGGCAAAAGCACGGGTAATTAATTAGCGAGTACGAGCGAGATGAGCAGAATAAATGGCACTTGATTGAATGTTGATAGGGAAAAAAAAATCATTCATAAGACTGTATGTATGAAACACATCCTCTGAACTGACACTTTAAGTCAACTAGATTAGCTATTTATTTTGCGCCTTATTTATTACGTGCATTGTTGTGATCGTCACTCGAAGGTCTTATTTTGTACGTGGAACTCTGAAAACTGGCATCCTCATAAAGGATGCTCTCGGATTTATTATCATGCTGAGAAAAATGATCTGTAAATGATGTATTTTCCAAGATGTACAGGGTTCATTTAATAACAGCACTTTGAAGAAGTGATTTTAAACCATGATCATGCTGAGAAGTTAATTGAATACTTTCCTGTACTTTTTCTCTCAACAGTGATTTTCACAATAATGTTATGATTGATTTACACTGAATGTAATATATATATATATATATATATATATATATATATATATATATATATATATAAAAAGGTGTATAAAAAAAATTGTAAAC
>CM074952.1:13712852-13728633 GCA_037577455.1 Pangasius macronema | reverse complement strand
GAGAAGTGGACGTCTACGAACATCCACTGACGAAGGCACAACTGACGTGGTGCTGGCGTACATAGTCCCCTATGTATGGAGACTTTTGGGACACCGTGTATATTAAACAGTGTGATCTAGGTGCAACAAATGCAAGCATTTAAATCGGGAGTATAAGGTCAGCAAACAATATTGCTGGGTCTTTGCATTGTGTTTAAGTGTATATACCAGGTTTTGTACAAGCTTTGACGTTACATGGCTCTTTTAGGGTTTATGTTCGCATTCGGTAAAGCGCACTTTGCCACACATTATGGCACTTGAAAGACAAAGCTTTCCGCTGTCTCTGTCACTTCATGTGTTATTTAGAGTTTTGCTATTTCCATAAAAGCTGTCTCTTGGATTATACGCTTATCTGGATGACTATAGAGTGAAGTGAGTCAGACATGGCTGTTTTGTTTTAGCGTTCGGCATAGTGCATACAAATACATCCCTGTGTTAGGACTGCAATATGCAGTGATCTTGGAGTCAAGGGCATGAAAATGAAAGAGCGTAGGAATAATTAAACGAGTCTTACAAGTGTCACTGTCTGATCTTGTGCCTTCCATAGTTGAAAAGGTATTGAAAGGTCCGTTCCGACAATGGTGTGACAGCTCGGGCGTTTCTCTCGGGTTTACTCTTTCTTCATTTCTAGTTCTTACAAAGAAATTTTGTAGTAGGATCACCTGAGGCCTTTTGAGTGTCACTTCACTTCAAACTAATCTCTAGGGTAGTGGAGTCATGTGCAGCAAATTTAGGATGTGAACGTCTGTCAGGATGATCCCTGTCAAATTGTTAAGCCATTTCCTGAAATTCCTCCTCATGTTCTACCAGAATAGAGGATTGTAAAAATAAAACCTTTTATCAGAGCCATTTGAATGAATCCTTGTACGACTGAGAATAAGATTAACTGGAGCTCTGTGCCCCAAAAGAGTGGAAAGTGTAGATACACTGTTACAGAGATAGCAAAAGATACTTACTCTTTTTTTTAAACAGAATTTATTAAACAGGTTTTATGGTGCAGGAGAATGAATGATTAAATGCTGCTTTTTTTTTTTTCCCATTACAGATACAATGGCTTGTAATTGTGTTTGCACCAAACTGCTTTATGTTGTCTGGTTCTCCCATCATTATCAGTCCACTTGAATATCCTCCTCTCTCGTTGTCTTGCAAAGATCAATGTACATTTGACACTTCACACTTGACTGTGCTTGACTCTATTTCCTTGTGTTTTATTTTTGGGTTGCTGATGCAGAGACCTTGAGTTATTTCCTATGCATTGAGTAAACATGCTCCCGGTGAACTGTAAAGCAGCGCTACGCTGAGCACATCAGTCAAGCCTCACTACAGGGGTTAAGGGGAGCAATGCAGTGTCGTAATTACAATACACTGAGCTGGAAAGAAAACATCTTGCTGTAGTGACGGCTGTTCTGTGATCCACAGTAGCTGTACAGGAATGTTAGGACTGTATGTTAATCGTGTCACGTGGATAGATGAAACACCCAGGAGGCAAGACAACAAGCATGTATCTTCGTGGCTTGGCACTCAGGATTCGTCTCTGCAAAGCAAATCTCACTGAGAACATGCAAATAGAGTCAGACTTCAAGCTCCCTACAAACAAGCTTTTGCAACATACCATAATCCTCTAAAGGAAGCAGGTCCCCTTTGAGAGGTGGTGGCTCTGATCATCGCTGTCTTTCACACATGGAGCCTTGGGCCCCGTTCTTTGACTCCTGTTTCCTTCTCTCGCTCTCTCTCGTTCCTCCTACCCGTTCTCTCAGTTCTCTCTAGCAGCTCTGATCAACTCCTGTGTGCTTTACTGCATGAGTGCTATAAGCTTCAGAAGTCGTACTCTGTTCAGTGCCATTTTTTTTTGCATTAGGAAGTTATTTCACACTCCTTAGAGAGCAATGCGTACTATAATATGCACAATATTCTCCGGTTTGGCTTAGCTGGAAAGTCATTACACTGAACAACATGGACATCTGCTTCCCTCCGTTAAACAGAAAAAAGTAAGTCTGTGATCTGACCATACACCATACACCATGTTGTTGTTGTTGTTTTTTTTTTAAATATATGATGTCCTGTAGAACTTGAATCTTCTTTAATAACTCATCCACTCTCTAAGCACTTCTTTCTTAACGTCGCTTTCCCATGAAGATTCATCTTTCTCCTTTTCATATGGACTAGTATACACAGTGCCATAGCTCTTCTATGCCACATGGCAAATAGAAGAATTCAGTGCTTGAGAATTCTTATAGAATACTGCAGAAAGACAACCATCATTGTTCTAACCCTCCCTGCTCATGCGTCTTGTCTTATATCACATGAATCTAACTGAGAAGCACTGATTGAAACTATACCTGCATTCGCTGTATAGTGGACTAATAGAATAAAAGTGAATGATATATGGTGTAATCCTTACGCAAAATCCTCATTCAGTTATTTTCTGGCATAAGCATAAGTCTGGAAAATCTTAAACATTAAGCTGTAAATCCTCTTTGGAAGAAGCCAGCTTTAATCGTGTGGATATTGTCTCGTCCTTATTAAGTCCTTTGATTGTCTCTGACCCTGTGTATTGCTCTTTGATATCATGAGAGGTCACATCCTGCTTGGTGTCAGTGTAAATCCTCATCTCATCATCCTTCTGGCCTCAACCAATAAAATATCCTACATTAAAAGCAATTTGTTGCAAATTGAAACACCCCTGATCATGTCAGGCTGTTAGCATCATGGCTAAAGTGCAGCAAAAATTGCATGCGGGGTTTTAATTGGACAAAGAAAGACATGTTTTATAGAGCGGGGTGGAGGGTTGAGCGGATGAAATTATGGCTCTGAGTTAATTCCGTGTAGAAGGAATACTAAACTCCTTCTACATTTGTGTACACTATCATAGATCTGTATGCTGTGCTGTGGCTCTAGTATATAGTCTGGGAAAGAGAATGCTAAAGGCTGTGACTAATTTATAGGGCTTTGTTTCAGTAGGCAAGATGACATAAAGTTTAAGGAACCCAGTCTTTGCAAAGTCACACCACATTTCTCAGCACTGAGAGTTTGTACTCAAATTGGTGTTTATGCTAGTCTTGCTAGAGGTGTAGATTGTAGTGTAGTCTCGACTTCAGATGCTCCACCCATTGGTCAAGGAGTGTCTGATATTTTTTGTACACCTTTCTGCTTAAGGATCTTGAAGGCCAAAATCTGATTTCCGCATTTCCAGTTTTGTCAGTATTGCCATGGCAACACTACTTTTCATTTAAGTGTTGTCTCTGGCAATGTTTCATTGTACAGCAGACAAAGAAGCAGTTTGATGCATGTTTGTTTGAGCATTAACACTATTGGCAGATTTGTAAAATCCAGCTAAATCCAGTCATTAACAAGGTCATCTAGATGCAAATCTAGACCAAGTGTGCACTTGAGCAACTCAAACGAATGGTCTTTCTTCACAGACAGTGGGGCAATGGTCTGAGGTGTTCTATTATGCATGCATGGTATTTAAAACCCAGGAGTGAGAAACACATAGGATTCATCAAGCACTGGTACCATCAGTTATAACGCTACAGCTAGGTAATACATACTGTATTTACTATTAACATCAGGCATTGTCATTTAAATAACTGTACAAATGCTTCTTTGTGGATATTGCTAGAATACTTAACAATATATGACATGAATCTACAAAAGATAGCACATAATACTGAGCTGTTTATATAATTGTTTTGTAATTGAAAACTAAAAACCTGGTTGTGTTAGAATGGCTGAGTCAAAGCCCAGATCTCATTCCGATGGAGAATCTGTGGCAGAACTTGAAAATTGCTGTTCACCAGTGGTCTCCATGCAATGCAGATGAGCCTGAGCAATTTTGCCAAGAGGAATTTGGATCCAGATTTGCAAAGCTGATAGAGGCATATCCCAGCAGCTCTAATTGCACCCAAAGATGGCTCTTTCAAATATTGACCCAGGTGGGTGAGTACTTATACAGACAAAACATTTCTGCTTTTGTAAATGAACCTTTTGTGCCACAAAAGGAAATACTTTGCAAATTCAAATAAACTTATTGTATAAATCATAAATTGTAAATATCCCAATTGACCTCATGTAGTGTGTTAATGTGAAAAAGTTTAAGGGGGCAAATACTTTTTTAAGGCACAAGTTAATGGTGTTCTGGTAGTTAATTATAGTTTTTTTTTTGTTTTTTTACTAATTATGAGGGCTTGTGGCAGCACATGTGTCTTCATTAACATTTTGGCATAGAAAACTGACTCCATTAAAAGTTGCAGTATAATTAAAAGCTCCGTATGGCACCTAATATTTAGGGAGTCATAATGTAAAATAATGTTGTGTTATTTGTTTTTGTGCATTATGACAGCTGTTTAAAAAAAAAAAACAGTATGAGCTACCACGTGCATGTTAGTGACAGTGCTGTTCGGTCAAAGGCAATCCTAGGAGCAAGGGCTTTCAGGCATTAATGGCTAAGTGACAAAGCACTGAGTAGACATGAACTTAGATCATGTAATAGCATTAAACAACGACATTGTGTTTTTGGTTTAAGACACAATTCACTCAGACATTTGAAAGTCATACTTGTGTTTGCAAGTTGAAGTGTGGACAAAATTATGTTGGCACGTCGTTTCCTTCCATTTTAAGCTTTTATTAAAAATGGAATGATTTTTTTTTTCTATTTAGTAAGTTTTCTTTTTTTTCTATTTTAAAACTTCAGATTATATAATTACAATCTTATGTGAATTAATGCAAAATAAAATATTAACTGATATGAAACCTACATAATTATGAAAACGCCTACATGGATGGTAGAGTGTCGGTGCGAACGCGGTTCTTACGCAATACATGTGAACTGCTTAGCATGGAGCTTTGGCAAGATTACTTCTACACAAGGGATGGCACCCCTGTGCAATTGCACTCGCCAGTTTTTAAGCAGGGAAACAAGATATAGCTCAATCGCTGGACTTTAAAAGTTTACAGAATCCTGTCTTTAAAAGTTAGTAGACTTTTGTTTAAAGCAGGTAGGGATGAGTTCACCAACAGGCTACAGTCAAAGTCTGTGCATGGGCATGCGGCATGTTAGCGTAAATGCTAGAAGCCTGGCTTGCATCAATACAGCTATACTGTTATAGTAATACGTGCTTGCATCAAAATAATATAGGCATATCTAAAGTTTCTTAGCAAAAAATCATCTGAAACTTGGGTAAGATGTTTGCAGGAAGCTGTTCTCATTTAAACTCCATTAAATGTAAAATATTAATATCTGAATTTTGTATACTTTCAGGTTAGAATCCAGATAAGTTCAGAAACCAGAGTTGTGGCTAAAATAAGTTGGATTTTTTTCTTTTATTGAAAAGGCTGAACGGTTAATTACAGATTTGCTTTTATGTATGCTTTTTTCTCCCATTATCCAGATACATTTTTATTCTCAAACACTTGCACTGCAAGATTATATCAGAATATCTCATATTTGGTGAATGCACTTTTAAGATTAAATGTAGTAAAAGATTTGTCCTGGGGAACCCATAAAAGCTTTAGAACCCTCTAGGAAGGTCGGAATCCTTAATGAAGAGCCGTAAGTGTGCAGGGCGATGCTTTTATTAAAGGAGGCCACAGTATACCACTACTTATTTAATATTAAGACCATTCCATTCCTGAGGCATGGTAGTATATATAGTGTAAATATATATTCGAGACTGTATTACTTCAAGGGTAATCCATTTGTACCAGTAGTATGTATCTTGTACTTAGAAAGGTGCACCTCTAAAGCTTTACTCTAAAGGGTAATTACAGTTCAATTATATACCTTAAATCATATTTAAAGGTAGACTATATCCACATTTAGAAGTGAAAGACACATTTTAAGGGTACAATAGGTAAATGTGCCACCCCAGCGACAAGGAAAGGTGCAATTTAGTACCCTTTTTAGTGTCGGGATCAGTTTTGAAACCATTCCTCAACTGCTTATATTAGTACTCCACTGCAACAAACTTTCTGCAACTGCACTTGGCCTGATTATTTAATAAGTTGCATCCATTTCCGACTGGTCCTAATCAAAATTCCCTCTTAATGTCGCATGATTATAGCTTCTCTGGCTATAAATAGACTTGGCTCCTCTTCCTGAGCTCCCCTCTTAGTGCAACCTTGACCATCACTAACAGTTTGGCTGTTTTATGCCGTCTGGCCACAAAGGTCACATAAATAAAGTTACACAGCGAGTTTATATTTGTATTAGATTTAAGCTTTAAGCTACAGTATATTCCCCAGTCCACTCTCTATGGCCTTTCCTTCATGAAACATAATCTCCTGTTAGGTTTCAGCATTCACTGGTCTCGAGCTAAAATCACACTGGGTGTTCCTTTAACATTCTGCCTGTGTTGTTGTGGGCCGCTGCTGTGAGGTTACATAGTGCAAGTCCTACTTTCTAGATTTTGCCAGGGAGTGTCATATATAATGGCTTCTTTGCCACCAACTTATTCTCAGAAAAACAGCAATAAATTGGGATTAAGCAGAAAGCAATTTTTATGAAAAATAGCTCACAGGCAGTAAGCCTGCTTAGTAGTCAGGTCAGAATATAAGATGTCATATTTTTTAGCTCTGTGTCTTGCAATGGAACATGTTTATCATCCACCTGCCAAATGATTCTCCAGCATTTCCAAAAAGTCACCATTTGTAAACTAGGTTTGCCTTGTGAAATGTTGCTGGGTAATAATCTTGGGCAGGGAAAGTAGTGGTATCTTGTCAGTGCATTATAATTGAAGAGGAGGAATTGGAAAAGACGACGTGAAACTTTGTTTTTAATATTCAGACTTTGTTTGATTTTTACTTGCTACAGTGTTTAAGAGTGAAAATCTTATTGTTAATCTTATTTGTGACTATAGTGGTATATTAATCTGTCAGCATGTTAGTATTGATCAGAACCGACATTTGCACACTATAGTTATTTACTAAACCAGTGGGAAATGTGGAAAAAGTGAAAATAGAAATTATGCTGCTAAGTTAAGTGGGTTTTACTTGTAGAGATCAGGAAAAACAATACATTTTAATATAAGATCAAGCAGAACTGTGTCCATCTCACTCTTCCAGCACAGTATAGCCCAGTATAGCAATGATAATCTAATTTAATAAACTTCCTGAGTTCCATAATAAATAAATGTGGCATTTGCTGCACTGTTTGCTTCATGTGTCTTATTTTCTCTGAGACACTGCTTATTCTTGTCATCTAACACGGAAATTGGCTTTGTTGTTATCTCGCATCCTTCTTCACACAAAGCCTCAAATAAGACGAAGGTTATGTTGCAATTTGTTTGTTATAACTGGCTTTGGATTGCCGTGTATTTATCAGAACTGCTTATTATATTTCGAATGACCAGATGCAAAGAATGGAGAGGGATAATCGGTGTGTTATGGCAAAGTGGCTATTCTGTGGGACAATTCTGTATATCTGACATTAGGTTTACTACATATATCAGTATAACAAAACATTAATTCTCTGAATGTGTAATCAGACACCAAATGCTATTCAGTGATGTGGCAGGAAAGGTATTGCAACTTTGGCTTAATCAGTTACATTTGGCAGACGCCCTTATCCAGAGCGACTTACATTTTATTTAATTTATTCAACTGAGCAGTTGAGGGTTAAGGGCCTTGCTCAAGGGCCCAGCAGTCCCAGCTTGGCGGTGCTGGGGATCTAACTCATGACCTTCCGATCAGAAGCCCAACGTCCTAACCGCTGAGCTACCACTGCCCTGGAAGCATTACATGAAGGTACAGGAGCAGAGGAGAGGTGAAGGGGTAACAGACAAGAGCAGCAAACTGGTCACTGTCCCTTTCAGCCATTTCTGACCTTTGAAAAACTATGTGCTTTCTCATTGTTTTTATCCGTGGTTTCCACCGATCAGTTCAGATGCGTGCTGCCTGTATGTTTCTGCGTGGTTGCGTAGAATCTAGATGTTTTGTTAGACCCTAGAGGTAATGGTACCATTAAAAATTGGCACCAAAAAAAAAAAAACCCACCTACTTTTATTGCATGGTTGTAGGCTTGCGTCCTCCAGCACTCGTTTGAAACAGTGACCAGATAATCGCAAGCTGGTGCGGCATTGTGACACAGAGGGTAGTGTTGTAACCCCCAGCTCCAGTGTCCCTGGCTGGATCCTCAGCTACTGTAGGGGGTTACAACGTATGTGGAGTTTTGCATGTTCTCAGGTTCATGTGAGTTTCTTCCAGGCTCTCCAGTTTTCTCACAATTCCCCAAAACACGCAGGTAGGCAGGTGTCTTGGCCATGCCACCCTGACTAGGATAAACCAGTTACTGAAGGTGAATGTATGAATGAACAGTTACAATGTGGATAACTGACCATTTGTATTGATCATGAAACTGGGTGTTCTGGACACAAATGGCACTGACTCTGATAGGGTAGGTCATAAGCCAGTGCAGCACGCCTCCCCAGAATTCCTTTTTTTATTTGAACCCTGTCTCCGATTAATAGAAAGTCTTCTTGTGCTCTGCAGCTGAATGCCTCACCTCTGATAATTGGATTCTGGAATAAGTCCAGATTCTGCTTTACATTGCTTTCTACATGACGACATGGGATTCCAGCGCTCTTCAATATTACATTTCCACTCTAGGCGAGCGGATGAAATATTCATACCAGAAAATTACTTTAATATGGGGACCTTTTGAAGCATTTGAGGATAATTTGCAGCTTTCCTGCTTCCTTTCTAATGGTCTTTCTGTGTACAGGGTAGGTCATGCTGGCATAATATATGTTAAAAGTTTCACCCAGAACGTGGACCTACTGTTGCAGAAACTGCCAAATGGGCTCTGAGGGTTCCCTCCTCTGTGGACACAGACTCAGAGCTGCAATTTAATGCAGACCCTTATCAGAATAGAATTTGATAGATGTTTTAAATGCAGTCAGCAATCAAGATTTAATGAATGGGCGGTTAAAAGCTGGATGGCCAGAAGCAGCTGGATGGCGAATGCATCCTAATACCAAAGAAGAAGAAATGGGTACAGGCAATATTCTGACACTTGAAGATCAAAAGATTGAGTGTCTGCATGGATTATTCATATTCTTCTAACTGAATACTATGGAAGACTTTCTTATCTCAGAGCACTCGTTTTAGATGGTTGTGAAAAAATGGCAGCAATCTTCCCGTTTCCAGTCCTTGCTTTAAGCCGTATGTCAAGATGCAGGATAATTAGATTTGTAAATCACAAAGAATAGTGGCCGTCACACTGATGTCCACCCAAATCCGCCCCTACCCCTCCTTGACACTCACCAATTTGTTGTTACTTGTGAGGGATTTTAGTAATATCTCGTGAGGAAGTAAAGACAAACAGATCAATTAGGATCATTTTCTTACTTTGATTTTGATCACCACGTGAAACTTCATATTTCATATGTCATATTTCCTTCCTTGAAATATTGCAACATTATATTAAAGGTATTTAAGTTTGTAGGACCCATGATCAGTTCTTTTGCTTTTGACACATTGAAACACTCACTGGTCTCTACAGGTTTTTCACTTTCCTGGTGAACTTAAATTTCCCAGATATAACATATGAACAAAAAACACAAAAAAAGGGAACATAATAACACTGACAAATGACACTATCTATTTTAAATGATGGTATTTATTATCATTATCATTCAATTATTTCATTCATTTTGAAAATGAGAAGGGATTGTATGGGAATGTGGAAAAACCCATGTAAATTTATTGCTGAACTCATTGCTGTAAGCAACCTTCACTGATCTTGAAGCTAATTGTTTTTAATGTCATTAAAAATCCATCAGCACTACACTATCCGGAGATATACTGGATGAAACATGATTCTGGTTTAATTCCTTTTATTAAAATTATGAACCTCAAGCTCACAATCAATTTTTTTATTACCCTTCCCATATCTAGTCTAATGCAGCAATGAGTTTGCTTCCTTAGTATGAGGAAATTCTCCAGCCTTCCATCAAAGAGCAAAGCTAATCAGCATGGCCATGGCAGCCCATTTGGTGAGTAGAGAGTAAACACATCTCGAGCGTTTTGCCCACGTCCTCCCCCTTCAAAATCAATCTAGAAATGTCGGAAGGCTAGCTCCAAAGGTTTTGGCATAGGAGTGTGCCCTACAGAAACACAAAGAGAGTGCTTTTCTGATAGAAAAAGATAAGGATCTTAATTTGGTTATGACATCACCCATTGTGTGTGTAGCAGCAGGCAGTAATGGGTGGGCAGGGCCTCACATGCAGAGTAATTTGGGATTTTGTGAGTTTGCTTATTTTCCCCAATTGAGAGGATAAGCTACTGTAAACAGTGTGCAGATTAATGAGCTTTCATTAGATGAGGCTGCCGGAAAAATTGTCTGAGGACTCAGACTGTGTTTACGTTAGTGGTTGTCTGTTTCAGAGCAGGGATTCTGTATCTGATACAGCTCTCAATCACATCCTGTCATGGACCCTTCCTATTTTATAGATCCTTCTGTGTTTATACTCTCTGCTGCTATTAATCTGGGTATGGATTAGCCAAAATTCCAGGATAAGTCCAAACAAATCGACTCTGGACACACACACACACACACACACACACACACACACACACACACTTCAAGAATTATCAGCACCTTTCTTGTGAGTGAAAATGAATATATAGAATTCACACTGGATCTTAAGAACATCTGTGATCTGAATTGAAGTGGACAGTCCACATGCACACATCTAACAAAATAAAGACGCTTGCAATAACTGCAATAAATCATTGCACTGCAGGGTTTCAATCCAGATATTGAGATAGCCATTGCAAAACATTGATTTTAGTATTCCAGCAACTATTTCTGTATTGAGCTGGATGTATGATTGGAGTTATTATCTTGTTAAACTATCCAATGTTTTGGGTTATATATATCCAGATAAATCAAATATCCAGAACATGAATTCCTAAAGCATCAAGCAACCCTAAAGCATCAAGGTTTTTTTTGTTGCTTCCTGATTTTACCCAACAGAATCAGACACTATGAAATTAATTTGTTGGTACCATTAGTTGCTTTCACATTGAGAGATCATACTATTATTTTACTATTACTACTATATTACTGTTATTGTCAAAAAAGCAGATCTTATCACAATGATTTTTGTTGGTGTAAAGTAGTTTCGTTTATAGTTTGAACAAAATGTTTGAACGAAATTTAATTACTATGATTGGATTATTTTGAAGGGGCCAATCATTTAGGCATGGTTTGTATACGTACCTACATATGTGTTAAATGTGTCTTTTATACTGTAGCCATTCAGAAAGCAGAGAGGCTGAGTGTTCTGGGCTCTTTTCACCCGTGACCTTAAGAAGAGTGATGATGTTGAACTGCTCGGTTGACCTGTAGAGGAAACAGATAGTAACTGGTTGGAAAAGATGAAGACATTGACGTATACATACTGAAGTCTATATTATTCTGTAGATACACAATTGGCTGCTGACAACATCAGCTGTCAAAAAGTAATGCAACCTGATTGCAAAGAGAAAAAAAACAGAAATGTGTCCATGATGTTGGTGAGAACTAGTCCTTTTGCTGTCAAGTAAATAGAAAGCAGCAAGACTCCTTTCCATCATATGTCATTTGTTATCTCCATTTTCCAGAAAATCAAGAGAATAAAGCAAATATATTTCAGATGAAAGCATAACAAACCTGATGACAGATAAATGACATTATATTATAGAAACACTCTTGAGATGAAGCTCTTTGCTATCAGCGTTTGTCTGTTTACAGCCGAACAGGAGTACTGCATTTCTGAGAAATGTGCCATTGAAATACGGCAATTTCCTGTTTCTAGTGCACTTTTAAAGATATCGCATGCATCACTACTTTTCAGCTGACATTATTGAACAGTAAGTGGTTTAATATATTTTAATGCATATGAGGAAAAAAAAGAAAACCTAGAATACAATGAGGAATGAAAATAATACGTACTAATCATCCATTGCTCAAGCCAAAGTAGGGCCAAATTGTAGACAGGTCTCTATTTAATAAACCTATAATAAATCACTGAAGGTCATATACAAAGCACTGGCCAAATAAATGAACTTTCTAAGGCCGTAATAGCCCACACCAGAGGAAAAGTGCTATTTCTGATCAGCAGCACTAGCTGGAGATTTAGGCACATATTCTGCACATTACCTAGAACACAAATGACAGGTTTAAGCATGGGGATAATGTGAGCCTAACATGGAACCCCTGGGAGACACGGTACAGAGACCCATCATGCCAACGCGGCTAGAGACCTGGTAGTCGAGATGGGGCCAGGTGAATTTCAGTTTACATGTGTGCAGTAGAGATTTGGCTTCTCTCAGCTGCCTGCTGCTGTATAACAGGAGGCCTACAACACACCCACAGATTTATGCTGCTGCTTTGCCAATCAAGCTCTGCTTCATTTGATTAAATATTTGGCACTGGAATGAAGGGCAGTGGATTTGCAGTATCAGTTCGGAAGTGTGTGCTTTATGTGTAACATTTGATTTATATACACAATAAACATTTACCTACAGTGCTGAGGATGATAATTGGCATAGGGCCACATTTAGAGTGGAGTTATGCGGAAGTAGCGAGGATTTAATACCGAAATTGCGCACATCAATATTCAAAATACTCAAACGTCAGATTACTACAGGCTACAGACTTGCACTTACTGACTCTGACAGTTGCATAGGATTTCTCCCTTAATCAGGAACGATGCTTATTACGAAGAACATATTTTATATGGATAAAGTTGAACTGCACTTAAAATGAGTTGTAAATGTAGCTGATAACTGCTTGGTCAGCTTATCATTCAAACTGTGGCCATGTTTTCTTCAAAGGAAAGCATATTTTATTAACCAATACATTGGCATTATTATTATTATTATTATTTTTATTATTATTATTATTATTATTATTATTATTATTATACTCTTTATTTTTTTTGGTGAATACAAATCACAATCACACAAATAATGACATAGGCTAAACTTTAAAACTGCGTGTTTTGAGTATGTTTTCAGTTTGTATGTCAGAGATAGTATTCCTCCTTTACCACAATGATTTGCCAATGATTACAATTTTGAATTTATTAATGACACATCACTCTTTTAAACTGTTCATTGTTACATTTAGACTAAGCGACTCGACTTGAGTGTTTAGGTCGCTTTCCGGTTTCTCTATAACAACAGAAGCAGCGTTTTTTTTCTTCTCTCATTAACCTCGAGAGAGAGAGAGTGAGAGAGAGAGAGAGAGAGAGAGAGAGAAAAGAGAGGCTGGTGAGGAAACTGTTTATAGCTGCTATAATGTAAATGATAACCAGTAACTAGTAATGATAATGAGTATCTAATTCCTGTGTCATTACTGACCTTTAAAAAGCACTGAACCTCCTTCTGTAAAGCTTAAATAAATATCTCCTAACAGAAAACTTCACCATAATCAATGATTATATGCTTTTCTTTGTTATATAACAACAGATTATTAATCCATTTATAGTAAGGCTTAGAGTATTTGAAGCATCCGCTATACAAGGCCTTGTGAATGAGCTGTTATAGGAACGATAATGTATTAGAATGAGTGCATTAATATAGACTTTTATATCATTTGTTACAGTAAAATAAATATTAAAGTAAAGTAAATATTTAGATCTGTGCTGCTGTAGCAAATTAATCAACACTTTATGAAAATTCAACCATACTGTGGTATAAATCATTGTTATTAACACATCTTTGTGTAGAAGAAAAATCATTCGGGTATGACATCATAGCTCATGACACATGTATGTTGCTCCTCGGAGGTGTGAGATAGATGGATACATAGATAATAGACCAAAGACAGTGATCCAGCAGGCAGAAATCGGGTTCCAGGATTATTCTGAAATAACCTATAAGCTATAGGATGCTTGAATACTAATATTTCATTCACATAGTAAATAGTAAAAATTCTAAAATGGAAAATAGTTACATTCATATTTTATCTTCTTTAATCAAGTGGAATTGTAACCATTAACCTGCCACTAGAAACCATTCTATTAATTTTTGTCATTTATTGCTGAAGATGAACAAAAGTTCTTAACTGGAGCAGAGCGATTAACGCCCACCTCTTTAAGAAATGCTAGTTTCCAACTGGGGCAGAGAAGTGATCCCTGCCTTTTTTGGAGGAGCCGATGGAAAACTTGATACCAGACAGATGGTGAATCAGAGCCCAAAGAATTGCAGAATTAGCCTAGCAACACCAAGTGATAAACTTAATCAGAGACAGAGAATTTAAATACTGAGGAATCTAGGAAGTATGTTTTGATTACCATTTTACGACACGTGTTTTGATTACCATTTAACTCATCTAACCATATTAGTTTTGTTTTTTTGAGACGCTAGAACACCCTAGATCCTGAATTCTCTCCTTTGCAAAGGTGATGGTGAGCCAATCACTTTGAACTGGATGAAATACCCCGCCGAGGGGCAACAACCTTCTGATTTCACTTCCCTCAGGCACTTTTGCTGCTGGGTGCATCTCACTGACCCACTGACCTAGACTCTTTTACACAGACATAAACTTCAGACTTCTCTAAACACACACTAACATGTATCCCTAACAGACTAACAGATGCTCAGAACTGACCATATGTTTAATGCCGGCTTAAATTGTACACATTTCTTTTTTTTTTCCATTTCTCTCCTTCTACAATTTACATATAAACCCCGCGACTCCAGAATCTCCTTGTATTCACTTCCCTACTTTTAACCCCTCTCTGCAAGCCTACACATTGATCCCTATGGCTTCCTCAGTCTAACTAGGATATGGCCTACATGCTGTATTGTTTTAAGTAGCAGTTGTGTTCTAGTAGTTTCCATCAAGCAATTCAGAGTTCATGAACACAACTAACCCCTTGATACAGTAAATATCAGTACATTGTTGCTTTTAATCATGTGTCTGTCTATACACTGTTTAGTTAAATAAGTCTCCATATTTGAAACTATATATAGTAGCCTAGTTCTAAATTGCCTTTTAATGAAAAAGTTTTTGCATGATTTATCTCTGTGTCTCTATTTGTTTCTCCGTCACTCCGTTTCTCCTCAGTTTGCTTTTGGAAATTTTGATTTCTTGTCTTATGCAGTGGATATGATGACATTGCAGAGCCCCGAGAGAGGAGAGTGTGGGCTTAATATTTGGATGTAGGTGGCACTGCTTTGACTAAGCGCAGTTGCATCTGGGATTTGTGAATTATTCTTCTCATAAGAGTGAAACGGGCTCAGATGCTGTCTTTTTGTGATGCTAATGTGGGTTTTTCATAAAATGCACGTCATTGCAATGTCCTTCAGCACTTTTCCCTAGCCATGTTAGGAATGACTTTGGAGCATGACCTTGATATTGCTGAAAACTCATTAAATACCACCATGTTGTCATTACTGAAACTTCAGATGCATGCACAGATGCATATAAATGATTTCATATTCACTCCCAACAACCACCTTTGCACTAGTAAACACTGTTTCCTGCTATTGGAATTTGTTGCTTGTTTTATCTGAAACAACTAAAAGTGACTAAAACCTTTGATAATATAATTACAGGTTTTACCAGTAATACACCTGCAGTTAATACCAGTTCTTCTACTATAAATTCTTTTGTTTGTACTTTACAAACAAATGAACATTTGAGACATTTGGGTTTGAGATCAAAAGATGGATATGAGGTGAGAGTTTATGGATTTATGGATTTCCTGGTATTTACATCTAGATGTGTTAAATAACATAAAATATAGAA
>CM074952.1:13678207-13697873 GCA_037577455.1 Pangasius macronema | reverse complement strand
TGCATACTAGGGGATCAAATACTTATTTCCCTCAATGAAATACAAATCAATTAATATATATTCTTTAAAGTTATTTTATGGATTTTCTTTTTGATATTCTGTCTCTCCATGTTAGAATACATATACCATTAAAAGTATAGAATGATCATGTCTTTATTAGTGGGAAAACCAACAAAATCAGCAAGGGATCAAATACTTTTTACTCTCACTGTACATTATATTGGAGTTCACCTTAATTAATAACTCTTTAAACACCTTTGTAAAACATTCTGTACAATGCTTCATACACAAATACAAATGCCTTTATTGTACGAATATTTTTGTTTTAATAACATTTACTGTGATCGTCAAATGTCGCAACAAACTCTCATGCTAAGAAAGTAAACATTTATACATGATTGTGCAGATAAATAAAAACAGTAACAGAGGCTGAAGATAATCGGAGAGCAATGTTTACAAAATTAAATACTGAACAGATGAGTGGGTGGATCCATAGTTCTTTTCTTTATAAATTGACCAATTCAAATTTTTTAAATTATTTTTCACATACTACTAGATGATGATGATGATGACTATTATTATTATATAACCGGTTCCTCTTTTCCCGGAGTTAACTTTGATCGATCGGCACAGTTTAACCATGATTTGCACATAAGAGAGGTTCAAATTTCTTTCAGTTTTGCTTGGCTACAGAAGATATTGCCAAACAGAAATGAAAGCACTGATTTAAGCGCACTCATTTGCTCAGTTTTGGCAGGCGGATGATTCTCCACAAAGGGGAGTAATTACTTATGTAGCTCGGGTATGCGTCATTATTGAAAGGGAGGAAACTGACACAAATCTGCACCAGCAGGATCTGAGAAATGCATATATATATATATATATATATATATATATATATATATATATATATATTTGCTCTCACAAAGGCACGAATCACATCCTACACCAAAACACGAATTACATTTCATCCTTACTGTATGACAACAACCGTATTTTTAATCGTCAGCATTCAATCAAATAGCCTAAGGTCCAATGCACTCATCTATATATTTATATATGGCGTATCAGGTCTAGTTTTAAATATAACGCACACATTTGTCATCCAAGTGCTGCTTACACACGGGAGAGTTTGTCACATCATGTATACAGAGATGCCATTCGTCTCTAAACACAAATACTTTTTTATTTTTTTAAAAAATTGTTTCACTTTCACTACAATGTTGCTGTTAAGAGGAAATCAAATTTTCATTTCACTAATGGCAGGCTTCAGTTATTTCATCCAAAAAAAAAAAAAACAGTCAATGATTGTAGTCTTATGGACCAAGAAGTGTAGTTACTGTGAATAAAAAGTGAAACTAGATTTCCATGTTCCATTTATTTATTTCGCCTAAATAATTTATTACATGTATGCATTGTTTTATAGTTAATTTAAACAGCAGACAACAGCATCCACTCTATGACAGCTGTGTTCTTAACTAATACCTGGTTTATTGTAGAAAATCATACGATTAAGGGTGTTTTGATGTAAATATTACTTTTATGTTTCATTCATGCTCATTATTTGCAGTTGTGTTACTGGATTTGCTGTCATATTTTTAATTCACATTTGTGTTCTCAGATGTGTTAGGGTTTTTGTTCTGTTCATTGGTTTTGCACTTCTTGGCTCCTGGAAGAAAAGCTATAAAGGTTAACAGTTTAAAGGCTGCCTCATACCTGAATTAGCCGAGAAGTCTTTCTTATGATCCATGTTTCTCATTCAATGAGATATTACTTTTTAGATTGGCAGTTAAAACCCAATTTAACCATATACTATGATTGCTTGTGAAATACAGTATAAAAGAAGAAAAAAGGGGTTAGCCTGGTTATTACCTGATGCTAAATGACTTAAAGCCAGTGGAACTACTCTGGAAAAAACCATTCACTTCATCAGTCTTCAGTACTCTATTGATAACTTTTATTAAGACCATATGTGCACTTGGGTGTGCAGTTAAATTAAGTGGCCTTCCATAACCATCTGCCTCATAACAGAAACCAATATAGTCACTGCAGAGAGAACTGTTTGAGCTATGCTCACTTTATTGGACTACACATTGCTTTTATTACCCCTGACTTTATTTTCAGTACACAGTTAGATCATTTAAAGTTGGTCTTCGTATAACAGAAGCACTTTTTTTTTGTCCACTTGAAGTCTGACATCTACAGCACAGTGCTTACAACATGAGTATTAATGAACACTGCTGTTAAACGCTTATATTATTTAGGAGGGGTGGCATTCTATCTTATTTTCATCTCTACTTGGTATACCCCTCTCCTCACTTCCCCTCCTATTCCCATCCTCATCCTCCAGGCCACCCAAATGCGCTACAGTGATGAATAAAACAACAGGCACGTTTGTGCTGACTCTCTCTGTTTTAAATGAACCAGCAGACAACTGGGGCTGTACTTCCATTTTTGCTTTACACACACACACACACACANTCGAAACTTGTTCTTGCCATCACCAGGCCTCTTTGTGGCATGAATATTGGAGATAATACACATCAGCTCTCCCAGAACCAGAAAGCTTGCCATGAGGCTTAAAGTGGAAGCCCATGGCCAGCTAATTCTTTACAGAGCTCTTTTAAGCCCTGTTCATATTGTGCTCAATATGCTTGAAAATAGCAATGTCTTTCCTAAGCAGCGCCTTTTTCTCGGCTTGTTTCACAATCACTCCTGTACCCCTTCTCTCATCTCTCCTCTCTCATCTTCTGGTAACCTTCATTACAAAGACCAATTTCTCATACATCGATGTCGAGTGAGCTAAATCCTTTTCCAACCACTGCAGTAGTCAGATGTGCTTACTAAATATGAGACTGTTGACAGCTGATAAGCCATTAAAATCTTTTTTAGGCACACTGACCCTCAGTGATAGGGAAGGTGACTAGCTATTGTCTTCAGAAACACTGTCTTCAGAAATTACTTCGGCTCTCTCAGTGGTTTTATTGGTTTTGTACTGTCTTGGGTTAATAGGCGGTTGCCTGTACTTTGATATGGCAGTAATGATAATAGTGCATCTACTTGTCCATTGTCGGAGTTTGTGCCTGATTGCACAGTAATGAAAGGCATTCATGGCATCTGAGAGGATTTCAGAGAAAACGAACTACGGTTCTGATTTAAACAGTAGCACTCATTGCCCAACTCATTTACAACACGTTTAACTGAAGGCTTTGGAGTGAGGAAATTACTATAAATCCAGGCAGATAGCTTGCTAGCCTTCATCTCCACTCAGAATTCATGCTTAGTGATGGAATTCATTCGAAAATAAGGGTAAAGGAACAATCCTATTCGTAAATGTGTGTCATGTTATGGCTCTATTGTGTGAACATTAAAACAGCCAATAGACTCCTGAGCTTTAAATGGTGCCAATATAAGCTTGTTATATCAACCAGTTAAAGCAATATTGGCAAGGACGAAACCACAGTGTGAGCTAAGAACAGGCAGGAGCCAGGCTGAGCGGCGCTGATAATCCCTGTGTCCTATGGAGAGGTGATGCTCCTTCTGTAACCCTCTGGGTCTTTATTTCCCTCTTCCCTTGGTGCTTAGGCATTGGTATTATGGCTGGCTTTTAATGATGTCAAAGGAATCTGGCCCATCTTATCTGGGTTTATTAAATATCAGAAGTAGAGATTGCTGCAGAAGAGTACTGTGATGTGGAATAGGAGCAGAATCCAGAGTATCTCAGTGCACGAACAATGCACAGAAATTAATTTATATTGTAAGGATGTAAGAAAGTGTAGTAGTGTGTTTGAAGCCAGATGGATCGAAGGAGCACATGCTGATTCTTGTGGCAGGGATTATGTCTTTGGGGATTTATAAAAAAAAAAGTCTCAGGGTGGATATTATGCAGCAAGTCTCTGCACAGTTAGTGAGACAAAGCTATGCAGCTATTTAAGCCCTTTAATATTTGTGCAAGTCTTCTACCTGAATGCCAATAGACCAGGACAGAGAGGCAAGTGCCGTTGTTAAGTATTGTGTTGCTTAGCTACTAAGTCAGTTCAAGGTGCTGCAGGAGAATGTAGTTTACATAATGACAATGATGCATCAATTAATTATTACACTTGTGCATCAGCCATCATATAATCATAAGATGATTATGTTATTATGTTAATCATTGACAAGTAGCTGTGATTTATCACATCCTTCTGAGGACTCTACCATCAAGTACTGGAAAATAATTCTTCTGCATCTCACAGACCTCAAGACATTATCTGCATTGGTATGCCCAGTCTCAGGTTGTCTCCCACAGATCTTTCATACCTGCCATTTTCAATTTATCTCCTTCAAAGCTATATATTCAGAAGTTGCTCAGCTAACCTCATTGAAATTGTCCAATTACTTTTATCTGTGCTTTTAACTTGTCTTTTAGCTAATCTATTTATTGAATTTTTATCCAAATTCAGCAGATAACCACCCTCAAGCAGTTTGGGTTTAGGAACATCCCACTCATCCCACATTTCAATCAATTCTTCAGCCTAAGTGAATTGGAAAAAACTAAGCAACATTCGTTGTTTTCATGCTGGCAGGAGAAGACACGATTTTGTGTGGCTGCAAAGCAAAAACTGAGTTATTAATGGCTGACTGAGCATTGCGGGCCAGTGGCAGCATGATAAACTCTGCCTGGTGTTGCTGTTTTTATATCACATTATATCAGTCCATTACTACATGCCCCAGCCCAGCGGCCTTATTAATCCAGTCCTGTTTCTGTGGCATCAGCGTGCACAACACATCCTCCTGAGAGAGATGTGTCCCTGTGGCTGTAAATCTAAGGCCAGGATTCACCAGGAACCTGATGCCAGCACCAACTAATACATTACCATGCTGCCTTCATCATCACTGCGGGCCACAGTCTGAGCTCACAGCTACTCGTACTTCACAACTGACAGTGTTAGTGGCAGATAGTGTCCTGATATGCTCTTTGGAGATTGCCAATTTTGATATTGCCAGCTTGATAAATAATCTGGAAAGACATTTTTGTTGATATGACACAAGAGTGTTGTTATGTGGCTCATATATGGTGGTGCACATGCAATCATGCAGACAAGACAGAACAGCAGCAGTCTTCACCTAGCAGGAGGAGTTTAAGGGAATTTACAAAATGAAGCGTGGCTTTTTACATGTTGTTGCCCATATGAGTTTCCTTTGGGTTCTCTGGTTATCTCCTACCTACAAAAACAGGATGCTTCTTTGATGAGATACTGTAAATTGCCCCTAGGTGTGAATGAGTGTGCCTGAGTATGTGCATGGTGCCTCGTGGTGGACTGTTGCCCCGACCTGGGTTAATTCCTGTCTTGCACCCCGTGTTCCTGGGATAGGCTCTGGATCCACCATGACCCTAACCAAGATAAACCAGTTACTGCCAATGGAATTAGAGGTGAAGGATCTAATGTAATACAATGAATTTGTCTGCTGGGCTGCTACACATTTATGCGCTGACATGTCAAACCAAATATCTTGATCTGTTTTCTGTTTTTGTGGCTAAGAAATGGCAAATCACTTTTTTTTTTTTTGCAATGTAATGTGGCATCTGAAATGTGCACTCAGGGCCAAGTGTATAAAACATATTAGCACATATTTTTAGTAGGTGTCATGACAGCTTGACATAGGCATAGGCTATGTCATAGGCATAGGCTTTGAAAAAATGTGCTATATACTGTGTACACTATTTTAACTCCCAGTACAGACGCTTATAAAAAGGTTCTGATTTAGCAGTCACTCGATTACTACTCATGGAATAAATGAAAGAAGACCTAAAACCTGCCACACAATGCTTTCGTTCCAGTGAAGCTGCCTGCAACAGTGTAATATCTAGTGTCTGGAACTTTTTAAGCAAGAATATCTGTGATAGTAAGAATATGACAGTGTACATGACTTAGATTTTGAATGATTTCCTGTGGTGCATGTTCACCAAGACTGACGTTGATACTTTTCCAAATATTGTAGATGCCACAGGTGACGAATAGAATACAGTTTAATTACCTGACAGAGATTATTCTGTATACAACCTATTTTCAATTATCTTAGGAATCTAATGGCATGACAGTCATACCAATGCTCTTCACATTGTTTACTTGTTTACTTTTACAAGAACGTAAGAACATTTAAAAGAATTAAACCCTGCGCCTCATGCAGAGTGATTTTAGTAGAAGGTCCCAGGTGCTGTTTATGTGATTAGCTACAGCCTTTCGTAAACTGAATGTTAATGTCAGAGACATTACAAGCAAACATACCACCTGCATCAAGTCGTGTTTTGCACTGTGCATCCTCACATCTGGCCCTGAATGTAACATTGCAAGTTTTGAGCTTTAGGTTTTGTTTTGAGTTGGTACAGGTAGTTGCTGAACACTCTTACACCTTTCCTTACTGTGAACTGTAAAATGAACTAGAAACGTACCAGAAAGTATTTCACTACACATAGACTTTCTAGAACACATTTACAGCCCTGAATTAAAGGGGGACACTTTACAGTTTTAGCGCAGTTGCCCTTGGCATGTCGGATATGGCCTGATATGCTATAACACTCATCTCTGATTTATGTGTTGACGTTGGTCTTTTCATTCACAATCCAATTGCCCAAGAGCTGCAGCCACGCAAACTTTTTGGAGCAGGACCACTGCAACTTGTAAATCAGCATTCACAGCTGCTCTTACACACACACACACACACACACACACACACACACACACACACACACACACACACACACTGTCATATCGCGGAAGTAACCCCACCTTCAGGTGATAGAATGGGCTCAAGGAAGCCATATTAAACTATGGAGAACAATATGATTTTAGCATTTTTTTTCACCTACAGAAGAAAAGAAACTGGTTGACATTAATTATCACAGAGCAAGTCATGAAGAAATGCTTTGGTGTTGCACTCTAGTTTGATCAGTGTCCAAACATGTACAGAACAGATCACATAACATTCATATGAGTAATGTTCTAGGAAAAGCCCAGATATTCACTCTAATCTGAGTGTATTTATTATGTGTCATAACACGTCTTTGACCTTTACCCTTCCTACTTCCAAGTTTTGTTATAGCTTGGCCATGCCTATAGTGAAATACCCAATAACGTCTCAATATACAGTTACTACTTCATTACTCCTACAATGACTTGATTACTGGAATTCCTTTTATATGATTTTTTAAAAATAATAATAAAAAACAGTCAGCAATCAGTAAAAGAAAAAGAAAGCGATTAATCAGGAGGTAAAGAGATGCAGAGAGAAGATATATGTTTATAGTTGAGATTTGAATGATAAAATAGACAATAGAGAATTCTACATTTTGGTAGCCATTATGCTATAAGTGTTCAAGTAAGGATTTAGAGGGTTGGGGCCCTACTTCTTCCTTGGGTGCCAAGAATGTGAACCATCCAGTTCACATAAATCATGTGAATAATATTCTCATCACCCATAACATAACCCTTACAGACACCCATGGAAGATCACCCAGAGAGATCATTTAGATGGCCTCAAGGCACAGGCTTGTTCAAGGTACAGATACTTAGGGGTGAGACCATAAAGCACACTGAACATGATGAAAATATTTTAACAACATTTTATGGAACAGATAACCAGTTGAGTTTATAAAGAATAGGGGTTATATATTATTTGGGGTTTGATTAAGTGCTAGATTTTTATCTGGAGTCTAGCAATTTCTCCTTTTACACTCTCTCTATTTTGCTGCAGTCCCCTACCCTTACCTATTTTTACCTTTCCTATCATGTAGCCCTTGGTAACAGCTGTTTGACTCTGAGCCCTTTGGAAAGCAGAGGTCAGATTGGTTAATCTGACCTCTCTGTGTATCTCTGGAGACACAAAAGGGAAGAGAAAAGAGGTGGGGAAAGAGGAAGAGGGAAGCACTGATGCAGGTATTGAAAAGATGAGGGCAAGGACTTGATTGTAATCTATATATTTGGTAGTGAGCTTCTTCAAACCCATTAGCTGATTAGGATCTGCATTAGTGACCAATCTTTTGGTGACTAACAATTTCTGAGGACATACAAATTAGGCCCATTTCTTTGGATGACTTTGAAAGCATAACTAAGACAGCGTTTGGAGGTACAGTTACTCAGGTTCAAACCACCATGTTTTTCTGCTGCAAATGCACTACTGAGAACCATAATGGTAGTGTCTAGGTCCTATAGCCACAGTTTTCGCCAGGAGTGTATAATCTACTAAACCTTTTCTCTGCAATTTGCTCATCTGGCAATTTCCACCCACCAGCCAGCTCTACATTAGAGTACAACAACTACACCTATCAACCAAGGGTGGTAGGGGTAGGGAGGGTGAAGGCTAACACGTGCTTCCAGAGGCAGAGGCAGAGGCAGTAGGATGTATAAGGAGACTCTGTCTCTTATGGTTTATGCAAGAATCATGGCCATTATCCATTGCAGTTACCATCAGACAAGATTAACACAGGTAAATCTTTCAGACTCAGACACCAGGCAGGCTGAGGACACTGAGGAAACTAGAAAACAAGGCTAGAGGACCACAGATCCATTATTCACTGACAATAGAACAAGGAGAATCCAGTTCTGTATAGGTGACTGTAAAAAATAAAAGGCTTGGTAAGGGTGGACCTGGAGCAGAAGCAAGCCAAACCAGGACACAGTCAGGAAGGTACATAACATGGACGCATTTGTAAAGTATTTATTCATCAACTAATATTGCATTTTTCAAAGCTTAATTAGATCCAATGTAAAGACGTGTTGCATGCTGTACTTAGGATCGATGTCTGACAGGGCCATGTACATTCAGTTATTTTAAATGCGCACAAATGAAACAAGTCCATCAGTAGAGGTTTTTCCTTTAGATCTCCTAATTACAGCTTAGACTTAAAATCTGATTGTTTTATTTTAGTTTCTAACCACGCAGGTGACGCAAGTGCTGCTAAGGGTGAGTTGGAGCTTCACTGCACTTTTTTAAAACCTCCATGTTGAGCTGTGTTGCTATGGCAACTCAGCAACAGATAAAAGATGTTTGTATGATGTTTTGCGGGGGATTTAAAAAAAAAAAGTATGTGTCTTTATGGCAGCATGGAGGGAGAATTGTCTTCTGAAAGTTTCTTCAGCTTTTTCAACCTCTGAAAGTGACTTCACTGAAGGCAGAAATACCCACAAACAAGCAGCAACTGAATTCAACTGCAGTAACTTTTGAGCCTGTGAAAATGGAGGGATTCTGCAAAAATGGCTGTAATTCCCAAACGATTAATGCAATAATTTTGTTAGACACCTTGAATTTAACTGAAAGACACTTCAATTACATCTTGATTGCTTCATTTCAAAGCCATTGTGGTGGAGTACAGAGGCAAAATTGAGCTATTTATCATTTTTCAAAGGAGTCTCCAGTGTCAGTAATTTGTAACAGTCCGGGTAAAGCAGTAACTGGAAAGTCTTTTGGACAGAGGGCTTTGTAATTTCTCTGTAACGTAACAAGCTGCATTTTTTGTAACATCAAGAGAGATAAAAAAATAGTGAGGCTGATGAGGGAATGACTGTTTATATCCACTATGACATAAATGATAACGGGAACTTATTAATTTTGGCATTAACATTAAATGTAACTATAAATGGATAAAAAGTATGACGTGACAAACTGATGTGGTACAGGAGGAATAAAACACTCTGTGCTCTTATTAAAAAATAATCAATTTCAAGCTCGGCCGCATCACACCATGCCATTGTTGATTCCTATAACAGAACCATGTCAGGTTTTATTCCTTAAATATCATGCCTGTGTGTTTACATGTCACCGTCTCTCATTCAGAGCCTTACAACAATGGACAGAGAATTGTTAGTGGAAGTCTGATACGCATACACATGCATGCACACACTCAAACTCATGTACTACCACCCCTTGGATAATTACAGCAGCTCACTTTATTATTTTAATCAGTCGCTTTTTTATAAAAATACACATTTGTAATAATGTGCACATGATGACCAATGATTGCACTAAATGAAACCCTAGACTGACTCCCTTAATCATTATGCTGACCTAATGGCTCTTTTTTTCAATCTTATTTCCTTCAAAATGCAGAAATAATGAACACATACGCACACAGACAGAGGCATGCAGACACTCTGTCTGTCTCTGCTGTAAATGAGGATTATTTCATTCTGTTTGTAAAGTTGCACATGCCTAATAGTATACATAAATATCACGTGACAGTGACATTTGCTTATATTTCCATTTTCCAACAGTACCAGACATCAGGAGAATGTCGAAAAGATTACTATTGCTCATTTTGTGATTTCACTTCAATTTCAGGGGCCATATTTGATGAGTCTGCCAAAAAGGATGATGAGGTGTTCCGCATGGCGGTGGCCGACCTCAACCTCAACAATGAGATCCTTGAGACGGAGAAGATCACCTTCTCAGTGGAGTTTGTGGATGGGAACAACCCCTTCCAGGCAGTGCAGGAAGGTAGGTTTTAGCCCAGATACACTTCCCTCTGATTGATTTGGCCCTGAACTACTGAACAGAGGCATTTCGTTCATTGAAAACTGTGCAGCAGAAAGTGTCAAAGCTGAAATGAGGAGTAACGGAATAAACAGTGTTTGTACTGCAAAGTGGTTTTTTTCTTCATATTGCTTCAATGATGGAATGCAGAGAGGCAAAGTTTAGCTGTCATGATCGTCAGTACAACCTGTTTATTACAGCAAGTAATTGCAAATATTTTGATATTTTAACATCTCTCTATAAAATTTAAATTAAATTCAGAAAATAGATAATCTGATTACACTGTAAATGTCTTTTATACATGTTTATACATGTTTATACATGTTTATGGGGCAGTTGTGGCCTAATGGTCTGAGAGTCGGACTTGTAACCCGAAGGTGAACCTGAAGGTCGTGGGTTCGAGNGCTCCCCGGGTGCCGCAGCTAAAATGGCTGCCCACTGCTCTGGGTGTGTGTTCACGGGCGTGTGTGTTCACTACTGTATGTGTTCACTTGGATGGGTTAAATGCAGAGCACAACTTCCGAGTATGGGTCGCCACATGTCACTTCACTTCACTTTATATCTTGTTTGAGGAATTAATTATTATGTATGTGGAGTACAAGAGGCCTGGATACACTTTGCACACACGTCACTGATGCGTGTGCTATCCTTCAGTTTCTGAGCACTTCACCTTATAGGCATCGAACTGTTTTGCAGATTCTGGGGACAAGTGCGAGGGAACATAATAAGACATGTTGTTAACCTTGAGCATCAGGAGCATACTTTGCAAGTAGACACAGGCAGTGCAGTGCAGTGTGTTTATTTAAATTTATTTTACATTTTTTTCTATCTATTCTGTTTTAGATTTTGTTTGTTTAAATGACTCACATTACTATCTGTGTGGGGTCCTGGGCATGTTCTCCCCAGACTCTCCTGACTCCTTCAAAATGCCATTTTCTGTTTTTCTCAAAAACATGCCAGTAGGTTGATTTGCTATGGTTAATTGCCCCTAGGTGTGAGTAAATATGTGAATGTATATCTGCATTGTGCCCTGCTATAGACGGGCATCCTGTCTTGCGAGTATACCTCATACCCAGTGTTCCTGGGATAGGTACTGGATGGAGCCTGACCAGGATACTGCGTCTTAAAGTTTTTATTTTAAGTAATTTTTTTGTGGAAGGCACAGTGGCTTAGTGGTTGGCATGTTTGCCTCGCACCTCCAGGTTTGGCAGTTTGATTCCCACCTCTACCCTGTGTGTGTGGAATTTTCATGTTCTCCCCATATTTCAGGGTTTCCTCCAGGTGCTCCAGTTTCCTCCCCAGTCCACAGACATATGTTGTAAGTTGATTGGCATCTCTAAATTGTCCATAGTCAGTGAATGGGGGTGTGAGTGTATGTGTACAATTGTGCAATGTGATGGGTTGGCACCCTGTCTGGGTGTACCTTGTCTTGTGCCCCGAGTCCCCTGGGATAAGCTCCAGGCTCCCCACAACCCTGTGTAGGATAAGTGGAAAATGGAGGGCTGGATGGAAACCTTTTGTTATTTTCTCTGTTCACAGTTAATAGTCCTTCATAGACTAGCTGTCTTCCCTTTGTATCTTTCCGTAGCAGTTCCTCTGGGTAGTTAACAAGGTTCACAATGTATGTGTGTTTGTTGGCTTGTTATGAAGCTGAAAAAAACTGATGCTGCAATTCATTGAGGCAAAAACCTTTAGCTGTAGTTAGATTGCATAAATATTACTAAGCCAATAGAACATTTGTTAGTCTTGTCTAGTAAAACTAATCCCAGTCCATGATCACTAGCTAGATTACTTTAAATTAAGCTAAATTCAGAAAAGTTAGCAGTTAGCAACATACAAAAAGTCAAGCTAGCAGTTCAGCAAAGTATAAAGTCTTAAGCTATCAGTTATACAACGTATAAAGAACTGTTTATGAGAGATCACAAGTTCAGTGTTATTGCTTTTCATATTATATTATTCTTCATATATTATCCTACCTGTCACTTATAGGAAAATGCCAGTGCACCATTTCAGTCTGTTATTAGCTCATTGTTCATGACTGTGTATAAGCATGTAACAGATAAAACATTGTAAAACACATTAATCGTGAATGCAGAGCATTTAGCATACTGTTTTTACTCATGTTCAATTGTTGAGTAAAGCAAGACAAGGGAGCAGTTTCAGTTCATATATTCACCTGTTATTTATACCTGTTCACAAAACAGCTTACAGAACATGTTCGGTCTATTCTAACCAAATCATGGAAATACAAAATATACCCGAGACAATTCTGAAAATCTTTAAGGTGTTATTTTATATTGTGGATTCCACCACCCAGAGGTCTTTGTCTGTTGAATACTGACCTGTAGCCAAAGCCACCTGTTATAGTCACTTGGTTTGCATTACACACTGATCACCACACTACGTAAACCCTATTTGGAGCTTTTTAAGAAATTCTAGACTGCCTCATGTAGCAGAGTGTTAATGCCCACACCTCTTTGCATAATATTACCATTCTTGTTGCAGTGCCATTGTGTTATGATAGAATCCTGAAATCCTCAAAATGAAAATGGTTTCTATAGCAGTGTACATTGTATCTCTACTGCCATCGAGAACAATCATCCATGGAAGTAGATCAAATTAATTTTGTATCTGCTTACTGGCTAAATGCATGAATGTAATGGATTTTATACTGTTTCAATCTCAAAACGGATTTGCAGACATCCATTTCCGTATCACTTTTCTAACCCTCAGTATGCAACAGTGGCAAGAAAAATCTTTCTAGGGGACTCAGCATGGATTCCATCCTTCCCAAGTTAAGTACATATAAAATATTACAGTAATTGCAGTAAGTTGAACAGTTGAGTATTTGCTCTTATGTAAAATTAAAAACTAACAGTTTAGATTTACTATATTAACAGTACAGGCCCCACAGTAGGAACTGAATGCAACAAAAGTCAGTACATCTTTCATTACTGAGATTCAGATCTTTTATTATTTTTTTTCAATACTTCGTATGTCCACTTTTACTTTTGATGACAGACTCAATCCTCCTCAGTATGGGGGATCCCAGTGTTACACAGATTTCTGGAGAGATGTTTTGCCTTTCTTCAGAGACATTTTTTTTTCAGCTGCTCTTTGCTGGAGGGGTTGAGTTCCTCTACCTTTCTCTTTAAAATACCCCAAAGTTGTTCTATTGGATTCAAGTCAGGCGACATACTTGGCCAGGTCGTAGTTTTCACTTTTTTCTAGTTTAGAAACTCTTATGTGATTTTGGCAGTGTGCTTTGGATCGTTATCATGCTCGAATATTCCTCTTCTGCCAAGCTTCTGGAGACTGGGAGTCATCTTGTCAGCCAGTATTTTGGTATCCACAGGCATTCATGGTGCTATCTATAAATGTCAACTTCCCAACACCCTTTGCACTCATGTAGCCCCATATCATCACACTCCCACCTCCATGCTTCACTGTCAGGACTATGCATTCTCTGTGGTAGTCCTGGCCAGGTTCACGCCAAACATTCTGGATCCTATCTGAACCAGATAGATGTATCTGGGTCTCATCTGACCAAAGAATGTGTTCCCAAAATTCATCAATTCTTCAGGCTTCTTTTCACATCCTTTAAAAAAGCTTCTTGTAGTTTTGTGCTGAAGAGCAAGCAAGGTTTTTTTTTCTTGAATGTTGTCGCTAGAGGTTGACGTTATGCAATGTCCTTCGCACTGTCTGAGCTGTCACAGAAATTCCGATCTCCATTGTTCCCCTGTGCCAAGTCTGAGGCACTTGCCCATCTGTTTTTCAGAGCTAGATTGTGGCATCATTTTATGAGGATGGCGACTGCGGTTCTGTTTAGTGGTACTATGGCTTGTTCTATACCTCCTGATTACTTATACCTACAGATTAGTTGGTCACCTATCTTCCTGTATCCTTTTCCATCTTTGTGATGTCTCACAATCAGATTTTTCAATTCCTCTGGCAATTCTTTTCCATGTGGAGCCATGGTGCATACATGCAGATAGACACAGCCCATAGGTCCAAAACTGAGACGGTTCTGGTGTTTATATCCATGTTCATGCAGTTAGNACAGGTATATTCACTTTTGTTGCATTGAGTTTCTACTTTGGGCCTGTATTTATAAAGTATATGTTGTTGGTTGTTCTTAAGAGGAAATACTCTACTTGTCAGCTTAGAAATAATGCAGTTACTGAGAGGTGATACAATTTTGAATCACCTGATATTGCACAGGGGTGCACTCACTTCTGTTGTATACTGTACTTGCCTGAGGAGGTAGGTTTGGTTTTATGCTACACTATTTAGCCCTGCCAGACTACTAATAAAGTTGAGAGCATTTTAAGTAGGTTTTTCATGTGTTGCTCTACTATGCTAAATATTTTGGTCTCTTCTTTTCTTATTTCTCCTACTACCCAAATTACTGGATACCTACCCAGAGGCTACTCCTACTCCTGCTATCCAGTCTACATGACATGTAAACTGCCAGTACACATAGAGAGTGAAGTTTTACATTATGATACCAGAATTTACTCTTTATTCAAAGATAATTTGATTATCTTAGAACCAACTCTTTAATGCTAGCCCTCTCTAGTATTGTATTATTGTCCTTTGGTGGCTGAGTTTACATATTTTACAAATTTACAAATTTTACAAATTTCCCGCAAAGTCGTTGATTCTCCTAATAATATAAGGCTATGACCCGGTATTTTTCTGGAGCTCTTCCAGTAGAGAAAACAGTTTTGGATATTGCATGTAGTTTATTGTTATTGTCTGGAACCAAGACCACTGAGGACTATAGAAATGAAACCATAAAGTTAGGTTATATTCAGTGCTCTGGCAGCAGTAGTTGTCTTTTTTTGTGGGTAAAAAAAATTGTGGAAGTTAAGCCCTCATATTGATTATCGGATAGTGAATACGGGTGCTGTCAAATACCATTAACTGGTTCCCTGTGCCTGCTGCTAGAACAGATCAGGGGCCTTCTTTTTTGTTCTTTTTCTAAAAACATGATTTAAGGAGTGCCTATAATCTCACTGGTAATCACAAAGGTAATAAATGGCAAACAGCATTCATCACCACTAGGAGCCACTAGGAGCACTTAGTCATGCCATACAGGCTCTCTAATGCTCTAGATATCTTATCATAGGGAGCTTTTCAGGTGTTTATTAACAAGGTACTGAGGGATATACTACAAAGATAGGGTTATTATTTTTGTTGTCAGTGTTCTAATCTACTATAGTTCCTTACAGGAGCATATCAAAATTGTCTGTCAAGTTCATGAAATACTTGAAATTATTCAAGCAGAAAATATCTACCTATTTAATCTCCTTCAAAAGACACTAGTCTCTTCTAACTCTGGATAATTATAGTATGTTTCATTTTCACTTTAGCTGCATTTCCCATTTTCTCACCTTCATCTTGCTCTGAAAGAAAGGCTTAATTTGATTGCTTTAAATGGCTTCAAGATAAGACGATTTTCTCAAACCTTTTTAATACAATAGAGAAATCATATAAGGCTGTTTGGCGCTCATTTTGTAGAGCACTGCTAAATTGAAGAATTTCAAGTACAGACAAGCATCTAATCTTGCTAATCAGTTTGGTTAACCTGAAAAAAAAACATTAACTGTATATGCTATTGCATCTTTTAAACAAAGAAAAATCAGTTAAACTTGCTGTAAATAGCCATGAAGATGATGAGAAATGCATTAGGCAGGCAAATTAGTAACACTTTACAATATTGTTCAACAACTCATAGGTAACTATGCAGGAACTAAGAAGCTATCATATTCCTATAAAATATTAAGTACTAATAGTTCATTACTCAGTAAGTATGTAGTAAGTTAGTTCACTATAAACTATGCAGTAATTAACTGAGTCTTAAGCAGTAATTACAATACACCTTGTTAATGAGAGGGATCAGAGGAGAATGACTAGACTGGTTTAAGCCGATAGGAAGTCTATAACTCAAATAATCACTCTTTACAATTGTGGTGAGATGAAAAGCATCTCAGAACGCACAACACATCAAACCTTGAGGTGGTTCAGCTATAACAGCACGGGACCACATCAGGTTCCACTCCTGTGATCCAAGAAGAAGAATCTGAGGCTGTCATCGGCAAAGATTCAACAAAACGGGACAGGTGAAAGGCCAGCTGATTTTTTTTTGCAGTCTTCAGCTGTCCACTTCAGGTGAGCCTGTGCCCATGATAGCAGTCATTACTAAAGAGTTTCCATGTGTTTCACTATACAGTACTGTTCCACATCTTCATTAACTACTGAACTTTAACACTGAACATTAACACTTAGTAGAGTTGCTCTTTTGCTATGGCTGAATCTCAAACGGTATCTTAGTGGCCACATAGTGCACTACGTATGTTCTAAAGAGGCAAAGATTTTATTTTAAGTAATTAGAATGTAACTTTTAAAATCATTTGTCTGCCCTTTTTTGTACCATAACAGATCCAAGTTGTATGAATCACTTAATAATGTTGTTTGCATGGATTTTAAGTATATGGACATGACTTTTAACAATAAAGTGAAACTCGTTACTAATGACTGAAGTGCTACTGTGTTATTCTTCAGTAGTTAATAATGTGCAACAGTATTACACGTGGTAATTCATTACTAATTTTGTTACTTAAAAGAAAATTATTCATAAAAAGATTGAAAGTATGTTAATGTAGAATATTTGTTGCTCATTGCTACATTATAACCTTGTACTTTAGGAGGATATTGTTCTCCATTTCTCTCTTTAGACGTTGACTGGCTAAATAACCACAACATACCGACCCTGTGCTCCTATAGTACCTATTGGAAATCCAAATATAATAACTTATATAAATATTTACATTTTAGACACTGAAGTGTTGGTATAGAATGAAGTACAGTTAGGTAGTAGGTCTCCAGGATGAAGGTAAGACTTTTGGGGACTCCTTTTGGGATTAATGACATGACCAGTAATTATAATCATTAGTAGTTATAAAAAAGCCATAGTTAGATAGTAGTTCTGCAGCAGAAATGTAAGACTCAGTAATAAGTATAATTATATTATAATAATTATTACATGGTTAATAGTGAACTCCTAGTAGCATACTTACTGAGTAATTAACTAGTAGTTCTTAATATTTTATATGAATAAGATAGGTATTAACAAAAAACACTCATTCATTCCTGCTTAGTTCCTGAGTAGTCGCCAATGAGTTGTTGAGCAGTACCTTAAAGTGTTCCTGGCAAATTATTCTCTCTTGAACAGCATTCTTTAATACACTAAATGGCCAAAACTTTATGCACACCTTATCATCACACTCATATGCGAGCATTCCCCAAACTGTTGCCACAAAATTGGAAGCACAGAATTGTCTAGAATATCTTTGTATGCTGTAGCATTACAATTTCACCTGTTCACAAAGCAAGGTCCACAAAGACATGGTTTGCCAAGGTTGGAATGGAAGAACTCAAGTGGCTTGCACAAAACCCTGAACTCAACCCCACTGAACACCTTAGGGATGAACTAGAACACTGACTGCATCCCAGACCTTCTTGCGGGACATCACTGCTTGACCTCACTAATGCTCTTGTGGTTGAATGGACATTTCCCCACAGCCATACTCCAGAAACTAGCGGAAAGCCTTCTTACAAGTGTGGAGGTTATTATAACAGCAAAGGGGAGGACTAAACCTGGAATAGGTTGTTCAAGAAACACATATGATTGTGATGGTAAGGTGTGCACAAACTTTTGGCCATAATACTATAGAGCATTAGAGGTGTTATGGAGTATTGTAGAAAACATTACATGTCAATAACAAAAATATAGCCACTTTAAATAGGCTCTATTGCATATGCTCAGTGTAGGATGGTACATACTGTATGACCTTTTTTTTTTGCTGAATATGGTGTCGCTAGTAGATATGATAAACAATTCTGTACTAAACATAACAATCATTTTTCTCACTTGCCTAGCTGATGACCTGCATAGACTCAGATCCCAGAGAGCCAGTGATTTTAAGAATCTGGGTAATTGCAGTGAGACTTTAATGCTTTTAGTCATGTCTTGTATGCACTATGAATGGTGATGTAAGCTGTGTTGTAGCTAACCCGGGCTATCTAATGGAGAAGGCTCCATTAGCTAACTGCACTGCCTGATCTAAGGTGCTTACACTCATGAAAGGTTTATTGTCAGCCTGCTCTATGCTTTCCATATTTATTTGAAGATATCTCTTTGAAAGTGCCTAATTACAGATGTACATATGTTATGGTTCAGCTTGAGTGCTGATGCTTGCACTTCTCATGGATGCCTGATTCTGGGCCTTGTTATACATTCCTCATTTATTTAAACATCTGTTCTGTTCAGATTTCTGCTGTGGTACTATTCTGGCTTTTTAAACAAAAGTCTCTTCACACCTCCCCATTTGTGGTGGATCTACTCAGGCTTTGAATCTCACAAAAATTCATAATTCTTTAGGTCTGGCTTTATAAATATAACATGTGTGTATTACATTTTATGGCTGTATCAGATGTTCGATTCAGTGTCCTGATATATCCTCATAACCACCTTTCCATGTAACCTTTTACTGCCAAATGAGCCAGACAGTTAATACAAATGCAGTAAAAATTTTAAAATGAGTATTTATTTAATTTAATCAACCTCTAGATAAGTTTAACAGACAGTTCTTTTAATTCCGTTTTGCATAAACGTTGTCTGGAGCAACTAAGCTTCTGAAAAGTGCCAAGTGAATATAAAAAATATATTATTTCTGAAAAATTGGTATTATGGGGATTATGTAGAGTACTTTGTCAGTTTCTGGGTTTAGGAAACTAGAGCCAAGGGAATAAAATAATTTTTTTAGATATTGGTTTAAATGTATGTACAACGTGTCTGATTTCTTCCAAGTTATTTAGAACAAGTAGAAAATCACATTCTTGAATGGTAGACGTCAGTCTTTCCTGTGTCAGTCCCATTGTCAGATAAAGCAAGAGGCAACACCAAGAACTGTTTGTTCTTGTTGTCATCCCCCCACCACACACACACACACACACACACACACACAGATAGTGTGCATGGTTTTGTGTGTTTGTGTGTTTGTGTGTGTGTGTGTGAGAGAGAGACAGAGAGAGAAAGAGAGAGAAAAGGGTACAAGTTATTTTCCCATCAGTGCCCTGCCTGATCTCTGAA
>CM074952.1:13666629-13678107 GCA_037577455.1 Pangasius macronema | reverse complement strand
GAGAGAGAGACAGAGAGAGAAAGAGAGAGAAAAGGGTACAAGTTATTTTCCCATCAGTGCCCTGCCTGATCTCTGAACAGGCCATGACAGCTTTCCCTTGCACTCACCCCTGTAATTATGTTGTGATTTTACATAGATGCACCTTGTTTTGTCCTTTTCAAGGAGCTGCCAGCAGGCTCTTTGTTTGTCTATAGAAAAGGTCAATGGTAGTGAAGGATGGCTGGTAGATTGACAAGCCTGGTTTCCTTTAGATCAACAAAATTCAATCTAGCGTAGATGGAGAAAGTGCATGAATACAGAGACTCAATACATAGAGAATGAGTACAGTTAACAGAACATAGTCAACTGAGCACAATTAATTAATTGATTTTCTTTTTTTGTGTACCATTGTTTGACAATCTTAAGGTCTTTCTATTAAAGCTAATTTTGAATTAAGAAATCCTCTGAAACCTGGCTAATTTTTAGTGTGGAAATAACACGTCAAGGATAAAAATCTTAAATGTCTATTAATAACAAAAAATCATATACTTTATAAGTTACTTTATACTTTACAGTGACTTTATAGGCTATACTTTATCAGCTATACTTTATAAGACACTGGTAGTGTCTACTCACAGAATACCCAAGCATTCTCTTTTGAGAAAATCTTAACTAAAATTAAACTAAATTAAATTCTTGATCAAAGCATTGATCAAAAATATTTCTTGCTACAGCTGTTGACTCTTCTTTTAACAATTAATTAAATAATAATTCTTAATAAATCTTCTTTTAAAATAATCTTTTAATCATCTCTTTTTCTATTGGCAGCATCTACTAGGTGCACTGAATCATGCCAGTTTTAATGAAACTGGTTTGCAGGTGACATGATTGAAAATGCATCAAGCAATCTTTGTGAGGATCTCCCCTACTGCTTCCTTTAGGCAGTCCATAGGAACTTATTTCATGTGCGATATTGTGGATGTGGGAGAGAAAATCTCTACTTTCTTTAGGTGACAGCGTAGATATTTGCAGTCATGTGCAAGCAAGCTTGCTAATCAGATTTATGGGTCACAGCTCAGCTCTGGAATATTTGAATATAATTTCCGGTCTGTGTGCTATAAAATAAAATAAGAAAGGCCTCTTTGATTTTAGATAGGATGTTATAATGTCTTATGCTGTTTTGGGTCAGTCAGCAATGTTTGGATAGCGATGAATGGGTTTTTACAAAGCCTGTACAAATTGTCTTGGTCTGTAACAAGCTCAGACATTATTTTAGTAATAACTGTGGAGAGAGACCGAGAATTGTAAGTTAGCAATGACTTTAAAAAGAAAAACGCAGAGCTGATTGCACGTTCCAGTTGTTCTCCATGGTCATTCATTTCGATGACTCAGTATATATTAGAGCTGAAGTAAAATTGGCATTTTAGTGACATGCAATCCCATGAGAAAGATGCTGTAGCATCCCCCTTCCCCACCCCCTTCCCTAAACACACAGCCATTTAGATTTAAAAGGCCAGACTGGTCAGATATGCAGATATGTAATATGAACCATGTGATCTGTGACAGTGAGATTCTGAAGCATAACTGGAACATTGAAAACTGAATGGACCTAGTCACCCAAAAAGGCAATTTCTTTTGCCATAAATATTTCAGAGGCAGACAATGATTGCTACTATATGTTTGTTTTCATTCTATTTGAGTCTAGTTGAATTGCTCAGATTCGTGAGATGAAGGTGAGGTGCCAGCTAATCAGTGAGTTATTTCACTTACATTACAAACACATATATAAAATACACTCAGAAGCACTCATTACTTCCCTGCTGTGTGCTATCTATCACTGTATTGCATGTTGGGTCACAACAGGAGGGGGATGTGAGGTTACAACTCCCTGGTTTGACTTCATATCCCCTCCATGCCGAGGCTTAGTCTTCATCTCCCAAATGCCTCCAGATAAACTGCAGGCTTGCTGAGAAATAGCTCCAATCCAATTATCCAACTTCTAATCAATAGGGGAGGTGTCTCCAGCAGCGAGGCTGACATTTATAATAAAACAGTGATATGACTGCATTCTGCAGCTGACAGCTGGCTAAAGCCCTGCTGCCAGTGCTTCATGGCCCCTAAGAGGAACTTGGCCTTGTAAATAGGTTCATTTGGCGTGGCTTAAATGGGCAAACTGATGCTTTCAGAATTTTTTCCCATGAACAACGAAGGAAAGTTGGTAAACAGCTCTCGACAGAATGTCTCTATTGGACATCAAGGGAGAGGCAGAGAACTTCCTGCTCCTACAGAGATCTATCCGCTTGAGCTGGGAGTCTGAACTTGGCTCGACCATCGGAAATGATTAAAACGAAACACCAGGATTCCAAACATTCACCAGGAGCCAATGGCTTTTGAAAAAAAAAAATCTTTAGGGCTAATTGAATAAGTGAAGATATTTTTGGAATAAACTTATCTTTGATGCAAAACAGGGGTGGAAACTAATAGAGATTGCTACTGGTTTCGAGCTATGGCAGTAAATGTAGCCATGTGAATAACTGCCAGGCTTATTAAACCCTGAAAAAGATGTTCAGCCCTTGTACAAACCCTCATTTATTAACAAATTAAGCTGCAGAAAATTTGTCTGACTCTGTGGTGGGAAGAAAAATATTTTTGACAGCCTTACAGCACACAGTCAATGCAGTAATGAAATGAATTCCAACGTTATAGCAAAGACCCACTAGAAGGCTTCTTGTACTTAACTTTTATAGGCTCTATAGTGGATAGTATATTGCAGTTTTACCAAAAAGCTTGCCAAAAAGCTGTCCTTCAATGTTTTTAGCAGCAAAAATAATTTTACATCTCCACAGAGCCATGAAACAGGTCAGGACACTACGAACAAAAGTGCAAAAATCTTTTTTGTCATTAGCATTCATTAGTAATATTTAATATTGATTTACACCATTCTTTTCTTTTTTAAAATCTAATTGTATGTGTGTGTGCCTGTGTGTGTCCACAACCTCCCATATTGCAAGTCGTCCAAAGCACAGACACTGCTTTCAGTTGTCTGAAAGGAGAGGTTCAGACACCCTGGGGCTAAAGTGACTGCTTCCAGCTCTCAGAGAGGATCTATCTCACTTCCTTCCTCCCCCTTTCTTTATTTCTTTCTTTCTCTTTTTCTCCAACTGCTCCAAGCACAGCCAAAGCAGAAATAATAATTTCATCTATTCCCCAGATTTCCCCCTTAACCCCAATCGTTCTCTTTTAAATTCATCCCAATGGATCCTGTCACTATAATGACACTTTTCAGGTCTGATCTTTGCAGGCTGTTGTGAGAGGCAGAATGAGGCGTTCTTGACCAGCCTGCCTTTTTCCACTGGGAACCTGATTGTAAAAACAGACGGCTGGCCTCCCTCCTTCTTCAAGGCACTGAAAGAGAATACAAATCAGCATGTACTTACCCATTATATTGATTTGAAGCCTTTTTCAGGAATAGTGATAACTTAGGCTTAGATGAGTGTCTTGGCTCTTTCTTTTTATGCCAGCAACTTTCTGGAACGGAAGTGTTTTTAATTCTGATGTAATCCCAGGTAATACTGATTATAGGATACCCCCGAGGTACAAGAAGAGAATTTAAGAACTGAGGTCTCTAATGCAGCCCAGACACCGTAAAATCTATTTTGATAATAGTCTAAGTGTCCTACCTACAAGTTATTACTCTCACAGTTTCTACAGTGCTATACCCTTCATACCCTTTCAGTTGTAAAATCAAAAATAATATGGAGTACAAAGTATGGAGAGAGTATACTGGAGATTTCAAAGTCCTACAAAGCCATTATGGTGTAATCTTATGTTTAGAGGCTTCAGGCATCTAACTCTGTTAAATTACTCCAGTTAAATTACATCATTTCATGGAACAGTGTCTTTCCAGTTTTCAAAGGAGTGCTACAAGTCATGGTAGTTGGAGCACATATATATATATGGCCAAAAGTTAGTGGACAACCCACCATCACACCCATATGTGCTTTTTGAACATCCCATTCCAGAAATAGTCCCCCTTTGATGTTCTAATAACCTTCACTCGTCTGGGAAGTCTTTCCACTAGATTGTGGCTGTGCGGATTTGCCTATTCAGCCACAAAAGCATTAGTGAAGTCAAACATGGATGCTGGGCGAGAAAACCTGGAACGCAGTCAGCATTCCAATTCATCCCAAAAGTGATCAAAGGAGTCGAGGTCAGGGCTCTGTGCAGGCCACTCAATTTCTTCCACACGAGCCTTGGCACACCATGTCCTCACTTTGTGCGTGGGCGTATTGTCATTCTGGAACATGTTTGGCTAGACCTCTTCGTTCCAGTGAAGGAAAATCTTATATCCTACAAAGGCATCCTATACAAATGTGTGCAACAGGATGAGGAAGGCCCACATATGGGTGTGAAGGAATGTCCATATACTTTGGGCCATATAGCGTATATTACTATTCATGATTCATAGTATATTGGTCCTTTTTTTCTCATAGTACTTGGTCTTTTTTTCAGATAATAATTCTTGGTTTGTTAGGTTTGATGGCTGTCAGTCAGTGAAAGCATTAGAATATCTGCCAGTCCAAACTATTTGCTTGCAATATTGCAATCCTATAATCCCGCTCACATACTGGGATTTTTGGATTCCTGGATTTTTAGGAGATTTAGTCAGTAAGCAGGGTTCAAGGTTATGACCTAGTGAAAGNTGAGGATATCAGCATCATTAATAAGTGTGCCTTTGATCAATCCACTCACATCCAAAGTTCTAGTGTCTGGCCTGCAGCCATGGTGGAGCCAAGCAGGTTCCATGAAGAAATTGTATCAAATCTTATTGTATTGATCCACATTTGACAAGCTAGAGGTTTTCTAACTCAGCTTTAGGCATCTGCCTACTTCTAATTCTCATGCTACATCAAATTCACCTACTAATTCTCCTGCTCTGCCCAAAGTGCCATGCTTCCAGATTTTCTCTCTCTTTTATATCCTCTCTCTTTCTCTCACTAACTCACTCTCTCAGAGACCAGAATAAAAGTCCATAAATGTCAGAGGATGATCCTAGGATGATCTGGGTTTTGTGTTGATATGTACCACTGTGTGCTGTAACAGGCATTCATTCGGCAGATTCTCTCATCCTTTACCCTGTCCTTCCTCTAATCTCTCCCACTCCTCTTCCATACCTCTTAAGTTACCCTCTGTCACTCTGTTTGCCAAGCAACAGTGTCATCCATCACTCTCCCAGGGATTTGCATCTATGTTAATGAGATGGCCTTTCTGACTCTGAGTAGTGTAAATTAAGCCTTGATTATAGAACGATATGTTATATGCTTTTAAATTATTATCCCTATATTTACTACATATTTATCCAGGCAAATCAAGGGATAGCTCAAGAACCTTTGGTCCTCTGGGAATAATTCAAGGGGACAGTGGTTTGGTGATACACAGAGTATTTGTCAAGGTTAATTTTTTTTTTTTTTGTACGACTTCTTTACCTTGAGTTCACAAAATCGACATGAACTGGGTCTCGTCTTCCGTATTTTTCAGCACTAATGAGGTTTTGATTTTAAATTCTCAGATGATTTGCCTAGTGGCATAAGCTGTAACTCTGCATAGGATGTATGTAAGGAATAAAACACCATGTGTTGCTACCCCAATAATAACAACTTAGTAGTTGATAGCTAACATCAGTGGCGGCTGGTGGTTATTGAAATAGGAAAAGCACAACTTTCTATTATGGACTTACAGACACTAATAGATGCACAACTTTTCTGAATGTTTGTTAATTCTGTGTTGGGGGCTTCAAAGGAGATTTTTAAAGCAGGCTGCACTGTTCATGGAACAGTTTGAAGTAAATGAACGAACAGTGTGATATTGCAGGGAGATGTTTGATCTTTTGATTTGCTAAAATTTTGAATTCCACTATGATTGATGAATAATACAGACACTTTGGTAAACATTTCATATGCATTAGTATATAATATCCTGTATATTAATATTATTAAATGAATATAGTATGTATATTAATATGTATATTAATGTGTCTAATACGCTATTATTTTCTAGTAACAGCTCATTCACAGTGACTCATCTGGTGGATGCTCAGCATAATAAATGGACTAAAATGCATATTATTTAACAAAGGAAAATGTGTAATTGTTGATATAGTGAAGGAGATATTTATTTAGTATTTATGGAAAGAGCCTCGAGTATCAGTGCTTTGTAATGTCAGTAAGTTTTCTGCCACAGGAATGTCTTCAAGATAATCTGCTAGAGTGGATTATTTCCCTCTAAAAGCACGACCCGTTGTGGATTATTTTTTTACTTATCACTTATGTTATAACAGCTATAAAAAGTCATTCTCTCACTTTCTCCTTTTGTTAGACAAAAAAACAAAGGTTGTCATGTTACCAGGAAACAAACAAAACACAAAGGTCATCTGTAACAAAGAACTGACATGGAAGTCTCCTTCTGTAAATGTTAAATAAATGCTCCAACATATCAATGATTATACATTATTATTTGTTAAATAACAACGAATTTTATTCTGTTTATTATTAGGTTTAGATTATGTGGAGCGTCCACCATCCATGTCCTTGTGAATGGTCTGTTGCTATAGAAACAACGATATATTAGAACAAGTGCTTTAATATAAGTCTACAATTAGCACTAATGTCAACACTTGGGCATTAGCAGATATTAAATGTTTACCATAGGTCTGCCAGCATGTGGTCATGACAGTATAGCAGTATAAGTAATTGTGAGATAATGGTGTGCTTTTACTGTACGCTATAAGATTTTACGATCATTGTAATTCCCGGTGAAACTTGCATTTCTACTTTGTTTTGATAAACTGCTGTAGGCTACTATTTGATTAAAATTAATTCTAGTAATTAAATTCCTACACTGCTGCTACAGTGTTATATTGAATTATAATATCATTCTCTTTGAGCACATGATGTTGCAAGGAGTCTTTAAATTGTTGAATGGTGCACAGGAATGTGGAAATGTAAATATGGTGGAGTCACCAAACATGTCAGTAGTACTGTTTTTCTAGCATTTTAGACTAGAAGTGTGTTTCAGATTGGCTATCAATTGCTGTCAGGGAAGGAGGAGAAAAGACAGCCATCAAATGAGATGTAGTTCTTTTCTATAATATATATAATGAGATAAATTTAATTTTATACTATATACTAAAGTTTTCTTCCAGGTGAGAAATAATTTTTTCCTCCCATTTCCTCCCAAATACGGTCTTACCAATTCCCACCTACGACGGTGGGGCAAACACATGCTTCCTCATGTTAGACATGTGAAGCCAACCTCCACATCTTTTTGATCTGCATCACAGGGCAGCATAACACACTGAGAAAATTGCTGTCTGCCCTGTTCTGCATACATGGGCTTACAGATACCCGTGATTGGCTATTGTCTTTGTGATTGAGAGGGAAGAGAGTGTATTTCATCTCTCTCACCCAGAAAGTACAGCTAATTTTGCTCTTTTGACTCCTGGCCATAGATAGTTGTGGCATCGATGTGATTTGAACTTCTCCCAGCAATGTTTTATTTTAAGCTTATTTAACATATTCAATCGCCTAACACCAATAAGCTAGACTAGCTACCCTTCAGATATTTAAAAAAGTAGTCTGCTGCTCATTGATTTTATTTAAACACCATGAGAGGCGTTCACACACGCTGAACAATTGCTGTCGCAACCCTACAGATCTGCTGTGAATTCTGGATAGTGTGAAAATGTTGAACAGTAGCACAGACCTACTGTGGGCTGTTTCACTATTATTTTAAATTCATGCAGGCCAAGTGAAACGAGACTACAGGCTGGATTTGGGCCTTGTGTTTAATCTAAACCATTCCGCTGAGGATTTTATTCTAGTGTATCTGGTTCTTTATTCCAGTGGATAACACAAATAAAGCATGCAGGGGTTAAATCAGAAGCTGTTTGTGTTCTGGTTCTTAAAACCATGCCTTTCAGGTTCAGCACTGCTTTATGACAGTGAAGACCATTTAAACTGTACTTTTGGGCTCTCAGTTCTGCGCTAGAGGGAAGGTCAAGGGAAGGAGGTGTGAAGAGAAAGAGGGGCCATAGATGAGGAAGTGGATATTTGATGAGGAGAGGGCCAGATAAGGAAAGGTTAAGGGTGTTCAGATACCCTTTTTAACTGTGCAGGAAATAGATTTTCTTTTCCAATTTGTAAAGGAACAATAGCTGTTCAAAGACAGCATCTTGTACCTGTTGAGAGAATAGGCACTACATACACACCTTGCAAAACAGTATTCAGTTGTAAACTGAAATAGAAAGCCTTCTCCTTCCTATCTGTAGTAAAGTGAAGAAAATTGCATGTCATGTCACTAGTAATTCAAAAATTATGCAAGCCCAAGGCTTAGGTGAATGTATGTAATATTGGTCTTCTCTGTAATGTAACATGGGCTATGATTATCTTCTATAGTGATAGCTGCCATAGAGGCTTATAAAACACTTATTAATAAGGGGTGAATTCAATGGCTTCAGTGTCTAGCCTTCTTCCCTGGGTGAAGATAACATTAATAAACGTGTTTTAAGCTGGATGTGGAACCTCTGATCTCTGAACTGTATATAAGATGAACTGGATATAACATGGCTTTGAGTTGTCACTCAAATCAAATCCTCATATTCTTCTGTGTCACACCACTTCTTCTGTCCACTATCTCTCTTAACTCTTTCTGTTATTCCAATCCTCTTGGCAACAGCCCTGTTCATTAACACAATAGTGGCCTCTAAACCTACACTTCTGCCTCTGACCTCATGGCAGTAACCTTATACAGCATTGATTAATCTCTGGATGAAGCTGCAATACTCTTATTCTCAATTGGGAGTGTTATCTCAAGCATCACTCACGGCAGTCCCTGCAACCCTGGCAGAAGATGAACGGTGAATACAGGACTACATGCATGGGGTATGATCTTTGAAGTCAGCTTCATTGACTACTGGCAACTATATCACCTGCTGTTGTTATCCTTTCCACAACACCTCCATTCTCCTCCCCAATCTTATGAGAAGCTCTCTTTAAAATAGCACATTTCACCCTGTTTTGGACATTATTAAGTAAAAACCACAAGGAGCTGTTCCTGTGCTTTAAATACCTGGTGTGAGTGTGTGGGTGTATGGGCTAAATGTGTACTGACATTGAGCTGTAATGTCTGAACGCGTGTGTGTTTTTTTAATTATGTTACTGCCAGAGGAAGGATATTGTATTGGAACCCATTACAAGTGTTGGGTGGGTTTCAAGTGACATCCTGGCTAGCATTTGCTGCAGATCATGAGATATATTAAAGCAATCTCATTAAACTTTGTGAAAACGATGGCCATGACATCTCCTGGCAGGTCGAGTGTCAGAGTCAGCAGGGTGGTTGGAATGGGATTGCAGTTGGATGCCGTCTGAGGTTTTCTGGAGAAAAACAGACCTGTCCAGTTGAATCAGAGCCTTTATGCAAAAACTGCAGGAGACCTGAGAACCATGTCACCATAGCAATGTCACCATTACTGTGTCACTGTCGCTTAAGAGATCCCTATGTCTTCCTGCAGCCTGATCGATTTTTGTGTGTAAGTGGGTAGGGGGCTACAGCAGGGGTGTAGGCAGCCTATTACAAGGAGTGAGCATTTTTTTAAATTACAAGCACAGGATTATTGTAAGCAAGTGGCCTGATGCTATCATTAACCATAGTAATTAGGTGAGCCTGCGTTTTTCCCTTCCCTTTACCTTTAGATTATCCAGGTGCCTTCAGCGCTTTATCTACTGACCATTTGCACTGTCTGCTACATAATATGCTTTATCCCTGTGAAACATAAACTCCAAAGTTGAATCAATTAAAATGAACAAGCTACTATACTTCCAATGAAATATAGCTGGCATTATTATCTATCATATGCTGAAGCACCAGCCCCTTTGCCCTTTTTGAATGTTTTAATTATTTTTTGTTCTATATTATTTTTTAAATGTTTGCCATAGGCTCTTTTTCGTCAGTCTACTTCATGTGATTTGCATAATCTACGACCCGTTTGCTCCCTAAAAGACAATGTTGAATAGGTGCGGATTATGTGTATTGTCATGTTGTATGTATAGTGTTAGGCTATGATCATGAGGAATTTTTGGCATCTGCCAATGCATTCATATACATTGCTGCTCTATAGTAGCCATTTGTGGGTGGAGATCAATGTTAGGTAAAATGTATGCTTTGTGCGTTATGTGCACACACTGACAGTATGCACAGTTGAGGCTCGCCTTGAGCTGCACTTGTAGATTTTTAGTGCTGGAGCTTACAGCTTCGAATCCAGGCTGACAAATGCAATTAGTTCCTGCTTCATTTTTCTCAAAACTGATGTGAATGACTGAAGCCCCAAGAGGCTTTTTACAAACAACATACTTGCACTACATGGGGCATCTGAGTTGCATAGAAACCATCAGAGATTTGAGAGCTGGACTGGCGTATGTACTAAAATGTGTCTGACTCATTAAACTTTCATACATCAAAATGAGCAGTGATTTGAACACAAATGATGAATAAGCCACAGCTGCGTGGAAACAAGCTCCTGCCCACTAGTCCCTTATTTACGTGTCATATACAGGACACACTACACTACAATTTTCTCTAATATACATCTCATATACAGGAAGCATGACCTAATTATGCAGGTGTTATGACAGTGAAAGGATGATGCAAATAAAAATATTCCTTGTATGCACCTTGTATGCAAATGGACCTAACACTTTATGAAACTATACTTTATAATGTTAAAGTGCTACACTCAAATAATTACACACTCTTTCCAGACAAGAGTTTGCAGTACAGATAAAATTGATGAAATTAATTAAATTTTCAGAGAAAAAATGGATGAATAAGGAAATTGTTGGAATTTGTGTACACAGATTTGACCATATACAGCTTTGAAAAATAAGAACATTTGCCTTTTAGGCATTTCTAGCGCACTGTAAGGCCAATAGGACATTATTCTGAAGCGTTGCGATGGGCTTTAGAAGGAAACATGGCAAGCACCTCATAAACAGCACTGTTGCCAAACTTATTAACAAATTCAAAAGGACTGGAAGTGTTATGGACCAACCGAGAAGTGGACGTCCATGAACATCCACTGATGAAGGCACAAACGACATGGTGCTGGCATACGTAGTCCCCTATTTGGGACACCCTGTATATTAGCCAGCATGCTGCCTTTAAATTAGACTGTGTGGTAGTGATATGATATATTAAGAGTGGTGAGTTTTGGCTGGGGATTTTTGCCATGGTGAGAAAGCCAAAGAATAATAGCTCTTGTATGAGAACTTCAGCCACGTAACTTTAGTCATGGACTGTTGCAGAGACATATACAGTCGTGGCCAAAAGTTTTGAGAATGACACAAATATTGGAAATTGGAAAAGTTGATGCTTAAGTTTTTATAATAGCAATTTGCATATACTCCAGAATGTTATGAAGAGTGATCAGATGAATTGCATAGTCCT
>CM074952.1:13646762-13666529 GCA_037577455.1 Pangasius macronema | reverse complement strand
CTAAAAGCAGTTTAGCAGCAAACTTTGTGAAAACTAATATTTGTGTCATTCTCAAAACTTTTGGCCACGACTGTATACCTTAAATCTGCACCTGTGTTAATGTAAGAATTTGATTGGTCTGGGCTTTGCTAGCTTAAACATTTTCCACAAAAAAAATAAATAAAATTTCTCTATTTATTGAAGGATGGGACTTATGTCATAGTGCCACCATGTTGAGCAATATGTGCTGTCCTATTCATACTTAACACAGTGACCTGTCTCTGCTTCTGATACAGTCTCAACTGGACTATTGCTGGTAATGATAATTTCGCTAATACGCAAAATTATATGATGGACCTGTAAGTAGTGTCCATAAAGTACCTTTGACTCTGGTAGAAATATTTTATTGTAACTTGCTGAGGATTATTTCATAATGCCAGTTGTGCTGTTATAATTGTGTGCAGTCTTGTCAGCGATATAGAAAAATGTCATGTGAATAAAAACTGTAATGTGCAATTTTACTAAGATTTAGACAGTAGAGATTAGAGGACAATTAACTTCATCTCTTGGAGGAGACTACTGGCCATCTTCAGTAACTGCTCTATGCTGGTCAGGGTTTTAACTATGAAGTGACCTTGAGTGGCAGAAAGATGATATATCAATAAAACATTTATTATTCATTGCTGTGTACAAATCTAAAAAGCTAGTTACTATTCTCAGAAACTTTATATTGCTAGTTCTTTCTCACATGCCTATGCAGTGCTCTGTATGTGTGTGTGTGTGTGTGCGTGTGTGTGTGTGTGTGTGTGTGCATCTTTTGGGCAGTTATTATTAATGCCAATGTGTATGTATGCAGTGTCTGAGGGAGCACACAGGGCAGTAATGAGATTGCTGTCTGCCAGCTTTCATTCTTCTGCATGTCTGCATTTAGATGTGTGCAGATTGAGAGGGGGTCACAAATTACACTTCAACGTGTGCCAGCACTAGACAGACCCTATAGCCCTGTTGCTCGCATTCTGCTGGGGTGTTATTCACCACGCTTTCCTGCACCTTGTGCCTGCGACAGATATAAATATTGCATCCAGCCACAGTGGAGGACAAAACAGTCCCGGCAGTCCAAGTAATAAAGTCCAAATCAAATAAAAGAAAGTAGTTTGATGAAATGTAAGTGGGGAGGTGTTATAAAAGCTACCGTTCCTGATCACATTACGCAGCAATGCCACGCTCAAGCTCTCCACCACATCATGTGCTCTGTCTTTCTCCCCTCTTTCACTCACCCCTCCTCGCTGCTGTTGGAAGATGGAACCCTGTTCTTCTTTCAGAGCTGCAGTACCGCTGCACAGCAACACAATGATTGAGACTTTCTCTTTGTCACTTCCTTCAACTGCAACTGCAACCATTAAGGTGCATTAAAGCACAATAAGATCCTCTGTCTTTTTGTGGCAGACAGAAGATGACTTTTGGCTAATGACTCCAACCAGCTACCAACAAAGGGACACACACACAGACACACACATTGCTGAAGATGGCAGAACATTGTGATCCTATATTTACAGTATGCTCATGATCCATTGAATGAAAAAAAACAAACAAAAAACAAAAGCCTGCTTCAGTATAGTCACACAATAAGATAACTACAGATCAGACAGCTTGTCTTGAAATAGGTTCCTTTTATCTCTTGTGACTTACTGCCCACCAGACACACACACACACACACACACACACACACACACACACACACACACACACACACACACACACACACACACACACAAGCCATATAATTACTTCCCTTCTTACATTTTGTTTTCTCTATAGTCCCTACTGCTATATCTTATGTTATGGCTACTTTCATGGTGTTTTGGTGGATCTGGAGTCTATTCCGGGAACACTGAAAATATACTCAGGCCATCTCACAACACCATGCACACACGTTCACACACTCATTTACACCTATGGGCAATGTTACCAGCATGTATTTAGGGAGGAAATCTAAGAACCCACATGAAACCCATGTAGACATGTTGATATGCGATACATGAAACTCCACACAGATAGTAACCAAGTTAAGGACTGAATCAGAGACCCTGGAGCTGTGAGGTGGTAACTCTAACTGCTGTGCCCAAACAGTGCAAAAACAATGATTCAAGGCCTGAATGAAGCATTTTCAATTATTGAATATGCTCATTATCTACCATAATGTTTCGGATGTTTGAATTCAATATTCTATAATACTGAATTCCGGTTAAAGATTTAAAGCTGCAGTACCTACTTCACTAATGCTGCTAACAAAATGTTCTCACGTGTTTTTTTTGCACTGAGACAAGCCACTCTGAAAAAATCTAAGTCAAAACTCTCAGGACCAGTAAGATTATTATTATTATTATTTTTTTTTTCTTACACACCATACAATATATGCACATGAACAACCTTATACACATTAAAGAAAGTCTGACAGCTATGCCACAGTGTCAATGCTGTGAATCCAGAGACGTGGAGAGTAGCTCCAAACACTGACTACTGTTATTTTCAAGCCTAAAAAAAGCCAGCAAATAACAGTGACAGAGTCAGAGCTAAAATGACTATGTGAAGCTTTTGCCAGATTTTATAAGGATAGAAGAATGACTTGTAGTTCTCTTGCTGAGCTGGTATGTTAGTTATTTCCACTGAAATGGCCAGCCCGTTGGAATTTGTAGCTGATGTAACTTTTTTTTTAGCTAGCTAGGTAAGCGTCAGCAGGTAATAATACACTTACAGTGTGTTAGAAATTTAAAGTGAGAAAGAATATAATCCAAATAGCATAGAACTGAACAGTTACCATCAGGCAGCTCTGGGATTTGAAGTCACAAATGTCCAGTCACTGAACCTTAACTGCTGAACTATCACTGCATTAAAATGTTAAGATTTGGTATCACTGAATTAGAGCCATATATTTTATTTGACTTTATTTATAGTCCAGCACATTTTCAGATGTTTAATGTAGGGAGTGTTTTTGTTGAAGCTTCATTGCCCAGGTGGAAGGTGGAAACATGACCTTTTTACAGGAAGTACTCTAACAGCAATCGGTAATGCCCAGGGGCTTCTACTGCTTCTATTAGGGCAAAAAATAAACAAAAAGATATTTATGGGAACTGTTACATAGAATTGTGCAGCTATATCACAGGCAAAAATATATGGTGCTTAAAATAACTAAAAAGACCTTTAAATATATCAAGGTAAACTACTGCTTGATCACTGAGTACCACCTTTTCATTTGGGCTCCCAATAGTGAACTATTTTTTTTTTTTTGGAATCATATAGTTTGGATTTTCAAGGCTTTTAAAATCCAATACAAATACAATTTTTTTTTTAGTAAATTAATGGAGTAAAATGCATGACTCCACCAACCTATTAGCAATTAGCTAATCATCTCTTTCAAGGTGAAGGGTAGTGGAAAACCAATCAAACCTTCAGAGTAAAAATTACATCAAAAGCGAAGATTCAAGGGATTAAAATGGACCTTTTCAATCTCATCTGCTGCACACTGCAGTAGTTAGTTGGCATTTGTCAGATGGAAGCTGAATGATGAAGGCTTTGTTCAAATACATCTCCCTCAGTTATATTGGATATTGGATTATTGATCTTGCCATCACTGGAGGATCTATTGGCTGTATCTATTTAAGCAACATAATTCAATATAATTCTAGGCTAAATAGTAGGTTAAATGATGGCTGATTCATGGATGAGCAAACGGCAGCATAGACTATGGAGTGTCTCTCTGTACCCTTGAAAAGATTCTGAGGGTGACAGCATGCCTTCTCGTCTCTGTCTTGGCTTCATGACAGGTTTGAAGGTTTACACGCTGAGGTGGCAAACAGGCCATGCTGTAGTGTCAACCCCCCTTGGGCACCGTGCCCTAGGGCGTGACCTGATTCAGCATGCCCATCACATTGCTCACCTTTGTCCAGCTCCAGGCAAAAGCACTAGAGCTGAACTCGCCCATCACCCTCATTTACTGATAACATGTGTTCCCTTCTATTACTGCTAATGGAATTTCTGTATTAAGCTTATATCAAAGAATGATCCTGGGAAAGACAATTTGCATTGAGCAGCTCTGCAGATGAGATGTTGCATGAGCGTTTCTGCTTTTAACATGTCTAATGTCTGAGTCTGCCCTGACAATGTCCATTATTTACTCATTACTAGCATAAATGTGGCAGTTACTAAATCTTCCTGATGGGCCGTTAAGAGACTAGACCATTAAAACCCCATAGGTTGTTCCCAGTCATGCAGAAGGGATTGTCACTATTGTCCCCTGAGGCAATGCTGCTAATATATTATCTTCAAGTCACACTCTATGAGCTTTAATAGATTTCTTCTTAAAAAATAATTTGCTTGGTGACTCTGTCCAGAGACAGCTAGTACTAATATTAGCTCAAGATGGATTACTACAAGATAGGTGCTGCATTTTCTTTAACATTAGTGAAAAGCATTTAAAATGCTGTACTCCTCGTCCGATATGTAGAGAGGGAACATTGAACTTTTGTGAACTAAAGCTGTTTCATTTAATGTTTTATTTATTTTAATAATTATAATCAGTGGCCTTACAAATTGGTGTTAAAATGATAACATTTCATAAATATTGGTGTGGTAAGCAGACAGATTGACTGTTTCCTCTGTGCCATAAGGACACAGTAGTACAAGCACCTGGCTGGTATTCTTGGAGAAACAGAAGTGTCAGCAGATGGACAGGATTCAGAACAGAGTTCTGGCAGCACTTGTGTGGCTTTTAAGCAAGTACTAGTGCATCTGCCTTCCTTGTGCCCTCCTGTTATACTAGTTCAGCACCTGGAGCTGATGCACAGATTCCTGGAAATAAGAAGGAGACTCGTGGGACCTGTTATGTTTGGCCACTTTGTCCTAATGTGTCAGAGATTATTATGGTATTGGAAATGGTCAAAGTACCACAGTGGAGTAGTACCACATTGTTATCTGATGGCCTGTTGGTAGAAGGTTCCTCATTATTCGGTGAGAAGTGTAAAATTAGTTTGACATTAGGGTTTTCTTTCAGCCATGTAATTATTTGCATTTCCGCCAGAGAGCATGTGTTTGTCTTCATGCCCCCTTGCGATCCAGCAAGCAGCGACCGAAGGAAAGCCTTTTTCTGCCTCACTCTCAGGACCTCTGTGATGATTGATGACTCTTCATGCAGCTATAAACCAGACAACACAATATCCAGGCACCTGGAGAGAAATGCAACATTCACAAAGCCTCAAGCACTGGTTATGAACAGTCTTCAATTAAATTTTTTAGGAAGCACGAAGTGACACTGATGCTATCAAATAGAGTTTTGGTGCCTGTAGATGCCTGCATGTGTGTGTGTGTGTGAGCTGGGTGAGTTGTCAGTAAGGAAGTCTCCTGTGAAATCCTCTAATGTTTGTACAATTTAAAGTATACTTTATGTGCTAAGCTTGCCAGTGATAAGTGATTAACTTGGGCAGACACTGTTTGAGATTACAATTCATGGCTTAAAGGAGTTACACATAAGATTAAAGAAGTATCGTTCTATTTGCTTGTACAATCCGCCGTTGTTGTTTCGAAAACACAAGCTCTAAACTTTCTATAATGAGTGCTGTGCATGCCTTAGCACGCTTTCTCATTTTGTCTGTGTGGTTGTACCATTTGTTCCAATAAACACAATCATATTCACAGTGCATTGCATTTGTGACAAAAGCAGAATCGGCGTTATCTTATGAAAGGTTATTTATATGGTCTAGGCTGTTTAAAATATATATTACAAACAGCACTGAAATTGGTTCTGACAGCACTTCTTTTTTATCTTTTTCTTTTCTTTTCTTTCAAAAACTGTTTTAAGGGATGTTTGAGCATGAGAGTATTGAAGCTTCTGAGGTGACATGGTGGTAATCTTCTAATATGGTGTGGCCAATAATTAATATACTGAGGCCACAACTTTCACAAGATCTATTTCATGGTGACAAAATACTTAACTCATGGCAACTGTTTTGAGACAGAAAAATCAACTGAATTAGATTTTTGTGGCCACAAAATAATGAATGTTTGCCATTAGCTAGAATTTGACTTACACTGCATGGCCAAAAGCCACAAACTCAGAAGCACACCAGTGCCTAGAATATCTTTGCCATTCTGTAGCATTAAAGTTTCCCTTCACTGTAACTAAGGGGCACAAATATGTTCCAGCATGACAAATGCTCCTGTGCACAATGCAAGGTCCTTAAAGACATGGTTTACCAGGTTTGCTGTGGATGAACTCGAGTGGTCTGATCTCAACTCCACTGAACACCTTTGGGATGAAACTAGTGGAAAGCCTTCCCAGAAGTATATTTTACAAGAATTCAAATTCAATACCAGCCAGGTAAGGAAGAAATGCCAACAAAATAATACTTAAGTATGGTAAACAAGTATAAGTATTTTCCAGCCCTGTTAAAATTACACCTGGCTTCAATCTTAGAATGACACTTTACAACATCCTGGAGTCGCTAGGTTTTTAATATGGATATACCATTAGCCTGTGTCACCTTAAGTGAATTTTCAAAGTAAATCGACTTTTTTTTAATATATATAATAATTAATAATTAACTGGAGACCAGATATTAAGTGTGACATTCCCGCAAGATATTAAGTTGTGGCTTAGGTTGCACAGTTTCTCATGGCCACATATTATTATACCTAGTTTGTGGCCTTGAAAGATTAACTTGTAGCCTCAGTATATTAACTGGTGGCCTTAATATATTTATTTGTGGGCAGATGTTATTAAAAAATACATATATAGCCCCCATATCACCTCAATGGCTCTACAATTATATAACTAGAATTATATAACCATTGCCTGTAATTACTTTAATTTCCTTTAACCATACATGTACTATCATGCCCTATTTCTATTTACACTTACTGTAAAACCTGGTGCAAACTTCAGCTTACACCTTTTCACATAGTGTAAATTGATTCTACCTATGAAAAATTATTTTCTGGACTAAAAATCTTTATGCAGTGGTTTAATTTTTCAGCTGTTTCTTACATTAAATTGACAAGGCAGACCAAAATATCGAAGGAATATATTGTTGCTAATGACTCTAATTTTCAGAATAAGATCTCATAATGGTTTTTACATTGATTTTAATATAAATTCCTACCTATGGCTAACTGCATGAGCATAGTTGCTGGTTAATTAACTCCTGTGTAACCCATCACAGAGGCAGCTGAATGAGCTGCGTATAATGCCTACACATTCATCCTAGTGGTATACAGAGAAAATTCACTCTCTCTGTCAGTGCATTGATTCCGATTTCTAAATGAACTCTTTTGATCCTTCACCAGCGATAGTGCCTTAAATCACTTTTGCATTGATCCTGAACTGATTTGAAAGGGGCTGAATTGATTGAAACTAACAAATGTCTCATCAATCACATAAACTGACTTCATAGGAAGATTCACACCCTGATTTGTCCTGTAATCCTTTGGAATCAGCTCACTCTGTGATACTGTGTACAACATGGGGTGTCATGCGGCCATTTTTTAAGAGGAACACACACACACACACACACACACACACACACACACACTGATTAAAAAAAAAAGCACGTCTTATATAGCCTGTCCAGACAATAAAACAAATGAGTTAATTATTTGTAAAACTGCAGTGTGTTGAAGATAGATGTGTGCTTTACTGTGTATGCCATAATGACTGCTGCCTATATAATAGGCACAGCCTACTATAATGCCAAATATAATTCTAATTTATGAATTAGCATATGTTTGTGGGTTGCTAGCAAGCTAAAAGAAGCAAACCTGTGCCATTCACCTAGGACCTGACTCATACAAAATAACCTGAGAGGATATGCTAGATATACTAGAGGATGACTAATTCATCTGGAAGTGCTTATCAGTGTATATAAATAATAAATAAAATAAATTGCATTACATTGGCCAGATAACAAACCAGTTAGTTTAGCTACCTACGATAGACCTCACATATTTCAACACCAAAAAATGGTCTTCAGAGAGGCTTTGACCCAAGAGATCACCTCTTATAGATTTCTTTTCTGCATAGGAGATGTCAAGGAGATAATGTTTTGTATGAGCCTCAGTTTTGTCAAGCTACTGGCTTTTACAGAATTCCTAAGACAGAGACATATTAATTCTCTGGATTCATGAGTCATAATAGATGCCTTATTTTATTTGATTTCTCTTCACAATACAGTGAAAATATATGTACATATGTCAGACATATTTAGTACAAATGTGCATTAAAGACTAAAAACTTTAATTAGAAATTATATACATATAAAAGAAGTCTAGAATACAGGGTTTTCTTATCAGAGATGGTTCCAAGCATTGCCCACTCCAAGCTGAGTTTGTGCATGATAGTGCACTTCTGATGATGCTCCCATGCAGAAAAAATAAAATCAGTGCAGAACGCTGACACAGAAATGTGTATAAAAAAGTTAGTCAGTTGAAGTAACTGACAGATGATTGCAGTACAGTTCAGACCAGCCACAGCTACACTCTATTTTTTGAAAGTCCAAACAGGAATGCTCATCACTGCTTCCACCCAAATTCAGTTCCAACTACAAATATTATAGCGCTAGCTAGTTGCATTAGTTGTGAGCTTAGCAAAAGATGTTAATTGTTCAGCACCTCTGGCAGTCACCCGTTAAATCTTGTTAGCAGAATTGAATGCAAAATGTGGAAACAAGTGATTTTTACAAATAGGGCTATGAAGAGACATACATAGATGGTGATTTAGATGCTATCAAAATTATTTCCAGATCATTTGTGAGGAATTGAGATGTGCTTATCCCCATGAGAGGGCACATATTAATGCAAGTAGAGAAAATGAACAGCAAAAGTGGGCCTTCATAAAGCACCAATTATAAAGGAGAAGCACAACAAGTAGATATTGTTTAGTAATAGTGCATTTTTGGTGACAAAGTTATATAAAGCTAAAACACCATTTTGTTTATTGCAACAAAGAATTACTTTCTGTGCACTTGGAGTCATGATCTTCCAAATAATATTTTTCAAGATTTTTTATCTGAAAGTTTTTAAAAACTTAAAAAGAAACAAACACAAACATCCTGACCTTTTGTTTTATGGTCAGGAATACTGTTTCTGTTTGCTTTCTATTAGACATTTTGCAGTTTAATCACTTGTTAGCCCAGAGCCAGATTGGCAAAGGAGATAAACCAAGAATATAAAGGGATTTTTTTTGTTGACCTGACTATCTCTTCAATCTCTCAGAGTCAAACCCCTAAGCTTTAACCTTCACTATTAGCAAGGCGCAGTTATTTGAGAGAGTGAGGAATTTTTCTTTCTTCTGGACCTCAACACTCATCAGTCTTATCAGAAGAAAGGGAGATGTGACATGTTCATGTGACATTTTGACTTGGACTAGTTTCTCAGTAGCTTCCAAAAATCAGTTCAGTGTGTACAGGTGAGTGCAAAAAATTTGCACAGCCTTACTTATTATGAAATTATGAAACCAACAAGACATTTAATGTGAGTCAAGTGTGAGTTTCATACTGTTCTTTCTCCATCACAAGTAAGGAAAGGATCAAAACTGCATTTTGTAGTGTGACGTAAATGTGGACTTGCATTTTGCTGTACTCTCGGGTCTTTTTCAGGCCTCCTGCTGATTGTTTTGGATTTTCTGGAAGGTTTTTTTTTCCCCAGCTATTTTTCTTCCAATTTTTGCTAAAGTCTCTCTGTCTGTTTCTTCCATTATGGTTTGAATTATGGTTTTTACTTTTGATAATGGTGTCCCTCAACACTTTGATATATATATATATATATATATATATATATATATATATATATATATATATATATATATATATATATATATTTGAGTTATCTCTCTCTCTGTGTTGGTGTGTTGTTTTTTTTNTAACACTGTACAGTAACAGTACATGAATAATCATGCACTAATACCTGAATTAATACTTACTTAATTATGAACTAATGATGAGTTAAGGCATGTACTAATCACAAACTAATGAAGAGCTAACCTTAACTATGATGTGAGTTTTATGATATCAAACATCATTGAATGGCGCTGGATTACTTTCATACTTTACATTGATCCTCCTTATCGAACGTAGAAAGACGCACTAATAATAAACACTAAAAATTTCATCTCAATCTGTTTTGCATCATTCTCTATTCATTTCTCTTCAAATCCCACTCTAGTACTAGTACATGCTCTGGATCGCTCTTTTTTTATTAACATTTAAATCCAGTGTTCTATAAGATTATTTCCCAGTGTTTTAGTCTTAGATGTTGCTGTGTTTGTTTTGACTGCTTTACTGCGTCTATGAGGGGCAGTGGCCCAAAACATGGGCAGGTGCACAAGAGAGACCTGACTGACATAGACGCAGTAAAGCAGTCAAAATAAACACAGCGACATTTAAGGCTAAAACACCGGAAAATAATCTTATAGAACACTGGTTTTAAATGTTAATAGATAATAGTGTCTGCTAAATGAGTAAATGTTACTGTATTAATTTCACCCTTGTGGATCAAGAAGCAGTACAGGGCCCTAGCCATCCAGAGCATGTACTAGTACAACAGTGGGATTTGAAGAGAAATGGCTGGAGAATGAAACAAAACGGGTTGAGATGAAATTCTTAGTGTTTTTTATTATTAGTGCGTATTTCTACATTCGTTAAGGAGGATGTAAATGATGAAAGTAATCCATTCAGTGATGGGTACGCAGCTGCATATGACAAATTATATAAACAATTTGAAATTATGCACATTTAACTCATATTCTTTCTTATAGAGCATGTTTGATTTAGTTTACCCCTACCTGTTACATTAACTTACAAACATGTGCTAACATACTTAAGGTGGTTGTTATCATAAGACTCACTTCGTAGTTAAGGTTAGCTCTTCATTAGTTTGTGATTAGTACATGCCTTAACTTATCATTAGTTCAAGCATTAATTCAGGTATTAGTGCATGATTATTCATGTACACTTGTTGTAAAGTGTTACCCACTTTTCATTAAAGGTAAATGTAAAATATGTGTTGGCTGCATTTCATTTGATTAAATCATTAGACACCTTAATCGCATATATTCAAATAACTATAAAAACGTCCACTTTTAAATTAATAGAAAAATAACTTGTACTTACTTGCAATAATGTGCTTAGTTTGTAAAGGATTTTCAACTGGAAAAATATATGGAATTTATTAAATGAACATGGAATTCTGTGTTGTAGATAAACTGTTAAATAGAGGTACATCTTAATGCATTTTCACCAAGAAACCAGGGAGAGGTGGGTTTCTGGGTTTCTGGGAGAAAAATATCTGTACTCAACTGTATATTTTGATCTTGTCTCATGAGAAAATGAAAGGATTATAGCTCAGTTTTCAAAAGCTGGCACTTGCATTTGAGGACAATTTTCACTTTTGCTAGCTTTGTGTGCTGGTGCATAGCTGTAAAATCCAAAGCAGAGATATTGCATGATATAAATGTTTGCCCAGGAAAATGAACCTTGCTCATGCTCAAGTCAGTCACTGAGAAGAAAGGATTGATTGACTGCTATTCTTTCCCTTGGTATATATTTGATATGCATGGCATGATTTCCGGTGTGCCAGTGACATTAGATGCACTTGGCATACCTAAAAATGTACTCCTGACAGAAAAGGTCAGAGGTGAAACAAGGTCAGCAAGTACAATGAAGATATAATAAGCCTTCAAGAATATTGTCAGGTTAGATTTGGAACTTCATTTTTATTCTGTCCTTGTAGGCCAAATATGTATTGGTGTCATTTGTTTTAATTGGTAGTGGTGAGGTCATACTAATCACTAACCCTGATTTCCTGAAACGAGTATAGATTGGTGTCTTGTGTATCGTGCATAAGACACAGAATGTGCTCTCTTTAACATTTCTCATTTTCCTTCTCATTTTCTGTCTCTCTCAAGGTTGATAAAGCTCTATCATTACAGGTTGTGCTTTATCTGGGCATTCTCACAGATTAATTTGAATTCTAGAATCAGTAAACAAGGAAACTTCTACCAACCGACCTCTCTGCTTCCATACTTGCCTGTAAGAAATTGGACGGTCTAGATGGTGACGTTTGCATGTTGATCACTGTGGTTAAAAAAAACAAAACAAAACTGCTGCTTAGCGTCCCCATGGTTTAATTTGTCATTTTTTCCCCCTCATTTTTTTCTCTCTTGATTTGCATAGTTCTCCTCTATTTAATCACCAATCTACAGAGGGGCTTAATTAGCTGGAAGTACTGTTGCATATCTGGATTATGTCTTTTAGAGAAACAACACATTTGCTCTCATTTGAAGCAGCAGAAGCAACAAGCCTCACTGACCATTAACCACTTGCAAAATTATGGCTGGTTCTGCTGTGGAGAGAACAGTAGTGAACAGCAGGAGCTGCCATCTCCCTTGGCCTCCTCTGCACAGAGGTTTCTTGGAAATACTTTAATAAGCATCTCATTACGGCATAGAAATGTCGGTGAACCATACAATCAAGTCCTATAGTCGTTCAATTAAGCACCAATTGGAACATTTACTGGATACAAGGATGGAATCTTGTAACGTGAGTTGAATAGTCAAGGTGATAATTAACCATGCTTTTGTACTGATCCCATTGGTCAGTGCTTCCTCACTTCAGCATTACTGTTGGTTGTAAGCAATTGTGAAGCTCTTCACATGTACCTTAAAGAGCTTCATGTTGTTGTCATCTTGCCTTTGGGCTGTGACATGCAGGTTTCCAAGGGAATCAACACAACAAGTCCCCAGTGTTCATTTGCATGCAGCTGGACAGAAAATAAACACTGTAAGAGTTAATTAACCTCTTGGGATTTTGCCATGAAGGCTATAGAGGAGCCTCCTTACAATCATGGAAGCCCATTCAGGCTCAACACTGTCACTCAGCTTCCTGTTTAGTCCTCAGCAGTCCTTTGTCTTAGTGTTTCGGCTCCACAAAGCTATAAAGAAGAGATGTGAAAGACTGAGAAGAGATGTCTTGTTCATGACTTATTCTATTCATCTTTTCTCTCTTTCACTTTTCCAAAGCACAGAAATGAACATGGAGAAAAATGACACTGTTATATCCTTAAACAATCGATAATCTAAGACAAATGCTGCTGTAGTTTTAAAATGGATGGTGCTTTTATGAAACGTCTTATTATTAACCCCTCAAACACCCATCTTAAAGCCTGTGAAGTGCTATGAATTATTTAGTAACTGCAGTGAAACTAATAGGAAAGGTACTCAGTTACGTGAGTAAGGAATGTGAGACTAGACTGGTAATTTTAAAAAGCTGAAAGTGTCTCCATGATTATCCTCCCAATAATGTTTAGATACAAGGATGCTGCCTTACATACCATTCCTTTAGACCTCACTGATCAGTCTTAAAATGTTTGTCTCTAGTTATTTTAATGAAGCCATTTTTTCCAACACTGCTTTTCTATTCGCTTGTAGTTGTTTTCTCATGACTACCTCAGATGTTGCCGATACGCAGCGCTGATTATCTGACACTGCTATAAATTACCACTAAACAAATGCCAACTTGGCTGTAGTTAGAAAATTACATTAGCAAATAACACCCTTCAGCATACAAACCCATATACACTCACACTCCAATTTTGTCCCTTACAAGATTTTGGTTTGATTCACACATCCACTGAGCATCTCTTTTATATCAATTAATAGCATGTCTGTATTTAAGGAGTGACAGGATGATGAAGAGATTGCGCTGTTGGGTCTATGCCGGAGCAAATGCACATCCATTGTGTGATGCTTGGATCATGGCTGATGTTGCCCATTAAACCAGATATTTATGCATCCCAAGAGTGTAGAATGCTGCTAGATGGGGAAGACGGGCGACAGCAATCAATTGTTTGGGTGCCATCAAGTCCTCTCGCAGAGCCGCAGAACTATTTATTTGATTTCTTTATCACACTGCACGGCTTGGCACACTGTATAGAGCCCTCTGCGCTTAGCGCTTTTATGGGATTGGACCATGAATCAGACATGGCTCAATCCAATAGCTACTCATTAGGCTACTAAAGAGTGTGCTGTGTTACATAGACCTACAGTATATTCCATACTTCAAGATAATAACAACAGGATTTACCAAGTTCAAAGCTGATTTCCATAATTGTAATTATTTATGCAGATTTATTTCACCTGAAAATGTGACTATTGTTTCTGTAACTAGAACAGTAATGAAATCAGCAAGTGTCTCACCTCATGGTGAGACTATGGGCGTCTATCTTCTAAATCTATCTTCATCAAGTACTTAATGACAGACCCTTGTTTCTTTAAGTAACTTCTAGTCATCTCTTACCTGATTTCTCATTTGCTGGCCTAATAGCCTTTCTAGTACGATTTGCATTAGAGCACTGTGCTTAATGCTTCAAATTGATTGCTAGTAATTAGTAAATGACTGGCAGACTTGACCCCTTTAATGATGTATGTCTTGTTTTCAAAATATTTACATGTGGGAGATCAGTGAGGTCATGGGAGGTGCAAGGTGATGGGAGAAACTTTGACCATGTGTTTGTAGTACAGTGTACATTTACTATGTAAAGCCCCATAGTCACATAATTGCACAATTAGCCTGCAGGCCAATAAAAAGGAAATAAATAAATAAATAAATAAATAAATAAATAAATAAAAGCTGGCAGAACAGGAACCTGTGTCCAACCCTCCATTTGCTGGATGAATTGTGATGGTTGAACAAATAAGTTAAGGAAATGAATTTATGCATTTTTCAATTGCTGCATATGCATAATAACTTCAGCACTTCTTCATGTGGCACTGGTGGAATATGTTTATTGAGGAAGCTCTGCTTCAGCTTCATATTGCAGGATATGAGCTACCTTTCTGTTATGACTCATATTTAAAACCAATTACAGACTTACATTAGAATTGCTCGAGCAGTACTATTGTATTATTAATAGTGTTGTTCCCTTTTTTTATCTTGCAGTGCGGCCTCCCACTATGAAAGTTCTCTTAGATTAATGTTGACAATTCTTCACGGGTCTGTCATTCCACTTTTCTCTCTCTCTCTCTCTCTCTCTCTCTCTCACTCATATAGCTGTGGCCAGTTTTTGTTGTTACTTATTAGATACATTACCAGTAGGAACCAAGAGCTAAGAAGATATAAGATATAATGACACGTAAAGTGAATGAAATGAAGGAATGAATTATTTAGAAACTTGATGTTTGGTATAATGAATGCGTCTCTCACATATACACACATACACACGCACATGCGCAGATGTGAAATAGCAGGAAACTATTTAGGATCAGGTAAATGAACACAGTTCAGTGAACAGAGTACAATTTACAGTTTCCGGAGTTAGTTAAAAGGAATAGGAGAGTAATTTTTATGAAGTTATAAAATCGATGAAGCAGTGACTCCTCTAATAAATGTATGCTGTGACATTAATTCGGTGTATGTGAGCCCAGTGCTAAATCGAATCTGAAATAGTTATTTCCTTATCCACTGTTCTCAAGGCTTTCCACAAAACAACCTTTGATTGCTGTTATTGGTTTTCCTTCTTCAGCTCCAACGATGACTGAATTGACTCAGAGGAGTCGCTTCAACCAACCAAAAAAAAAAAAAAAAAGAAAGAAAAAAAAAAGCATCAGGCCTTTCTTAAAGTATTTAGCAAATAAATTTAGCAAAGAGTGTGTATTTATCAAATAACATTAAAGAGCATGAGAAGGAAAGGTTTATAATCAGGCCAATGCTTTGCTTTTCTGCCTCGATGATCTGTCTTGTGTGTTTGTGTCTCAGCTTTGTCATAGCTCAGAGATCATAGATCAGACATTATTTGTGCTTTGCCCTTGTGCTCATCACACCTGACAAGCAAAAGGAATGTATTTCCCGCAGCGTTATACCAAATCTAATCAAGGATTTCTTTTTTTTCTTCTCATTCTACCAACCACTATCTGCATGTTAGTCAAATCAGTCAGCTGCATTTCCATCCTTTATACTTTTGGGATTTCTTCGGGATTGATTTGAACTGATTATTTCATGTTCTGAAACTTTTATTTATGAATATTTCCTATATCACGGCTGATAACATTTTTATAAGACATTACACACTTGCTTGAAAAAAGCGTAGCATTTATATAATCCTCCTTTGATTTTAATCTTCTTATAAATAAAGAAGTAATGAGGCGTGAACTTGGTCTAAGGTCAGATGAGTCATTACTATGTAAATGTTACTCTTTGCACCACTAATACTGTTTTCTGAACTATTATGCATGAAACACCCACCCACCATATATATATATATATATATATATATATATATATCCAGTTTGTTATTATTCCATTTAGACTTACCGTCCACTTTAATAGGAACACTATGCACTTGCTTATTCGTGCAATTATGAGGTCAGTTATGAGGAGAATGGTCAGACTACTTTGAGCTGACAGAAAGGCTACAGTAACACAAACACTTCTTACAACCAAGGTGAGGATGGGCTATAAAGATCACAAAAAGATCACATCAGGCTCTACTCCTGTCATCCAACAACAGGAATTTGAGACAGTGCGACAGACTCACTGAAACTGGAATGTTCAAGGTTAGAAGACCAAGTGATGAACACGCACCAACAATTCTGATGTTTCGGATGTTTGATGGGTACACTAAGTGAAGCCCTGGACCTGTATCTGCATGATTTTCTGCATTGCTCTGCTGCCACATGATTGGCTGATTGGATCATTGCATGAATGAGCAGGTGTACAGGCATTCCTATTAAACTGGCTGGTGAGTGTATATAGCATTATATCAATGAAACAGGAGAAGCAGGAATTTGAGTTTGCACATATTTACTAGTGAATAATGTATTCTAAGGGCCAAAGAAGGTTATAAGTTGGTTTAAGAAGCAGCTTTGCTGTCAATTAAGGGCCAGAAGTTGTGTGTGCAGCCTGGGCTCAGTAATAAGATTTGGCTCTGCATGTGATATTTCAATCTGGGTAATGCCCCCGGAGCACAGTAAAAAACATGGCATGAATATAAGCCTCTGCTCGTGACGCATTGGAGTAATGCACTGCATCTGCAAACATTATTCCTCCCCAGTTCTCTCGCTCTCACTCTCTTATACACACAAAAACACACAAACACACACTAGCTCACACAACAACCGCTTTACGTCTATTACTGCTCCCGAGATGAGTGTGCTCAGAGAGTAGTTAAAACATCTTTGGCCATTCCCTCTCGCTCTTCTCTGTTTTGTTTGCTCATTTTTATTTCATTTGATTTCATTTGATTTCTGTTTTTGATGCAAGAAACACGCACAGGAAACTGCATGGACAGGAAACATGTCTTTCCACAGGTCTACAAAATCTGAGATTTGTATTCCAGAAAGTGCTCACACACCAGTGGCTTCCTGTGAGCACGTTATTAGAGAAGTCACGTTCAAACGTGACCGACAAACTGACATTGACATTCAGACAAAGTTATTTCTGGAATGGAGACAGAGGAGTGAAGTTTTGTCTTTTAAGAAAAGAAGTTTATGGAAGTGAGTCAGAATTGACACATAGGCAGCCTTTAAAATCCTTGTGTCCTTGGACACACACACACACACACACACACACACACACACACACACACACACACACACACTCACTCACAAACACACACACCATTGTGGCTTTTCAATGCAAATCAAGCTAACAAGGCTGCTTCAGACCAGTATTTTAGAGATTTATTCCATTTAATAAATTACATAAAGATCATGAATATTTTTATCTCCTGCCATATTTTAAAGATAAATCTTAGCTAATTAAATGAGGCTGCATCCTGCCATTTAGCTGATTTAGCTGTCAGCTCTTTTACTCTTGAACCTGACTTAGCTTATTACATCTTTTGAATTTTTATATAAATCTATAACACTATTTAAACATGATCTATAGAAGAAAATTAAGAGTAAGACAAGCCCTAACCATACGTTTATGTCAGACTCTCGACAGGAGGACAATCCGCTCTTACAGTTAACTGTAACTGTATTTATGAGATGTTGCTTGTATTATATGATGATCACTATTTGTCATACTCTATACTCCACTGCTCCTGGTTCAGTTAGTTAATGGTAATCTGTCTAACTACCTTAAAAGATATATGGTACTCCAAATAACATTGATTTAAATAGCTACGTTTGGACGTTTACAATATAAATAATAATACTTTTCATCATTATTTTATATTAGGCTAAACTGTACCAGAAGTCAGCTGTCAAATTCATTGAAACAGTTAGATATTTTATTATTCTCTGCTTCATCACATTAATTCAACAGAAAATAAACACTCACAGTTGCAGTATCACTGCTGATCACCCTCTTAAATTACCAGCTAGGTAATCAACTACCACAACTAAAAATTATAATGAGCTACCCACCTTTATGTGTGATAATTTCATTCTCTGTTTGCATAGGCTACAAACAAACATGCATGATGGATCTTTTAAGCTCATAAACATGGCCATGGGTATTCAGTCATCTTGTTTTTATCACTAGAAGAATGCAACCTCTGTAGCTGTACCATGATCCTGTTATTCTCCAGACAGGTCTGTGCCGGCTGAGCTGCACACACCAACGTGTATTTTTATTGAAAATTATTGATATAATTTGCACAAGTATTGAACTTGGTTCCTGGTGGATACAGTAGTTGCACAATGTAATTTGTTCCATAAAAAATATGTTGACCTGGTTATGAAAATAGCTCAGCTACTGTCATGCTACTAAAACATGTTCAGCTAGTAGCATTTGCTATTTTTAGCTGGCTACTCCACAAAATTGGTTGCAGAATATACACGCATTTGGGTTGTTAGTGGATAAATGAGGAATATCTTTATGTTTCCTCTTAGGAACATTAGGGAATGGAAATTATTTATACATTCTATTTTCCTGATCTTTCATGCTGATAGTATGTCGCTAACCAACAAAATGCTGACCCGCTAATCATCATAACAACAAAAAAATTCTCAAATAAATAAAGAATACAAATTATATTACAGTAGGTGCTTTGACGGAGATGGAAATAACTGTGCTCTCTTACTGTGTGTCAGAGTGTAGAGGCTGAAGATCTGGGACACAGGGGAAGCTCAGTTGAAATGATGGCAAATGAAAAGTATTTAATACTCAGGGGCCGAATGCACACAGAATCTTAAGGCTAAAAGTAGCTCCTAACTTGAAGATTTAGGAGAAACCTGAAAAATGGGTGTGTTAATCCTAAAATTAAGACTCCTTATTTTTTTCTAAGAGTAATTCACAAAGCACTGCTGGTGATTGCACAATCAAGCTTGTTTAATATCTTTAATAACAGCAATCTTTAACAGGCATCATGTCAATTGCAGGACAGTTTCAGTAACTGTGGAGCTGCAGCGTAAGTCACTTCACCCATGACACCTATGATTCAGTGTTTACACAACTTTCCGCTGTTTGGCCACATGAAAATTGCAGGCATGCAAGAACACCTGCAAATATCATCCACACGTCATGCTTCACCTCAAATAATAAATGCCTTATCCACAATGCTCAATGCATGTTGTCATAAAAAAAACAATGAAATGAAAACTAAATGCTCATATGTCAGGTATATTTTTCATTTTGTAGTTGTGTAAAACTACAAAGGCATGGATGCACTACAGTATAGTCTGCCACATAACTGTGTAAATTAATATTCCTAATGGAATTCCTAATTAAAATAAAATACATACTGTGTATTAGATTTTGCCCACAGTTTATTTGATGTGAACATTTAGATGTTTGTTGATTG
>CM074952.1:13621242-13646662 GCA_037577455.1 Pangasius macronema | reverse complement strand
TTAAAATAAAATACATACTGTGTATTAGATTTTGCCCACAGTTTATTTGATGTGAACATTTAGATGTTTGTTGATTGATTGATGATCATGTATGAAATTAGATTCTATTTTTTTCATCATGCATTAGGATTATTGCACATCATGCATTAGATTTTTTCTGAAGTTTGAAAACACTTACTAATAAATCTTCTTATTTAGAAATTTATATGACATACCAGCACATAGTGTACTTTATTATTATTATTCTTATTATTACCAATATTATTGTAAATTGATATTATGGAGCAGCCTGCGGTGTCCTTAAATGATTGGAGACAAGCTAATGGTCAGTTAATTAACTTTAGCATATTAAATTCATGAAAGTTTTTTTCTCCAGTGGAGAAAGGTTTTTGTATGCAAATGCACTCTGGATGCAGCCTTCAGAACCCCATGAAAGCTATACATCCAGCTGGGATCCAAAATGATGGTTTCAAAGGTCCGTTGTTGAACAGCCTGAGTGAGAGAATGGCAGTGTTCTCATATCCCTCGTTTATTCAAACCGTTCTATCATTTTAGCAACTTTAAGCTCAAAGCAGAGAGGTGAATCTAACCAACAAAAATACCCTGGAATATAGTACATTGACGTAAAACAGTCATACAGGCTGATGGGTTCCACTGGCATGTTAAATGGAAGTTTTCTTATTTACCTTTTCTTATTTACCCTAATTACCTTTAGTGAGTGTGTAATTCTCCACCATTTCAGCGCTCAATGGAATAATCCATTTCATTGGAGTCAAGCCCAAGTAACGAGCTAATACATAACTGTAATTCAAATTGATATCAATTTCATGTTGCCAGTGATATGCGCAACACTTGGCAACACTTTTAACTCTTTCAGCCTACTCAGACTGCTTAAAACTTACCATCGCTGCAACGATCACAGAGAAGCCTCTATTACAACTCACTCTCCTCTTTATTGAATGGAATCCAAAGGAAACTTGTATATAAACAGTTAGAGATATAGAAATAGAAATGGGCAAAATGAAACAGGCTTGCGCTATGAATTGAATTGTGTGATTTGCGTGTATTGTTTGTTTGCAAATGCAGTTGCTTCTGTTTTATCAGGGGTATTTCTCTCATGTATAAGGGCCAATATTTCTTACTGTAACACACTTTTATAACCTAGGATTTGACCTTGATTATGTTGTACTTGGGTAGCAATGCTCCTCCTGTGCTTGAAGCCTAATAACTATGTGCAATGTTTTCCTGAGCTCAGATTACTGGCTGTGTGGAGCATCATGTTCTGGTGTCCCATGAAGTGCATTGTTTTGGAGATTGGCTCCAGATCCACTGCAACCCTGACCAGGGTAAAGCTGTTACTGAAGATGGATAAATGAATGAATTTTCTCAGACATGTCTGTGGTTTGACACCTTTATCCCTGGAAGCTGTTTTGCCATGTAGGCTGATAACCTACGATGAAAGAAGCACAGTTAATTATTAATGTACATGTCTCCTCTCTCTTAGATACATGGCTAATTTATCATTCACTCATACAAAAGGCTGGAATCTATTTGGACTTTCCTTAGGGGCTTCGTTTTGATTCACAAAAATCTTAGAGGGATTCAAATGTATGGCTGTTTGTAGTGCTTGTTTCACAAAAGTCATTTAGAAGGTCTTTGAAGGTCATGTTAAAGTCTTTGATTTGTTGATAAAGCTGAATTGACTTGTATATGACTCACGAGGACAGAAATATTGAGCAGAAATATTTTTTTTTTGTCAGTAATTCAATTCAATTTGTATAGCACATTTAACAATGGACATCCTCACAATGCAGCTTTACATATAAAATATATATGTACATACAAAATTTAAATTTATAAATTTATCCCTAGTGAGCAAGCCAGAGGTGACGGTGTCAAGGAAAAACTCCCTGAGACCACATGAAGAAGAAACCTCGAGGGGAATCAGACTCAAAAGGGAACCCATCCTCATCTGGGTGACACTGCATAGTGCAATTATAAATCATTTCTCTTCTATAACTGTATACTATATAAACAAAAAATGCTAATCGTGTTAACAGGAACTTATGAGCTGACTTATGAATAACTTATGGGTATGAGCTTCAGAGTCATATCTGAGTTCATTATTGTTTTAACTTAAAGTCTTTGTTGTATCGAACTGAAGTTATTAACTTTTCGCTGATGGAGACTTGAGCGCAATCTGTTCTTAGCAACTGCGGTCTTAAAGCTATCCAAGGAAGAACAGTCACAGCCCCCTTATGGTTTCTATTTGGTACCATCCATTGTAATTTCATGGTGCTTTTTAGGTTGTCCATGTGGGGCCATCCTTAGCCTTAGTAAGCAGCACTGACTGTGGTAATAAATGTTTGAACTGGTGGCACCTTTAAAAGTTAGTGTAAATACTAAATGAAGAAAAGATGCCAAGCTGTGATTCAGCACAAAAGCCCCAATTTGGGCAGCAACATCTGGGAAGGACAGATATAGGAGAAAGCATAAGGTTCCTATTAGAACATCCTTTTTTTTTTCTTAATTCTGTCTCTTATTGGATTAGAGGAAGGCACACTAGATAAGTGCATTGCCTACCATCTGACAGAAACTGTAATGATTTCTAGAAATGATCGAAAAACATTATTTAAAATATTATGGATTCCACAATGGATGGTCCCTAAATATATCCAGAATTTCCTGAGGCCTGCTATTTCCCCCAGTACAAAAGCAAACATAAACTACTGCTTGTACCTCTCATGAATAGCAAAACAGCTCTAATGATTGGAATAGCCCTGGTTCACTCAGACTCTCAGTGAATAAGCATGACTGGGTCATGTGTGGCTCTGGGGAGAATGTAATGTCTACCCGTATCTTTAAGGTTTAGCCAGAAAGAATGTGAAATGGAGGCCGTCTGCATGCTCCTCCGGCTTTTTTTTAAAGCTATGCCAGGTAAAATGGGGGTGAAACATTAGCCAGACGAGGTTGTATTATTCTGTCGGGGGAATACAGATGAGATTGTGTGGAGGGGTTTGTTTTGAGCATGGCAGTAAAATCTTGCAATGCATGCCTTGTTGTTTTTGACTTCAAAAAACAGTGCAGCATCCTGTTGTAATTGTGCCAAAGTCAAGGATGGCATGTGTGGCTGTTTATGTTTTCTGATGTCTGAAAGCCTGACAAACTGTTTCCCGGAATTTCACTGTAGGAGCTAATGTGATGCAGGGGCTTTAGATGTGGTCATTAGTGTCAGGGTCTAACTGGGCAACCCAATCTTACTTCAGATCTGTAGGATTCCTAATGAGCAAGAGGCGTGTTGCGTGTCTTTCTTTTGCTGGATGAAAAAAGCTGTGATCATTTCACTGTGTCCTAACCTAATCACTTGTGACGTTTTCATACGACTCATTGGATTTTTTAAATTCTTGTGAATCATGAAACCATGCTGAGCAGCGAGACTTTTAAGTAGAGAATTAAAGTGGCTTCCCTTAGCTATACAGAGCGATATACCACCGTACTGAGAAAAAGCTTTCTCTGTTTGTGTGCCTATGAATCACTTCTTTTGCTTCCACAACACCATATGAGCTTTGCAGATCTCACACTTAATTCTTCCTGTCTCTTCGAGTGTTTGTTCATTCATTTTTTTTTTTTTGGTTTTTACTTTCATATTAGTTTGTTTATATTTTAGGAAATAGAACCATCTAAATTTGTTAGATAATATAGAAGGTAGGTACAAACAAAAGTAAAAACTGTGTACTGTGCACATCTCCGAGTTGAGACCAACTATGAACTCGAACGATGTATCTGAGATTGAGGAACTGTCAGAGCTAGAATTCACAGACCATGCTGACAGTGCTGGCATTTCTTTCTCTGGGTTTTTTCCAGTGTTTACAGAGCCAAAAAAAATAGATATGCAGTGGCGGCTTAGTGCTCTGGGCTACTGATCAAAAGGTCGCAAGTTCAAGCCCAGTTACTGCCAAGCTGTCAGTGTTGGGTCCTTAAGCAAGGTATCAAGTATCATGCCTGACCCTGAGCTCTGATCCCCAGCTTACTAACCTGCTATGCAAAGAAAAGACTTTCAGTGTACTGTACATGTGACAGTAAATGCTATCTTTGAAAGATATGGATATTTGGGGAACTAAACAGATTCAGACAGTGACACTGTGCTACACCCCTACAGTTCATAAGAGGCAGCAATGGAATATTTTACTTATGAACATTAAACAGAAAAATACTTTTAGCACTGATGCAGATTGTTGCTGATTGCACCAATCAACTTGTTATATAGGCTAATACACATTGTGGAAAGTATGCTATGAAGGAAGGCTATCTGTGTTTAAGGTAAGATACATGCTGGCTTATACACATAATGATTGAGGGCACTATCTAAATGGCTCACTTGAAAAAAAAGAGAAAAGGCTTCTGGTGAATCTTTGTTGAAATTTCGTAAAGGATATTTGATCTAAACTCTATACTTTTGGGTCTTCTGGTTTCTGGCAATAGAATATCAGGTGAAGAGAGAACTGAGTTGTCTTTTAACTTTTACTTTCTTTTAACTTTATTTTATTTCACAATTTCACCTGGAAGCTGACGTTAACTTTCCTCTGTTTGTATTAGGTTTACTGTGTACAGATGGGTGACAAATTGAAGGAATTTTGCTGGAATGGTTTGGGGCCACTTGTCCCCTTAGAGTCACAAGTCTAATGCAAATCACGCACAAATCTTTCCGGTACCAATGCTGAGACTAAAGCATTGAGTATCAGCTGATATCAATAGCCACACAATATTTTTTCCTTAAAAACTACTAAGTTTAATTTTTTTCTTAAAAACAAAACCAGACTTTTCACACAAAAATCACTTACATTGCAAATTTAATAAAGTATAAATATAACAAAGAATAAATCCTAACAATCTCTTTTTATGTAAACATCTCAATTCCAAACAAATCTTTTCCAACTTCAGTTCCAGTCTGTTCCTTTGTTAGAGGATTCATTCTTTTTTTTTATTTGATTTTTAAATAATCAAGGCCATAAGACAAAAAACTTTGTACCATGTAAATAAATGACAATAAAAACATTGTCCTCCTTGATGTATTTCCCATCAGAGCCTGATACAATATCTAGCCTGTGAACCTGTAATTATAAAATAACCTTAGCTATTATTATTGGAGTCCTACTAATATGGTGAATGTTGAAGACAAAAACTTGTGATAGTGCAGGAAAATCTGGTCATTAAGGTGATTGGTGAAGCTCCTTGCTCGAGTGCACAGTTAAAGCAAACTGTGTTACTGAATGACTGTAGGGCACTAGATTAATCCAAATAATGGTTGGAAAGGCAGATGGTACATTGTGGAGGTCCTGCTGTTTTATTTAGGGAATTATTCTTGCTGCTAAGGTCATCTCTTATTGCCTATCTCTTTCTTGTGCAGTCTACTAGTAATTTCCTAGCTAGTCATTTAAATTCCCTTTCATTTACATCTCAGTTACGCAGCAGGAGTGCTGATAAATTGGCTTAAAAATTCTTGGAGGGAAAAGGATGAGAATTCAGTCCCAGAAGATCTGTGCTGGGAATTTGTCTTTACTGCAATCTTTTCAATAAAACATCTAATTAAGCTAACCAAATCCTTGAGCAGCATCAGTTTGGCAGTATCAGGTTACTATAGAATGGGATTGGCAAACATCACTGTAGGATTACAGCTGTTTACTAAAAGCTTATCTGCTCCTGGTATAAGAACGGTGTGCATATTTAACCCCATCACATGCTTCTCTGGAGGCTTGGTCAGATTCACCAGAGAGGATTTAGAGCTAGACGAGCTTGGAACATCTGTGAAATGAAAGTACTGACAGCTGTCTGCTCCAGTGTCTATGGTTATATCTAAAATCAGATCACACAGGGTGAAATGAGGGATTCTTAATATGCCACGTCTGTGCGTGGTCACAGAAATGCATGCTCCGAGGGCGTGGACCTTGTGCTCTGGTAATAAAAGGTCTATGGCTGTAGTTCTGTGTGAATCATCATAACAATAGCTTATTCACAGCAACTTGACAACGTGGCATTAGGCACCCTGACTCAGACCTGCACCAACAACTGCTTTAATCAACCACTTAGATTAGCATCAGTGCTTGAACCATGTAGTAATCACGAAGCTCCACAGGGTGCTACAGATGGTGTCGTCTTCTATCCAATTCATGGCTGTGCTTCACTGTCTATCCTGGTGCTGCATATTCCAAGCTCCTGCTACTTAAGATAGTAGCACTGTTTAATATTCATCCATATTTTCATAGAGCGTGAATTGAACATGTATTATTCAAAACAGGCGCACTGGAGCAATACAAATGAATGATTAACTACCAAGCCACAGTAATAAATCATAAGGGGAGAATCAGTCACTTCAGAATGTCACAGTCCTCTAAACGCCTCAAACAGGTATACAAGAGAATCCGTGTCACAAATAGTATACACATAATGCAAATGTTCTTCCTGACAAACTGCAGTCAAACCTTTCTTCTACTACTACTACTACTACTACTACTACTACCACTCCGACTAGTGCTTTGCCTGTGCCTTTAAATAGCAGTGTTAAAAGAGGAAGAAACATAAAACTAAGCTATTTTTACCCAAAAGTCCATCAAAAACAGAGTTTTTAGATTGATTGTACTCTTCGTCCCTGACCTAGTTAACTAGCATGAGGATTTGTTTTTAATAGTGACTACAAAGCACTTCTCTAAGTTGCCCTGGATAAGAGTGTCTGCTAAATATTGTAAATGTAAATGTTAAGTGTTTGTGAGCGTTAAAGATTTTTGGATCTGAAGACCAGTTTACTCTTGCCTTGTAAAGTTTGACATTGCATATGCTGATAAATCTAATATTCTTTCACTATTGTCTGTATTGTCTGTACAGTCATAGTAGTAGATAGAATCCATACTGTTGGTGGTAGTAGTAGTAGTAGTATTTATACAGCACGGGTAAATGAATCTGAATCTGAATCTGTCACAGAGGCAGATGTAAGTGCAAATGTAGTTTATTTACAGTGAAACACATTAAACACAAAGACCAGGAAACAAAAACAAGGAATAGCGAGGCAAGGTACCACCTTGTAATCGTAATATGAGTAGGAGATAGCAACAAACGACAATGAAAAAAGGTAGACAAAGGACGCTACACAAGACATGAACCAGGTCATGAGATGTGGTGAGTGCCGTGGTCAGGTGATGTGCAGGGGCTTATGGTTATCATAGTTTTGCACCGTATATGTTTTGAATATAATTATAGTTTCGTACATTAATAAATTAATCATTGTAATTGGTGGCAAACAGCTGTAATATAAGCAGAATAACACACTCCAGACCATGCTGTTATACGAAAATAATGTATTTTGGTGACACGCTTACACATCGTGACATGCATTATTTTTGTATAATAGCATGGTCTGCCATATGTTATTCCTTGCTTAATACTTTTCCTTTTGAGACTTATATAAACTTACTGAAATCAGGAAAAGTATAGTCTATCCCCAGTGTATTCACGCTTCACACACAGTGTTCCTGAGCAGCATGACAGGCTTAATAAAGGTGAATGAATGGATAAATGAAAAGTATATAGAAATGAGTTCCATATGTGAAGAGGACACAGTGGTATGTGCTCTAATCATGTACTGCCTCGTTATAGGATAGGTGCGTAGTTCAACTAAACGAACTGCTTCTTCTGCTTTTTCAAATGCTTGTTAGAGAGAATGATATACCCTCTCCTGGTACTTATGCTACAGATTTATAACACTGGCAATGCATGGGAGGGTTTTATGGATCCTGTTTTTAATGCAACACTGTGAAAGATGCTGTCTCAGCTTTATGTGCAAATGCTATTTATACAAACTGCATGTGCAAAAGTTAAGACTGTTAAGACTGGCCAATCAGTTCTCTATTATGTTGCATATAAATAGTAGTTTAAAGGCATTTGTTAGTTTATTAATTGCATGCCAGAACTACTGAGTGCTGCCTGAGATGCCTCACCTTGTGCCCAATACCTAAAACCTTTTTTCCAATCTAATTAAACTGAGACACATGGTATGTGCTGTCTGATTGTTAGTTGACGTGCTGCAGACACTTACACAGCCATGTGTAATTCCTGTGCAGATGCCTCAATTTTCCACAGAGTGTTAATAACCATCTTGTTTCTCAGCACGCATTGTTAGCCCAGGCATTCTTTGCCACAGTAAGTAGGAGAAAGATGTATATGTGGGTGAAACAGCTATGGTAATACGGTAATATTTCATTTGTACATCACAATGTAATTTAAGACATCAATCACATGGTGAGTCTTTGTGTCTAACGGGCTGTAATTAGTGGACTGAAGGAATTAACTGAGGGGTGAACTGACCATCTTTCAGGCATAATTTTATGTCCAAAAATGCTACTGAATTAAGAATGAAACATAGAGGATGCAGATGGATACAAAGTGCAACATAATGCTTTCATATTAACACTGGTAACCCTTTTGGATTTTTTGTAAAGATCACCATTTTGTAGACACTGTAAGCCTCCCAGTGGACAGGATTGAGGTGGCATTATGGGCCAAACTGTCTCAAATTCACGTTTTCTTTTGCGTTTCCTCAAAAATAGAAGTTATCTGGCTTTGTATATTAATTCCATTTAGGGGTGGGTCTATGGAAGTTCCCCCCAACTACCCAGTCCTTCAATATTATGCACCACTTTATTAACACCTGAAATGGACAAGGAAATGGACAAACTGTCTTGGATTCATGCAACAAGCTCAGCAGGTTCAAAACTTCAAAGCACACTTCCAATATACCCATATTTGAATGGCTAGAATATCCACCAATGTCTTGAGTTCTTGCCAAATTTAGCCCCCACACAGGTGTGACACACATCCTGTTATGTGGGAGTATCAATGTTGTGTTCAACCTCAGAGTCTGACCAGCAGTTGACGATCTGGTTACATTTGTCCATGTGTGCAACCTTGCGACATTGTCCAGTGAAGTTTTGCTCTTGGTGGATGTGGGAAGTTTGATCTTTTTAATCTCTAAAAACAAGCTAACTTCAGGTGTGTTGTGCAAAAGGGAAGCAAGATTTATAGCACAAATCCAACAGACCAGACACCAGGCTTCTTATTTAGATAGGAATTTATTGAAAAAATATAGAAAACTAAGCTTTGATGGCAGAGGAAGAAAAATACATTATCCTTCCTTTCTTCTTTTTTAACAAAAAAACTGAAAAAACTGAATGCTCCCAAAACAAATGTCACTCTCCTCTACAGTTTTCAGGCAGCTATAAAGGGCACAATTATCTGGCATTTATAGCGTACAAATATCTGATGTTTGACATCTACTATATCGAGGAAATTGCACAAGCTGATAAAGGGCTAAAATGTGCAGGCACAGGTGAGCATATACCGTAGCTTATATACACAACTTGTGAAGCTAGCATAAAACTGTAGTATTTCAAAATTTCAAAAGCTGATATTGGACTGATATAATGTGCACAAATGTTTCTCCATTATTGCTGCATTCTCCCTTTAATATTATTCTAATGCAATGATGTTGATCCCAATCTGCCAATCCCAATCTGCCAACATTCTTTTCTGGGATAATCTAAGAGAGAGAGAATATGTCCAGGGAAGTAATATAAACAAGGGTGTGTCCCCCACCTCCTGGTCTCCCCTAACTGCCAAACCCAAAACATGAGACTCAGGTAGAAGTATCAGCCAGCAGTTCTTTTTGGGAAGTAATATCTTCAGCCCAAAACATCTGTAAACAAAAGAATGAACTCTAGCTTACCTGTTAATGAAAGCAAAAGCAAAAGCAAAAAAAAAAAAATAATAATAATAATAAAAAAACATACAGTGAACTACAGCCATTTTGCTCAGTGTGTACATATATGTACATCCGGCATGTCATCATGGTTTGAGTTGTTTGGCTTTGTCATGATATCTGCACCTTTGTCAGGTTGTAGTGCTGAAGCAAAATCAGGATGACAAATTTCACATTGACTTATGTAAATATCCTTCAACTAGCATATGAGCCCTGGAGGTATCTTTCCCAGAAAGTCACCAAGGATTATGCAACCTGTGAAGTAAGATGCCTTTATAAAGACAAGAGTTGGTATACTGGATGAGTCACAGCAGCATACCCTGAGTCATTTAGAGGCTAATGGAGTATTGCCTCTCCAGCAACATTATCTTGATGTACATTCATAAGCAAGGATCCTTAGCCCATGAGGAGGGGCCGAATTCTCCTCACAGCCTGGCAATGTATGAGTCAGAAAAACTCAACAATGAAGAGCTCAGAAGTAGCTAGTTACTGTATGTATGTAACTTTGATTCCCTGAACAAGGGGTGGTGAATATCACTTGAATATGTTCTTGCGTGACACTTGCATGCCAAGACCTTCAGCAGATTCACAAAGTGACTTGTAATGTGGTATTTGCAATACATACCGTTGTCATACAGCCAACTATCCCTGGAACCTTCTCATCAAGCTCCTGGCAGATTCACACTGATACTGAAGGACAGGGAGCCCTTTGGGTAATCCAGTGTTATTTGAATATGGTTAGATATGTAACTAGCATCTATCTCACCTTTACGTGACGCCCATGAGGAGAAGACGTTCCTCCCAGAATGGCATGTCACAGTAGAGGCTGAGTGCTCAGCCAATAGACCATGATGATGACGTCCATCACCCAGTGGCCCAGTCTCTGTTTACACAGGGGAGCTCTCAGTATCTTTTCTCCCACTGTTGAACAGTGCTTCAACTAAACTAATGGTGCAAGCCACTGGCCTATTCTATTCGTCTAGATGGCAGTGCATGTGGAAAACTCTGAATGGAGACACTGAAGGAGAACTTGACAGGCAGGTAGGATGTTCACATTAGAATTAAATTACTGTGCAATGTTTTTACTCATACATAAAATGAGAATCTGATTCAGGGCTGTGAAGCTAATATTCAAAGGATGAGATTTTATAAATGGACAGACCCTATTCTGTATTTGTGAAAAAAGTCTTTATATCTGCCTGCACACAGATCCAGGAGTTTAAACACACTGTAATTGATATCTTTACAGTCAGCACAGAAAAAAACAAGTGAAAATTGCAGCTAATTTGATGATGTGATTTGATTAAAATTCCTTCTTTGTGAGATGTCAGTCATTTTCCAGCATACCTGTTTATCAGAAGTGAAACAAAGGGAGGGACAACAAGATGTGCTGTGACATGTTTGGTTACTTCTGCCATCCACAAAATCCCAGGATTTAGAAGAAATGTTCCATCTTTACGCTTTAGGTCTTGTCAGTTCTTTAAACCATTCCTGTGGTAAACCATGATGCTATCAGCCCAATCGAACAAATGGCATCACAAAGCTAAAATATCATTTAACATAGTACTCCTCCAATATCCTCTTTTGTAGAAGTGTAGTTCATCTGTACTCACAGGTCCACATTTACATATTAACAACGATTCCTCAATAATCCCTCAAATTCGGCAGAGTCAACTCCACAATTATTGGCACCCTTTAAGAGAATGGGCAAAAATGATTGCATAAAATAAACATCACACACAATAGCAAGCTATTTGGGTGTGTATGTAAGTATGTATGGGAAGAATAAATGGAATGTGTTTTGTCCAGATGACAACAAAATCGTACATTTTGGCCATGCATACCATCAGCAAAGCTTTGTGGCCATTTGTGGCTGGTGGTCTAGAGGCTATTATGAAGATTGATGCTGTTAATTCTGCTACATATATTTTAGCTTAAAGCTTGGCTGCTTTGGTCATGAGGTTAGCCATAAATTAATTGGCCTAATTAATTTTTCAGAAAGATAATGAGCCCAAACAAACATACAAATCCAACAGAGAAAGGATTCAAAATCAGTGTCTTTCAATGATCACCGCATGTGAATAACTAAGAGTATAATCAAGATTGTTCTGCATTGCGAAGAGTCTACAATTTTCTACAAGTGTCTCCAACCTTGTACAACACTACAGGATAGGGTTCACAACATCTATAACAACCACTAGCGATGTGCACAGAGATGTCCTTAATGTTATGTCCATCAGTGTTGAAGTGTCTCACCACTGGAAAGGAGAAATCCTTCACTCTGATTGCATGAAGGTGCTAGAACAAAATGATCAGCCATTCTCCTGTGGTGATGCACAAGTAGTGATAGGTAACAAAAATTGATCCCTTAGCTTAGGGCCTGTGATTTTAGCGGCTGTTTTAAATCTTGAACGGTTGCATACAGGAGTACTGCAGTTAGGCTAATCATTTAATTCACTTCTGATGAGCAGGTCTTTGATGTTTTTCTCCCATCTGAAGGAGATGAGTGGAGGATCCTTTTTTAATGGGGAAGTGGTCTCAGGATCATACTGCAGGAACAAGTGTAATTTCTGCTAGTTTCATTAGTAGGATGATAAGTGAGCACCAAAGGATTTCTCTCTGTCCTAGCAGTGGATGGTGTAGAGCTCAGTTCATCCATTCGGTCAGTATTGGTAATACAGGCTATGGCATGACCTACGGCTTTCTTAGGGAGTCCACAGTTATAAATATAATCACACATTTCCTCTTTTTTGGAGAAAGTCTTCATTCTCACTCCAAACGTGTAAATCTCATTAGCTAGGAAAAAAGGAATGGAACTTTTCCAGTGCTTCTGGTGGGAAGAGTACTCTAAGTAGGAATGAGAGACTGTAGGTTTATAACAAATGGTAGTTTCAAGGAAGTGCCTTCTAATTTTAGTGACATGTCCAAAAAGGTTACAGTATGCTCAAGCCTTGGAGTGCGATACTCCAAGTACACTATATAGTCAAAAGTATGTGGACACCTGAGTATTGAACATCCCATTCCGAAACCATGGGCATTAAATATTGAGTTGTTCTCCCTTTGCTGCTAATAACAGCCTCTACTGGGAAGTCTTTCCACAAGATTTTGGAACATGGCTGTGTGGATTTGTACCCATTCAGCCACAAGAACCCAAGAAGTTGGGTGCTAATGTTGGGGGAGGAGGCCTGGTGTACACCCATCCTTCCATTTCATCCCATAGGTGTTCAGAGGGGTTGTGGTCAGGGCTCTGTGCTGGCCACTCGATTTCTTCTACACTAACCTTCGCAAACCATGTCTTCATGGATCTTACTTTGTGCACATGGGTATTATCATACTGAGACACATTCAGGCTGTTTAGATCCAGTGAAAGGAAATCTTAATGTTACAACATACAATGAAGCTGTTCTGATAATCTTAAAACAGTGTCAGTAGTTGGGTCCTTTTAGAGCTGTTTGTGTTGAGTTTGTATAACTTTAGTCAGAATGAAGTGAGGCTATTAGCCAGTGCATGGATTCTACTAATAAAAATGTAGCAGAATTTGGTGAGTGTTCAGTGCAATATGCTATAAGTGATAGTCTTCTACATCACCCATGGAATGTCCATGCCAAATAAACAACAGAGCATGAGTTGTAATGGTGCAGAGAGTGACTCATGAAAACAAGACCCTTCTGTCACCTTGGATGGCTAAAAACGCTTGGCTTCTATTTATGTAGGGACTCATGTTCCTGAGAGCCAGAAGGATGATTTTGTGTGCTATATGTATGTGTGTGCAGCGCTTCACACATATAAATGACCCAGTAATTTGGTACTGCACCCAACTATATTTTGTATATTGATGAGCGCCCAAGTATATTTCATCCCCAAAGAAAAGAAAAAAAGGTGTTTGAAAAAAACAAAAACCAAAAAACAAAAAAGCAATGCAAAATGCATTACACAGCTCAGGGTTGAAAATATTTGTGTGTCAGAGAGAGCACAGAGAGAGAGACCAGAAAGGAGAGAGAGAGAGAGAGAGAGAGAGAGAGGAGGGATAGACAATTAATGGTTACACATTACTTATCTTATGAGCTGGAGTACTTGCCAGTAACTAGGAGCTGACAAACTTAAGACAAACTTATGACAAAGATAAGAGAAAGCATGAAAACAAGAACAAGGACATCATAAGTGAACAAAGGATAGGCACATATGCATCATGAGTAAGCAAAAATCACACTGAATGGATCTTAAATGCTTGAATCATGTATCTTTTATCACATAATCATGGAAAAACAGAAAATAATCCCACATGTCCAACCATCATAAAGAGGACGGTCTGTTGGAGTAAAGTAATTTTGCTCATAACATAGACTGATCTATTGAGCTGATGAGTTACACAAAATAATTGCTGAGCATTTCCCCCCACCAGTTTGCGTTTATCGAGCACATAGCGTGTCCTGCTCCCCATTCACCATCAACGCCACTAATGTAGTCAACCGATAAAGGTAATTCAAATCGATATCAATTTCTTGTTGTGATATATGGTAACACTTTAAACACTTCCATCCACCTCACACTGTGTTTAACTGAGACCGCTAGTCAAGCGTCTAGTATGGAGTAGCTCATGCGTGCAGAACCCACTTTCTTCAGGAGCTAGAAAGAACAATAATAAATGATTTACTGATAAATCAGTAGTTTTGCATCTATCAGCATTTTTTTACTCTTGGCTGAAAGCCAGGATTTCATGCTGTAATATGGGTATATTTTGAAAGGAAATGTGATGGAGGCCTGTATGCTTTCATAGAAAGGCATGTAATCCGCACTTAAAAAAAAAAAAAAAAAGATTTAAAATGTAGTGAAATACAATCAGAAGGAATTCTTCTTTATTCCAGATAGATCTTCGACTGAAGTAGTCATGTTGTAGGAATTCCAGGAATTGTATGCAGGTTTAGTTATATGTGTGTGTGATTTGTGTAGGAGGAAATAATGATTTATTTTTATTTTAAGTGGTATTAGCAGTTCCAGGACATAAGCAAATATAAATGAGAGACAGAGAAATGGAAGTCATACTAATAAATATAATCAAAATAAACNCAAAATAAACTATATGTACATATATTATATACAATAATCACCTTTCTGAACTAGAGATTATCTATAGATCCATATGCCTTAATTATAATACTAATGCTCTTCTCTGAGACTTACTGTCACAGACTTTGATGTCTGCACTTTTTTCTTGAAGCCTCTTCCCTCAATTCTCTATTACATAAATCCAACTCTTCATTTTGTTATTATTACTAGCACTGACAGCGACAATGAATTTGATATCCAACCTCTTTGATTTTCAGTCTTTTTCTCATTTCATATGTCTATACCTGAGAAGACAGTAGCCTATAAAAACAGACAGATGAATAGAAATGTTATTGAGGGAAATTGCAGTGCTACTGTAGTGGGAGCACAATACATTGCACAACACGATTTTACAAAACGGCATAAGAGGAACAGCTTAATAAAATTAGTTTAATTATAAAATTGCATATATGACAAATCTGTGATTTAAAAAAAACATTCAGCCATATTTTAGTATTTTAAGTAATATTTTGATGTAACATTTATCACCTATTTAGTGGGATGGAAATAAGATATTTACACTCATATTTACCAGACAGTAATTTCTAATTACAACAATCTCTAAATGCAAAAAGCATAGGTTACAAGTCAGTATAAAGATTGCAAGTTTTGCAAAGTGGTTGTCTTCACCAAGCAATTTCATATCACCATATATAACAGAAATAGAGGAAATAACAGTTCAGTGTCACAGTACCAGTTAAACAGTGAGTGATTGGTTCTGTCCTGACAGTAATGTGAGTCATTATACAGTCTTATTGCTGTGAGGCACAGGGACGCAACATGGTGCTCCCTGGTGTGTGTACCATTCTGTCTCTGAAGAAGCTTCTGTACTTATCCAAAGTGGCATGCAGAGGATGGACGACATGGTCCATTATGGCTAAAAGTTTCTCAGTTCTACCACAGTTTCCTGACATTTAATTGATAAGACAAAGCTGAACTTTTTCCTCACTTTGTAGATCTTGTTTGTAGAACAAGCAGCAATGCCATTACAGTACCACAACTCTTGACAGCACAAAATAATGCACTAACAATGACAGACTGGTGGAAAATCCATAGTGCAGCAGAACCTCCCACTGAAGTAGCTCGGTCTCCTCCAAAATTAGAGGCAACTCCGACCTCTCTTGCACACTGTCTCAGTTTTGACTGTCCACTCCAGTTTATCATTCATGACCACCCTGGGATATCATTATGTCTTCACCACTTATACATAAATCCCCTCAGTAAAGATAACTCCTTTATCTGGCTATTATTGAAGCACAGCTAGGAACATTTCAATATTATAGCCATGTAGGGAGAAGTAGTTCACAATTTGCTTTAATGGCTACAACTATGTTTCAAACAATAATAAATTAACTTAAGCTTAAAGGAAAAATCCACCCTGAACATTCTGCATATTACTCTTGATAATTAACATGTGATCTTCAGTGGCATCTAATATTTATTTTGTAATGAACTCTGAGTACACTTTCTTTTTTAGTTTAATTTTTTTCCCCCCATCAATCCATCCTGTTGGTTTATTTTCATTTTGGTTAATGGGTTCCACAATGGCAATCACCCATACTTGACATTCGCATACTTGCTGAGAGCGGTGCCAGTGGGAATTATGCTGCGTTCGTGGTGACTCGTAAATGGTAATTTTCAAGTTGTTATAAAGTCATTTCCTACCTCGGCATGTTCAGTGTGCGAAGTGAAAAACAAAAACATGAACACCTCCTGAAAGCGTGTCTTTTGTTTGCTCTGTTGGAGCACGTAAAAAAAAACTTCTTTAACCACGAGTGGCTGTTGGTACTATTCTACTATAGCAAACTTCAAACATTCATGCAACATTTTGGACTGAAACTGGAGTACAGCAACGACAGTGGACCACAGTGTGTAGCATTAGTGACAGGCTATCCAGTGGACTGTAATGAGTAGCATTCCTTAAAGCTCAAGTTCCTTTAAGCTAAGTCAATGGTTTTAAGTGGAAACATTGGGAAGATATTTTTCATTATATATAAATGAGTGTATGTAGTGAACAGCTACCTCTTGAGTGAGACAGCTGGCTCTCTGAAAGAACTTTATAGGCATGTATACCGGTCTTTTAAAAGACTAATAACCTGACAGTAACCTATTATTTACCCCTATTAATTTAACATGGGCTAAACTAATAAACTGGAAGAGGAACATCCTTATGGTTAGGACAACAAACATGAAAAATGCTTCAAAACCAAACCATTAACACAGGGCAACACAAAGTCTTCATGTAAGGAACTGTTAATGAAAAAAACAACAGAACAAATTAAAAAACAAGCTCTGCCCCCAGCAGATTTGAATTTTGTTTAAGGCATGTTGTCGCATCCTCTGCACGTTTCTGTCTTCAAACCTCAAACCTTACCAATGGTGCAACAAAAGCAATTAGTCAAACTGAGCTTAATAAAATAATTCAATACTAAGGCATGTTGAGGCTGCAAATTACATTAATGACTACTACTATGTGGCCTGTGGCTCTGTCTGTGTTAAAAAAATGGCTGGAGAATTTAATTACTTTCCTTATTAAAAATTTGGCATAACTGTATCTGAGTATTACCTTAGTTTAATTAACTAATTATTTAATTGTTTTTATACCACAGTTTTGCTGAATTCTCAGTTGTGAAGTACCATGACCAATTAGCTTTTACATGCAAATTGTTTATTCATAGCTGTTCAACTGTGGTCTTTTCTGTATTACTGCATTATACACTATATCGTCAAAAGTTTGGGGACGTCTGCCTTTACATGCACATGAACTCTAATGAAATCCCATTCTTAATACATAGAGTTTGATATGGAGTTGGCCCACCCTTTGCAGCTATAACAGCTTCAACTCTTCCGGGAAGGCGTGCTTTACACCACTGGATCTGACGCTTTGCATTGCACTTGGTGATGTAAGGCTTGGATGCAGCTGCTCGCCAATGGAAACCCATTCCATGAAGCTCTCTACGCACTGTTCTTGAGCTAATCTGAAGGCCACATGAAGTTTGGAGGTCTGTAGCTATTGACTCTGCAGAAAGTTGGCGACTTCTGCGCACTGTGCGCCTCAGCATGCGCTGACCCCGCTCTGTGATTTTAGGTGGAATATTTAGTAGTGAGGAAATTTCACAAGTGGACTTACTGCACAACCTGGCAACCTATCACGGTACCACTGAGCTCCTGAGAGCGACCCATTCTTTTACAAATGTTTGTAGAAGCAGTCTGCAAGCCTAGGTGCTTGATTTTATACACCTGTGGCCATGGAAGTGATTGGAACACCTGAATTCAATGATTTGGAGGGGTGTCCCTAAACTTTTGGAAATATAATCTATGTTATTATAGTGTGTCATTATTGTGTTGTCACACTGTACAGCCCTGATGCCTGTGATGTAGCTGAGCCTCAAAGCAAATAGCCCCTTTGTGTTAGAGTAAGAGTTCTTGTACTGTCTGTTTGGCATGAGAGAGGCAGAAAGAAAGCGAGAAAAACAAAGACTGTGATCATACCGGCAAAAGATAAAAGCATACTGCACCTGGTGTATAGATATGTGTGTAGGTGATAGTCTACTGCTCAGACTTTGTGTATGTGTTTATGTGGGCATGTTTTAATATCTTGTTTTAGAACAAATGTGCCACAAAGTTAGGAGTACATTCTTACAGTTTAGACATTGTGGTTACATTTGAGTGGACTCCAGCTTTTATTGCAGCTTTTATTTAAAACAAACAACTACAAATAATTCAAAAAATAGAATCAAAATGTTTCCTTTTGGGTATTCAGGTTAGGGTTAGGTGTAGGCATAGCATTAATTAGCTGCATTAATAATTATGTCACTGGAAGGTCCTCACGAGGTTAATGGAGGTGCTAACAACACATAGAGAAATGGCAGTGCAGCTCCAGAGCACTATCCGCAATCAGCAGCTGTTTCAGTCATTGCAAACTCTGATGAACGCACTCATGTAGAAGCGAGCAGCCAAAACAATGCCGTATGATGCTTGAGCTCAGCTTGGACTGACCTTGCATAAACAATTACCAACGCAAAAGCACTTAACATTCAGAATGTAAACAGCTTTGATCCAGAACCACTGAAGCTCATAGGCCAGTTTTTATACTGTACCAGTAATAAAAACAATAAAAGGTATATTATGAATATACCTACCATAACCTACAACTATATGCTTAGGTTAGATTTCAGGTTCCTGTTACTTTTCAACACCAGCACACTGCAAAATATTGTAAAATTATAGTTTATTTACAGATGAAATCATCTGATGGAGGAACAGCAAACAAGGCCATCAGTTCTAAGCCATTTCTGACAACCAATCATATAAGGATTCTCCAGCACAGATCAGAGAATTTTGGTGTGAATGGACAGACTAGGTGAGTCAGTGTTAGATGGCAATTTATCTCAGACAAGGAACTGTGAAGTGCTCTTCTACTAATGGTGAATTGCAGCTCTAGTAGTGAAATTACAGTGGTTGATAATGAACGTTCTTACTGTCCAACATCCTGCAGAGAAATAACATTATAGCAAATCCTGAGTCACTTCTTATGCTCTCTGTTATGAAAATAGGCTAATCCGGAATGGGTTTTGAACACTATCATGCTTATCTTAAACATCCATGCTGTATCCCTGCCTAGCGTCGAGATTTCACCTGGCATAGGCTTCAAAGTGACCACATCACTGACCAAAATAAAACTCTTACTGAAGATGAATGATTGCTAATCTTATAGACAGTACAACAAACAGCTGCTGTAAAATGCTGTTATGTGCTGGCAAAATTGAACACTTACATCTTAGATTAAAATCACAAAGATTTTAAATTAAAATCATGATTTTTATAGAGTCAACAATGATCAGTTAACAAGCTGTTGAGCATTAAGCACACACTTAGACTACTTCTCCTTACTATTAGATAGGTTATTTCTTCTTAATATAGTTATGATTATGGAGATGTGTGCAGTTGTCAGTGGTCTTTGTGGTTAATAAGGAAAGCTAGCAAGGGTAAATGAGTTACTAAATATACCACAGTGTGCTGGCACACATCTCAGAAAGATGTGTCAGTATTATGTATATACAGTATACACATTATTATGCATTTTATATATACATATGGATTTCATTTTCATCATACAGTTTATATTCAGCCTATTGGACAATGCAGAAGACTGACATCAACTTCTTTACTTAAAGACAGTGTTCGTAAGTCTTGCCTTGCGCTTACATAAGCCCTTCATGACACCTGACATTTCTAAAGGCTTATTCCAACAAAAGGCTAAAACCTGCTTTCTTAAATTTTGAAATCAAGTTTACGTAACACCTGAAACAACTCTTGTTGAAATTGTGTATTGACACTTGGACTGGATTAGGATATAGCAACTGGCTAACTCAGAGTCACCAAATGGTAATGATGTGACATAACTTGTCATAGATTTTCATAAAAATTGTCTAGGATATCTTTGTATGCTGTAGCATTACAGTTTCCCTTCACTGGAAATAAGAGACCCAGACCTGTTCCAGCATGACAGTACCCCTGTGCACAAAGTGAGATCCATGAAAACGTGGTTTGGTTACAGATTCCTGACCTTAACCCCACTGAACACCTTTGGGATGAATTGGAACACGGACTGCGTGCCAGGCTTCCTCGCCTGACATCACTGCCTGACTTCTCTAATGCTCTTATGGCTGAATGAGCACAAATCCCCATAGCCACGCTCCAAAATCTAGTGGAAAGCCTTCCCAGAAGAATGGAGAATGGGGAATTATAGTAGTAAAGGGGGATTAAATCTATAATGGGATGTAAAACAAGCAAATATGGGTCTGTGTGAGTTACTTCCAGGTTTTCCAGTTTATTCCCATCTCTGACATACCAGTAGGTGGGTTGGATACTGTTAATTTTCCAAGGTGTGAATGTGTGTGTGCATAGTGTCCTGAGACTGTCGTAAACATCCAGGGTATATTCTCACTGCAACCTGAACAGGATAAAGCATTTACTGAAAATGAATGAATGAATGAATGAATGAGTGTATGAGTGTATGAGTGAATGAATAAGGTTGAGTTCTAGACCAAGTGGATCAAGTATTTATCTCTCTAACATAAACCAGTAAAATCCCCTGCATTAAATTAACACCTCGTACGTTTTATATAAGCGACAGTAAATTTTAAAATGCAGTTTTTTTTTGACAGCTGAATTTTCTCCTGGTGTAGGTGACTGTAATTGGGTATTTTTACCCAGCACTTACTGCTTGTCTATTCTCTATTACCTGTCAGAAAAGGCAATAAAATCAGCAGCCTTCCTGATGGAAGGAACTAAACCAGACCTAAAAGTACTATCCAAGATGACCAGTGTTTGAGAAAATATGGCTCAGCTCAATATTTCCGAAGAGACAAATGACTTCACTTGAAAACAATTATCGTGTAGGACACATATTTATTTCACACTGCGTATCAGTTTATCTTGAAATTCTTTAAGGCACTGGCAAAATGTCTTTTACGAAGAAATGTTTTTCATAACCACATTGTTAAAGAGGAGCTCGGGTTTAGCTTGTGTGGCATCATTTTGTCAGATAAAAGGGAGAGAGGAAAGAATGCTGATTTTCTAAGCTTATAATAGAGAGATCCACATCTCTCTCTCTCTCTCTCTCTCTCTCTCTCTCTTGTACATGCAGCTTGTTGAATGTGCCTGTTGTAATCTCTCTGACAATAATTAATACACAGTTTAATTACCCAGGTGTGTATGCTTGAGAGAACTGAGAGAGAGGGAGAGAGAAAACGCTTTTGATAGAAAATGTCCTTTCAGGAATAAATATGAACAGGAGGAAACAAAGCTGGGTGTACACTTTTAAGCCTGATTTTATTCCCAATTTTGGACATTTCTTTTTTTTTTTTAGATTTGAAAGCTAATGCCCATGTCAGGAGCTCAATCCGAATTAAATTATTAACACCGATGACAGGAGACATTGTCATGAAGCAGCTGGTGTAGATGAAGGGTATGGCCCTAAAACATGACCAACTTAAACTTAGAAGCATTTTTATCTATCTGAAAAGCTCTGTTCCCTTCTGCCCTGAGGTATAATACTTAATTAAACTGTAATATTTCATAGACATCTCAGATGCCACTGTGACAAAATACTTTAATTGAGATCTCTTCCTATAGATGCTTCAGAGTTAAAAGCTCAATTGCCTGTTCATGTACAAGATGTTTAGCTTACAACATTTAGTTTCTGTCCCATGACTTGGGATTGAGTTTTTTTTTTTAGTGCTCATATATCAATGAATCTAACTACCATTAACAACCATTCTTATAAAAAAAGTCAAAATGTTTCATAAAAAACTGACTGAAATGCTCTCAATTTTCCTGTAGTGTCATCATGCAGTCTTTGCTTAGCTTAAGAGCAACAGCTGTGACATATTTCTCGGTCTCATTAGTGCTGCTGTATGATGGCTCTCAATTTCATGACCCTTCTTGAGCAACCCAGGCAAATTTACGTCCATTAATATCTGTCTAAGAGCACTACGAGCCTCCTTTTTGTTACCTTTGAAATATTAACAAGGGGTTTGTGAACGTGGATCGCTACAGGCACATTTCAACCATGTCAGCACAGGACTATAGTGTGAATAAAACACTCATACATACACACCGCGTATGCCACAAATAGCTCCCTCGACACGCCCCTCACTTCGAGCCTGTCATTTAAAGGGCGTGGCTCTACAAAACACAGCTTACAAATTAACCTGTCAATCATGAAATCATGGATTTAAAAATAAATTCTGTCCTAATTAAGCGGAAAGCAACTCAGGTTTACATGTTTTATTTAGTCATTCTTTCTCAGTAAACTATTTATCCTGCTCAGTGTGTGGTGGATCCGAAGCTTTTCTCAGCAACACCGAATGCAAGGCAAGAGAATTGTCCATCACAGGGCACCATTCACATACACATGTTCACACACTCATTCACACCTACAAAATCCTGGAGAACCCAGAGGAAACCCACGTGGAAATGGAGAGAATATGTGAAACTGCACACAGACAGTAACCTGAGCTCAGGATCGAACCCAGGACCCTGGTGCTGCCTTTTACTGTTTCTTTTTTTTTAAATCCAGAATGGCAAACCAACAAATGGGCAATACTGAAACGTGAGACAGCAAATGTTCAGGGGATCAGCATACAGGCATAAACTAAACAAGACTAAATCTGCAAACATGAAGCAGGATATGATCAAACATTAGACAAATCAAGACAGACAAGTACCTAAATCTTGGAATTGTCAGTGCTGATGCAGTGCAATGTGTGTGTGTGTGCGTGTGTGTGTGTGTGTGTGTGTGTGTGTGTGTGTGTGTGTGTGTGTGTGAGAGAGAGAGAGAGAGAGAGAGAGAGAGAGGGAGGGTCCAGCCAGACAGAACTATGTGCAATTCTATGTGCAATATGTTTACAATTCTTGAAACCAGTCAAAAATGACAAAAATGTAGGTTTTGGCAAAAATGGAGTTTTTCTGTTTAAGGAAACATAAATATATTGATTGATTTCTTACCTTGCCTTGGCTGTCAGCCTGCAAAGATCACATTCCCTGTCGCCAGTTTAACCAAAGAAGCACTAAATGTTGTTTAAAGATGCCTAAAGATAAGTGTGCTACTGTTGGATAATTACATGTTCATAGTTTTCCATTGTAAACTTATAATTATTTAGAATTTGGCAATAGTGATGTTTTTCCAAACATAGATCAGGTTATAAATGTAGTCACACAATTTTCGGCATGTTTGATTGCCACTCCTGCTGAGTGGGAGTGAAATATACAGTGTACATGCAACGTTTGCATTATCGCTTGTAAACCCTGGCAAAACAACCTGCTACACTGGTACGCAGAGAAGCAGTACAAACGTAAAGCCTTTTATCTGTGCTAAGAAAATGTGCAGAGAAATAACAGGGCAGCAGAGTCTCGTATCTGTGTATCCTCAGAGATTCTCTTCAACCACAGGGACTGCTGCAGAAACGTAGGTCTTATCTCTGTACTTTTCTTTTTCATGCAACGTGGCATTTTATCTTACAGAAGATGTGCATGGCTCTTGGTTTAGGTCGGACAAGCACTTTTTTTTCACTCTTTGTGCAGAGGCTGCTCCTGGCCAGGTTGGCTGCCGAAAGATGAATGCATGAAGCTGTAAAAGCTAACTAAACCAGTGCTGACTTTACATGGCTTTAGGTTGTCCATTTTTCTCCACTTTCCTGATTCCAGATAAGATAAATAAATAAATAAAACAGTATAACACAACATATGCAGCAAATTACATGCATATATATATATATATATATATATATATATATATATATATATATATATATATACATACAAACAGAACATTTTTTTTCCCTCATGGGCTCAAGTTTGGCACTCAGCATCTAAATTTGTTCATGTTGCCACTGATACCTCGCTACCCATGTCTGCCTTAACAGCTTTTTGCTGCGTTGTGCTAAACCATCAGCTGTTTTTCATTTCACATGGTCTCAATCCAATGTAGATATATAATTCCTGCTTAGTCTTGCATTTAACCCTGATAAACAACTCCACACACATCAAGCCGGATAATTAGTGTGACTATTTATGCAAAATATGCACCTCGAAAACATCATCTGTGAGGGAACCCAGCAGCACACCCACGCGTATGCGACATTAACAATAGCAATTGCTGTGAAACATCGCGAGAATGTAACAGTTATGTGTGTGTGTATGTGTGTGTGTGCTTGTGTGTGTGTGTGTGTGTGTGTGAGAGAGAGAGGGAGAGAAATACAGAGAGAGAGTATTCATGTGCCCTAATTTGCATATCCTTATGGAGTAGAACTAAGTAGACAACACATAACCATATACTGTCTGGGATACTGTTATAGTGTTTAGTGATAAATATTTGATAAATATTTTTGTTGATGAAGCAAAGAGAAACAAAATATTTGGCCATACTGTATCTGAAATGTCAGTTACTTGATATAATTTTTTTGTATATAGAACCATTATATGAAAGCAGTATCATACTGGCTGACTCACAGCCATGCCGATATTCAGTACAGCACTCTTGCTCATCCGATATTGCTTAAGTATATGTCACGGATTCCCCTTTGGCATTGCAGTTCCCATGGTAACAAACACCACGTGTACACATTTGTGTTTGTTTCTGTTTTAGTCCTACCTCCACACCGTCTTGTAATTGGCGTATTACCGTGTTGGCGAGTTTTTGATTAGTTTGTCCATTTCGATGCTGTTGTGTTTGTTAGCCTTTGCAAAGTCTTATGCTTTTGTGTATTTAAGTCTGAAAGTGGTCTCTTGGTTTGGAATCTCACCTGTTCTTCTGGTTCTGATTATGGATTTCAATTCAATTCAATTCAGTTTTATTTGTATAGCACTTTTAACAATGGACATTGTCACAAAGTGAGAATCAAGGGGAAGGTGTACAAGACAGTGCTGAGAGCGGCCATGCTGTATGGTTTAGAGACAGTGGCACTGAGGAAGAGACAGGAGTCAGAGCTAGAGGTAGCAGAG
>CM074952.1:13606933-13621142 GCA_037577455.1 Pangasius macronema | reverse complement strand
TTACAGTACAGCTGTACAGTACAGGTGGCACCATCCCCAGCAAACCAAACGGTTCTTCAGGCTGTACATATGGGGCCACCCCCAGCAGCAGCAAGCGAACTCAACCAATGAGAACTCCAACCAGAAGCAGGGCACCATCTCAGAAGTAGCATGTGTAGCTCGACAGAGAGTGATGGAGAGAGAGAGAGATGGAGAGAGAGGAAGAGAATGTTAGATAAGCTCTGTCCTCTAATGGTAAAGCACAATATACTTTGCATGCAGAGTGCAAGCAGGGACTCCAGCAAGACTAGCTATGACAGCATAACTAAAAGGGAGAGCAAGAAGCTAACACAGACACGAAGGAGCCCTGGGACATAAAGCAGCCAGCCAGTCCACCTTCGACAAACCTGAGTGAACGTGTGAGAGTGGGGGGGGGTGTGACAGCATCCAAACATCCCAGTTCAGGATTTAGCTTTGGTTTATGTTGGCTGCCCATTCACTGACCCCTGCCATGGTTTTTAACAATGATTACCAGACTGCTCAGAATAAATATATTTCTGACTTTACACACATGCCTCCTGCCTTCTTGAACCACACATTTGAGCAATATCACATGAGCAAGAGTGCAGTTATACTGAATAATGGCACAGCTGTGTTTTGGTCGTACTGTGATTTGTGATTTGGATGAGTCTGCAGAGTGAATGCTGTAGGTAATCACAGCCATGATGATATTTAGTATATCCGCATAATTGCAAGTGCAATATTGCTCTCATACAACAGTTCTATAAACAAGAAGTTAAAACACAATATGCTCAAATGTGCTTTACTCGGGAGACATCAATCCCGAAAAAGCCGCACTCACTTTATAGCACCTCGGGTAGCTAGCTCACATTGATTTGTACATTCCCGTTAAAGGTGCTTCTGGTAAAACTGGCGTCCCTTCCTCCTTTTCATCTTCAACTGACAAACTTTCATATTTTAAGTCAAAAGTGATATTCATGAAAAATGCATCATTTGATACACAGCGAAACATCCCAGTGTGGTTATAGGAAATATAGGCACTCTGCTCAACCAATCAGATTAGTGGCCCGGAACTAACTGTGGTATAATACAGTATTTCAGCATCATGTAAAGGTGATGAGACACTGTTTGCCAAGTCAGGGTTGCACTGGAAAAATCAAACACAGGTGTACACTTCCAAAAGATGCTCTAACCCATAAATATTTTTTAAATAATGAATTTTCTTGAATACCTATGACATGCCATGACTGATCCTAAATTAGAGTGAGCTTAGTTTTGATGATTGACATGATCGTCACATAAAAGTCAACTGTCAAACATCAGCCAATAAGTCAGCCAGAAATATGTCATCAATAATCAACAAAAAATCTATATAACTTGAAATCAAAATTGAATAAAGAATTCTTTATGACCTCTGATGAAATGAAGAACCGCATTGCAATTAAATATTTTTTTAAAAGCCTGAACTCCAATCTTTTTTCACCTTGTTAGCTCATATCCTTGTGCACAGTTCATCTGTACTCATCAATTAAAATACAAAATTCTTCTTCGCCCATATCCTTCCACTAAAGTGCAGGTACTAATTGTGAATTGTGGATGGGACAAAAAACATCCGGTTATTTTATTGTCATGCTTTACTTCCCCATGTAAGTTATTTGAGATGCTTTTAAGGATGAGCACAAACCTTGCCCTCTGCATCCTGTGACCTCCATTATAGACTGGACATATAGGGGCTCATATAAATATGGCTTCACTCCAGGGATAAAATTTTTCCTCCATCTCTGCCTCCTGCATTAGCAGGATTTGTCAGTTTCCGCCTCCTCAAGTGCTGGTGATGCTGTGGGAGGTGAGTACTGCTCCGCAATTCACTGCAGGCTAGCATCTCCATGTTTATTTCAGAAAGCCAAAAAAAAAAAAATCCCCCAAATGGATAAAACTTACATTTGCTGTTTCACTTGGAAATACGTCACACTGCAGGAGAAATGGGCTTGAATATCAATTTCCTTTGTCTTTTACTGCAGCAAATTTCAATTGGGTCTTTAATGCAAAATCCATCTGTTCTGAATAAGAAAAACATGCTTTACTGTAGTAATGTAGCATTATACCATAGCATGCCATGATAATTATATTGATATTGTTCTCAATACAACCATGTTGAATGATCCCTGTGACAATGACTAATCCCTACTAAATACAGGCTGGTTTAAATGTTTTTGGCCATTAAGCAGCTTTGAATTGAATAGTCAGAGGGCGAGAAAGAAAGGATTGAGTATAGCTTTACATTGCCTTTTAGATTTTCTGCCTTTTGCCTTGTGGAGATTTACCGCATGGAGTGCCATGCTAACTACGTGCTCTCATCAGTGCTTAATGGCGCTTCAGGTGGTGTTTTGCCCTGCAGAGAAGCGAAGAATGCTAAGGTGCTGAATGGAGCATGGACACATTGACTTACTGTGGAAGAATCGTTTGCCTTTTCTTTAGTGGTTGTCCATCTCTGTCAGAGAGTTTAACTTTTTCATCACCTCACACTGCTAGTAGCATCTTGCCGTGAGACTTCTTATGCTCAGCACTGGTTTGAAAATTACACTACTGTATAAATTTTTGCTGTTTTAATGATGTTTAGTATTGATCTGAAGGCATTTTGACAAAAGAGAAAATGATTGACAAAAGACAAATTTTCTTCTTTCCAAAACATGCTGAATGCCATTTTTTCCCCTCCAAATATTTTGCCTAGTTTAACTTTAAGCAACAGCAGAAACTGAGAAAATGTCATCAGTAAACATAATTTACACTGTGCAGGATAATGACTGGTTGAACCAGGGCTTGAGTTGAGGAGTATGCAAGGGGATGTCATGGGATGTCATGCCCTACTGACAAAACTGATTTTTTAAAAAATGGTCACGCCCCTTGGATAAAAATTGTTAAACGATATCACTATTAGCAATGTTTAACCCTCCCCTCATTTTAGAGCCACCGTCCTGCCATAGGAAAATTGGGACGTATTACTGTGAAATAAGTAAATAATGTTAGGATAAGTGTAAAGCCGTATATATATAAATTATGCAGAAATCAACGTTACCAGAGTGGATTGACTGTCTCCAAAACCTTATCAAGCTAACTAATTTGCTCTTTTATTTTTAAATCATGCAGAGCTAGAATTTTATAGCATTTGACTGTGATTTATTCCATGCTAGTTTTGGTAGCGAATTAAAAAAAAAACAAAAAAAAAACCCCATCTAGATCCAGCTATCTGTGTGTCTTTATAATATGTTGTGTGGACAGAATAGGTATGTGTGTTTTGTATTCTACTGTGTTTTGGGCTAGCTGAAATCCCATACCCACTCTTCACCCTTATGGAAAATAAAGTATTTGAAGAAGGAAAGGTCAACAGTAAAGAGAGAATAAATTGGAAGAAGAAAGCCTGTATGTATGTTTTTTCTTCTGTGGTCAAATACTCAGCAGTAAAGCATTAGAAAATATACATTCTGCCTTTGTGAACAAAGGAATCAAAAACAACTCTAGGCATTTTTCCTTAGTGTGTGTGTATACGGCTTTTAAGCTGTTTTCTAGTCTCTTGGCAAAGGCATAATCTTCCAGCAGTGATAGTAAACCATTATATTGTCTGTGTTTAAATAGCACCCAGTCTAATTGAATGTACAGCACCACTCTCACCATATTTAGCTAGGCGTAAAGCCTTCTCTTAAATGACCTTTCACTTCTAATCCAGTCAATCCCTTGTCTTTTGTAATCATTTGTTTAATGCATGGGAGGTTTTAGGCTGAAAGGCGATGGCTGCATGCATACAAATCATTGCACATGCATACAAGCACACCATGAAACTCCATCACATCTTAAATGTACATCTTGTGCTGAAGGCATCCTTTGGAATATTAAATAGCAAATGGCATTTAGATTCGTTTATACATGTGAAATATTAGTAATCACCGTGTAAATAAAAGCACAGCTGTTTTTAAGCTCTCATCGCTTAAAACACATGGACGTGATTTCTCAAGATTGGATTGCTTTCAAGCACAGTGACAGCTGTAGACTTCGAGACTGGCTTTGGATCTAAGACCGACTAGGAACACGTGTCTCTAAGAACGCTACAGACCGAAACCAGGTTTATAAGTTTACGCAGAGTTACGGATTCACTGCTGCGCATGTGCCTGAGAGAACATCTCGTGTCTATGCAAAGGCTCAAGAACAAGGCAGGAGAAAAGACGTAGCATAAAAATGCTTCCAGCTTAGCCATAGCATAACTTAACCGTTAACTGTTAACTGAAGAACTATTAATTTTATTTACCTGCACTGGGCCTGGCTTGGCAACAGCAGAGAAGCAGTGATGACAACCAGTGCTGACTCGTGTTTATCATCATGGCAGAGACTTGACCGGGTCTAGATCTTAATGTTCAGTCTGTGAGAAAGGACGCCTGTGGCTGCCAACATTTCACTGCTTTGATGCATCAATCATCTTCTTCCATTTTTAAAACCCAAACATGGGTATTACAGACTGTCAAGGAGGCTCTTTAATTCCTGTACTTTGCAGCCTAAATGCCATGTCATTATCACTTGTCACTCTTTCCAGTGATGAATCAGATTGATTTTTTCTTTCACACATTCCCTTTAAAGGCCTCAGCAGAATTTCTAAGCATTTTTTTAAAAAAAAGAAATATTCTCTCCCCAAAGTGTCAGTCTGTTACACATTAATTAATCCCTATTTACTCTCTGGCAGTCGTTCAGATGAGATAATATTTACAAACAGTTATGCAAAGTAAAGGTACATCACTGTTAGAAAGGGCATCAAAGGGTGGAAAGGTTTACGTGTGACATATCACGCAAGAGGCATCTGAAAGACATTACGCTTCCTGTAACTGGCTTAATGCAGCTAAGATTCCTGGAAACATTAAAGGCTAAAACAGTTGTGCCATCAGAGTAGCCAGTGAAAGGGATCAGTGGGTCAGTGTGTGTGTGTGTGTGTGTGTGTGTGTGTGTGTGCGTGTGTGTGTGTTTGTGTATGTGTGTTTGTGTGTATGTGTGATGCTATCTGAAAGCTAATGATTTTTTTCCTTGGTGTGGAGGCTGCTCTGATCCTGTCCGCTCTAATGGCTTGCCCATGACTATCAACATGAGGGGAAAGTGCTATGAGTCATTTACTATTATTACAGCCAGTGCTGAAAGAAGGCTACAGTGGGCATTTAATCAAGATTCCTGCCTTTTCACGTCTCATGTACGCCATAAGAAACAAACCTTCTGTCCTCTGCAGGTGAGGAATGTGATGCCATGTGCTACAGAATAAAAGTATCATAAAGAGGATTGAGAAGATGAAGAGGAGCAGGAAATCGAGAAGGGAAAGAAAATAGCAGGCCTGATCCTCAGACTCATTTTGAGGAATGCATTATTCATGTTTAATGCAATGCTCCAGTGGCTGTGGTGGTGTGCGTAAGTCTTCACATGGATGCTGATAACTAATGGCTAGCCTTAGCAATAGCATGGACATTCTCAGGGGAAAAACGTGGACTATTAAGATGTATATCGGTGGTAACCTGGACAGCGATAAATGGCCTGCAGAGTGTGCCTTGACACCTACAGTGTGTAGTATAGGTCATGTAAAATTAAAGAGAACTGAACCCAAAGGCAACTGGAGATCTGGAAACCCTCTAGCTTACAAAATCCCTAAGCAATATTTTTATGTTTAATACACTGGGAACAAGGTACCGTAATAATAAGATCATTCATGGGTTTGTGTTTATCTGCTTATATTTATATTGAAGTGTTCGTTTTTCACCCCTACACATTTTTAGTGTATAAGGAAGCTAATGTAGCAGTGCACATCTACAGTACTTGCAGTCTAATGATTCAAATTGGGGGATTTGGAATAACAGCTGAATGTAGTGGGAGAAAATCTGGCATGCTTGTGTTGTTTTGTGTGGCACTTATTAGACTTGTTTTATTGTTTGTTGGTACGTATTTACTTTGGGAATCTCATTTGGCTAGTTGTAATGTTTTATGCTGTTCATATGGGCATCCCCATGGTCCGTGTCCCTTTTATTATCACACAACTCCAACCTCCTATTACCTAATTACACACAGAACCCTCCTGGACTTCCCTTATGTCCTTCTACAAGATAGCACACAGTTATGCTCACCTCCTCATGTCTGTTCACCATAGTGACAAGAAAGGGCCTTTTCGTGCCTGTGATGTAGAACCAATGGCAGTTGCTCATAATGAGGTTTTATGGAATAGCAGATTGCTCCCAGAGACACAGACAGATTGCCTCCTCTCATAAAACACACTTGCAGCTTTAATATATCTAATTCCCAGATCATACACTGACATTTATAAATGTTATTGCAGACTAAATGTTATAAATTTTATCACAAACTACTATGATTGTGACACACAATTTGGAGCTCCAGTTGGCATTTCGCGTCAAACTTCAGTTGTTGATATATTCACTTATAAGTTGCCAATTAAGACATTACTTATGCTGGATAGATGTGACATGAAGTGGCTATAATTTACAGCAAGCCTAAAATGATACGTGAGGCATTTAGCCTTAGGTCCTACACTCCTGATGGAGAAAAAATCCTTCTGGCCAGGTGAGATCACTACTCTCTTTAGAGCATTATTTCTTTGTCGTTTGACTGAGAGTGATGCCTATTATTTCCTAGAAACTAGAGACAAGTGAGCTTCAGTTTGTCAATGTGGACTTTTTTTTTTTTTCAGTCAGTGATCTGACTTTTGCCAGTTAGCCTGATGTCTCCAGGTTTACAGAAAAAAACAACAAGCCACAACTCTATTGCTCAAGGAACAAAGATGTTTTTTTTTTTGGGAAGCTAGAGATGTTGGGATAAAAGTGAACATCAGTTTGTCAGTGTATACCATCTTTTTCTGTCAACATACTGTCACACAAAGTTGTAGAACACAACTAAAAGTTTGTTCTACTGCTTGAGGTATCGGCTGCACTGTCAGTTGGTATATAAATATTTTTTCAGTCATCTAGTAATGTACAGAACAATAAATACATTTTTTAGCCATGTGGCTCTAGTACGCCGCACTACAGCCAATCAGACGGCCTTATTCAGAAGTGTGAAGACCGTAGGTGTTTTCTGATGCACAGAAGAAATTCCTAGTTGGTTTTGGGTTGCTGTAGGATCAAGGATCAAGGCCATTATGTTGTTGTTCCTCTTTCGGCTGCTCCCGTCAGCACTTGCCACAGCTGATCACTGGTCCGTGTATTTGATTTGGCACAGTTTTTACATCAGATGCCCTTCCTGACACAGCCCTCCCCAATTGTATGCAGGCTTGGGAACGTCACTGAGAGCACTCTGCTTCACACCCTAGCCGGGAATCGAACCTGGGGTGCAGCCGTGAGAGCACTTTGAAGGATCAAGGCCATAATGACCGGCTTAAAGGGTTAACTATATGTGGAATAATCTTAGATCAGGGTAATAGAAATCGGCTGGAGAGATCCCTTTATGCTCTGTCTGTGGGCTTTTTACCTTGAATAATTCTGTCACTGGTGAAGGCCTGCAGCTAGCTGAACACCTCAATGCCTCATACACCTCCAGTTCGGGTTGACGGGGGCAGAACTCTTCATAATAACTCAATTAAGCACTGTCAAAAAGTGCAGTCCTGGTCATGGCCTCATTGCTTTCTTGCTGTCAAGGCTATAGCTGTCAACAAGTGTGAACTTCAGAAGTTGCTACGGTGTTATGATGGCCTCTGGCTGAGCTGAGAAGGTGGTACAGGGTACAACAGCCCATTAAGCTATAATGTCGCCTTGTTTCTATATCTGTCTCAGCTGTAGCCAGCATTAGACCACAAGCTTTATGCAAGGCACACATAATTTGAATCTCCCACGCCAACACCCGCACTTGTCTCTCAGAGAAGGACCCACTCAATATCTTTTCCAGCATATTCTAGTAAGGACTGGAAGCATTCAACTTGAATGGTGCAGCGAACCATAAATCCATATGCAGCAAGCAGCTTTGATATACAGTATTCATAGCCAAACATGCATAAGCAGTCCTAGTACTCCAAGGCAGCCTGGCTTGTTCTTTTTGAGATCTTGTTTCTGTGTGAAACCTTTCTGTAGGATCAGTAGTTCTCTCTGTGTTTTGGCCACATCTGACTTCATGAGCTGATTCAGGTGTCTTAGAACCGGAAAAACACAAAATGTACATTGAAGCGAGTTCCTGGGATTGTTGCTGAGAACCACTTGTAAGTTAAACTGCAGTGTATCGTTGGAAGCAGATATGATTGTTCACTGGAGGGCCTAAATTCCTTGGTCATTTAATTATAAACCTCCCACACTTCTGTGCACTACTCAGTGTTAATTAACCTTCATTGACTGCTTGCTGAATATTAGATTCCAGCCCTATCTCTTGACATTTAAATAGCACTTATAATGTCAAGGCAAAGTGTTTGTGCTTAAGCAAAATGGGGGAAAAATGTTCAGCACACACTAATTGCTTTGTCCTCCACACACTGTCTTGTGTGTGTAGACAGCTGGTTTAAATGACAGGTTTACTCAAGGTGGTACTGAACGTGTTTGCTTTATCTCCTTTCAGCCTCCTAGTTTTGATGCTCATAAATTGCAGTAAAGGGAGAGTTTCACTAAATGAATAATGCCCAGTAAATTTGCACAGCTGGTGAGTGGTAGTGTGTCAGTTGGTGAAAAGTGTAGTGTGTGTAGGGCTGTCTTAAAAGCTAAAATATATATGTGCTGGATTTCCTAAAAACTCTTAGGAGGATGAAATTGCCTGTCTGACGAATCAAGACTCAGGTTATCTGGCCAACAATAGGGAGCTGAGACAGACAAGCAGCTCTGCATCACTTCAATGGCTTCTCTTAGCCTCTAAATGGAAGTCGAGTGCCATAGAGCAGGAGGAATATTGCTTATGCAGATGAGTGTGAGACGGCAACGCAGCCCACAGCCAGTCAGGGAGCTCATTTGCAGGAGATTTTTTTTTTGTTTGGCAGGCAGTAGAGAGTGAAGGAGGCAGAGGAAGAGGAGGAGCTGAAGAGCAGTTATGGTGGGAGGAAAGGCAGTCTTGGATATATCAGCCCTAGCATTGTGCAACTGCCTCTCACTGAATTGGTGTCAGCTAAATTCTTCTCTCTGTGGAATTGCCTTACTCAGCACTGGGAACAAGTATGGGTTGTTAGTTCAGGGCTTGTCTGGGTGGATAATTGGCTTGTGATAGCTTGTCTTCACCAGGTCAACCAACTCCCTTCCAGCCATTGGTTGACCGGCTCATTGCTCATGAGGTCCAAGGATTATTAAGCCAATGAGGCATAGCATGATGCCTTGATCAGGATCTGTATGAGTGGTGCATATGGGGGGTTGCAGGATGATATAGAAAATGCAGAGTAGGGGGAAATCTGCACACAAAATTCAAACTTGAACAGTTTGATGCATGGTTAGATGCGTAAGGACATTGAGCTGTTGGCCAAAAATATGTTAACATGTTTACTCTCACTCACTCAGTTTCAGTAACTGCTTTTATCCTGGTCAGGGTTGCGGTGGATCTGGAGTCTATCCCGGGAACACTGGGTGTGAGGCGAGAATACACCCTGAATGGGACACCAGTGCATTGCACACACACACACACACACACACACACACACACACACACACACACACACACACACACACTCATTCACACCTAGAGGGCAGTTTATATTAACCAATCCATCCACATGCATGAATTATTTGGGAGGTAGGAGGAAACTGGAGAACCAGGAGGAAACCCATGTGGACATGGAGAAAACATGCACAGTAACCCCACACAGTCAGCAACCTGAGCACCACCTGAGCACCACCATGCTGCCCTTAACATATTTAGTGTGTGCAATATAAAGTAGTCTTCATATACAGTATGTTGCCTGGCAGCGTGTTGTAGAAATATGTGATGAAGTAATATGTACTTGTGAGCAAGGTAAAAATATGTCATGTTAAGTATTTATAGATTCAGGCTGTAGCAGTATCTCCCTGCAGACATGCTCCAATATAACCTTAAGAATACCTGCAAACTTGTGAATTTCCACTCCTAAGAGAATGTTCAAACATAAAGTATATGTCCAGCACTGAAATTAAGTACTCTGGGTCCGTTTTCCCCTACAGTCTGAAAACTTTCTTTCAGAAACATCACAAAGGCTTTACTCTCATAATGTCTTATCTTATCGGAGGTTATGCATTTATTCATTTGAGAATGGCATATGAATGCTGTCTCTTGCATAGGAGCAAACGTGTGTGTGTGTGTGTTCTGCATTACTCATCCTTGAGTCACACAAAGCTAAAAGCACCGCTCGGAATTGTAATTGTTAATATGTAAAAACACCAGTCCTAATCTTTTCTGATCTGCCAGATGAGACTCTTTTTGTCGCCTTTTTCCCTTGCCTGCCTGTTTCGCAAAAGGTATTTTTGTTCCATAGGCCCACTGAGATTCATTAATGCACAATAGAGGTTCTCCATCAACTGCTCTATCTAACATGTAAATGGGCTCTTTCTCCCTGGTTTTCCGAATTGCATTCATCCGTAATGCCTGACTCTGTGTTTCGCCCAGAATGTGTGTATTGACCCACTTTAAATTAGCATTACTATTAAATTATCAATCTTACTCATTATATCATCATCGCAATTTATAGCTTTTCATCGCAATTTATAGTGTCAAGAGCCAACCAGCCTTCAATTTATCCATTATGGATTTTGCAATGGTGTCTGTAAATCTTATTCTCATATACAGTTGAGTTTTTTCTAAGAATATTGCTCAGACTGTAACTTGGGTCAAACTTTTGCTTTCTTGTTATCAAGGCGAATCTTTCTGTGAAGACAATACTGGAAATCCATGCCGATGTACAAGAGACTCCACTATGAAACGCTTTCTTAGCCTTAAGGAGTCTTCTCAGACTCATAAAATAAGTGTGTCGGTGTGGGTCTGAATTGGAAATGCACCTTTTAACTCCTTTTTAACTTTTTTTTTTTAAATCCATAAATTATACAATCATGAGGATAACAGCTGAATTATTCAAATTTGAAGCTGAGCAGCTCCGCAAACCACAGAGTTCAGAGCCTTGATTCAGCTATGTTTATTTTCATTAATATTTATAGAGGAAATTACAGGAGATTAAAGTAATAGTATTTCAGGGAGGTCTGTGTTGTATATAAGGCAGTGATAAATGTCAAAGGACAAAACGGAATCCAAACCATAATCCATTGCTGCAAAAATGGTGCATTCTGGGAGATCAGGTCAAGCTGATCAAAATGCCAGATTTTATATGGAGTGTTGGTGCTGCACAGCTCTAAAGTTCATGGTTCAATCTTGTTATCTGGTTAAAGTCTGTGCAGTTTTTTGCTTCTTTTCCCCATGTCTGCATGGGGTTCCTCCGGCACTCTTGTTTCTTTCAATCTCCGTATATTCCTCTATGTGTGTGCTCATGCGTGTGTGTGTGTGTGTGTGTGTGTGTGTGTGTGTGTGTGTGTGTGTGTGTGTGTGGTGTGAATTCAAAAGTATAAAAAAAGGACAGCTAAATTAGAGATATCATATGGCCAGAAAAGTTATATGGATTGGTATAAATTAAGAGTTTATGACTTTATAAATTTGCATTGATTATTCTATGCCCAGTTCAATACTGCTTCACTTAAGCTGAGTGACGCTTCACAATGAGTGTTCTTACCGTTCACACGCCGCCCTGTGAATACCTCACGAGGTAGGTCCTCATACAGAATCTAAAATTTAATGTCATCTGTATTTCTAGTCAAAAAATGTTGACATTCAGGGCTCAGCTTGGAAGATTAACATATTCACTCAAAGAAAAGGAGCTGGGAAAATGTGGACACTGAGGTGATTAAGGTTAATATGACATGCCTATTTTACAGAAAGAGCTGGACATTTTCTCTAACCTTTGTTCATGTTTATGATTCAACCTCATTAACATTTGTGGCTGGTTGCTGGTGCATGTGCAGAAAGTGAAGATAGTTTACTAGTATGAGTAGTACGGGGCAGTCGTGGCCTAATGGTCGGAGAGTTGGGCTTGTAACCCGAAGGTGAACCCGAAGGTCGTGGGTTCGAGTCTCGGGTCCGGCAGGGATTGTAGGTGGGGGGAGNATGCAGAGCACAAATTCCGAGTATGGCTCACCACACTTGGCCACAAAGTCACTTCACTTCACTTCACTTCACTTCAATTAGTACTAGTTTAAAGATGTTACTGAGCAACACCATGCTGATTACAAAATAATCACAGATTGCTTAAACTGATAGTGCTATTGTTGGCTGTTATGCTCAGATGGTGCTCACAATCTGTACACCCTTTTAGCACCAGAATTAGCAGCAGTGCAACAAATACAAGTGGAAGTTGGCTCATAAGTTCAAAACACATTAACAAACCAAAAATACAACAGCAATTCAGAAAACACTAGCAAAACCAAATTACCAAATTACTGAACAACACATTCTCACTGCTGATTAGACATGGTGTGTGACTGTCATAAGGAAAAGGAATTGCATTGGACTTTTCAGTCTCTTAACTAGTTAGTCTAGCTAAAACGATTTAATTCAATGTTAATTATGTTATTATTGTAAGGAGTAATTCTTTCTTCTAAATAGAATCCTTAAAACAGATTTTCGCAGAAGTGTACAGTTGACAGCATGTTTGAAATGATCAGGATATTGAGTCGGAGGTGGATGCAAGTGCAGATGATGGTTTAATAAGTGCAACATGAAAACAAACACTCAGAACATGAACTAGAAGAACTTTGCAAACATGGAGACACACAAGATCATGAGGCGAACACAACAAACACTGGGCAAAGAGTGCTGCAAATGACAGAAGTTAAATACTAACGCTCATTAGACATTGACATGACACAGGTACATGTGATCTCATGATGTGCAGGGGCTGATGGGTAATGTAGTCGTGACAAAAACGACTTCGTGTGATGATGTCATGCTCTTGATAGAAATAAGCATGAATGAAAGCACGAGTAAATTTATTTAGCCTCAGGTTTCCTCATGTTCATTAACATTTTAATCACAGATTGATCACAGATAAACAGTGTTCATCCACAAAACAAAAGCAACTGTGCCATTTTATTTAGTGCTGCACACTCTCTGTCTTGGTACTCTTTTTCCTCTCTATTTGTTTCCTACAGTCTTCTCCATTGGGCAGCGGTTGGGAACCTTTCATTACCCTTCTTATTGATGTGTACATTCAATGATATTCAGCGATCTAATGAATGAGTTACAATTGTATTGGATTTCTGTCTAGCTATTCTCTAAATCTGTAACCTAACTGTAGCCTGTGCACATAGAAGCAGGTTTAATGAACAGAATAGACCAGGAGGGATTGCTGGTTGGAAAACTATGATCTGATCATTTGCCCTGCGCTTTGTTGTGTAGCTACACATACAGCACATTTCTCCAAGGAATGCGGAGACACTGCATACTGTGAAGCTAACGCTCTTCAAAGGGCTACACGTAGTGGCACTAAAAAAAAAAATCCACTGTAGCATTACCACCTGAGTGCTAATGCCTGCTCCTTGAAAAAAAAAAAAGCCAAGCTCTGAAAGAAACAAGCTCTAATGCGGCCTGATTTAAATAGACTAATTAGCCAGCACTGCTGATTTGCGATTGAATTATATACAGATTATATACAGCATTTGATCCAAGAGCCTGGTGTGTTAATATCACCCAGATTAGTGACTCCCTGTAAAACATTTGAATGAATGTAATCCTCTGCCTCCGAAGGATTTAGCATCAGGGCTCCAAACTGGTTAAAGGATTGAAAACGTAAACTAGAAATGGCATTTAGCATGGGAACAAAGACATCTCTGTTACCAGTTGATAATTACATTTTTTTTGTTACATGTAGCCCAATAGCTTATTATTTAAGTTTATCTGTAGATAGATAGATAGATAGATAGATAGATAGATAGATAGATAGTATATATAATTTGAGGATTTTTTCAGAACATAAGCACTTTCTAGATGCAACTGCGTGCAGCACTTGTAGTTAGCTTATATAGTCAATGTGCACATCAGCAGAACCAGAAATATGTGCTCCTATATTGTGCTGTAAAGTGAATTGTTCTAAAAAAATAGCCCTTACAGCCTAACATTTCATTGTAGTGCTACTTTCCACTATCACCTTCTTCAAAGCTGTGAATATAGCTCCAATGTTCCCCCAGGTGACTCATGTTCCTCCTCA
>CM074952.1:13563340-13605938 GCA_037577455.1 Pangasius macronema | reverse complement strand
GCGATGTCTCCCTTGCTGCAGCTTGTTTAGGCAGTTGGGAAGCTGGGAAGGTGAAAACACAGCAATTGCACTCGAGTGTAGACCAAAACAACTGATCTATTACTGTATATGCTTTTCAATTCTTTTCAGTTATCAAAATGTAGAGGTTCACAACAGTAAACGCATTTTCTCTTTTTTGGCTTGATTTTTAAAGTCTCTGCCATTGTCTTGTCCGTTTCCCCCACTCCTTGTGAATGGCGTCCTGTGTAGCTAAGAAGCCATAATACAGTGTAACAGGATAAACGCAGCACAACCACATTTATTCTCACCGTTCACGCCACGTTATGCACGCAGGCCATTTTGTGTTGGGAAATAATTATTTTTAGATTGTTTTCAAACACAGACAATGCATCAGCCAGCTCCCACACTGTGCCTCTTTGCTCATTTAGCAATTTTTTGCATGTTGGTTTGTGTCATGGATTCAGTAATTATCTAAATTATTAAATGCATACATGGAAAATTAATAGGTAATTAAGTCAGCCATCATGATTATCTCACACAGAGTGTGCCTGGCTTGCAGATGGGTTTTCCTGAGAAGAGTATGCACCCTCAACTCTTCTGAATGAGGGAGGAACCACCTACAGCTCAGAGAGGAGACATGAGAAGAGAAAGGCTTGAAAACTCTATGCGTGAAATGCGTTGCAGTGAAGGACCTCTGAGGATCGCCAGAAACATATTAACTCTTTAATACTCAACTATGCACTTTCCTCTGTGACATTTACTGCTTGCCTTAGTGCACAGTTTCAACCCATGGTCTCAACAACTGCCATAAATAAATTAGTCCATTAATATGCTGCAGCATACCTCTGTGACATTTACTGCTTGTCTAAGCTGCTGTCCATGATGTCGACTGGTAATAATTGTCCATTTACATTTGATTAGAAGAAATAAGGCCCTCACTGTGGGTAGACAAAGAATCGATGACATAATGACCGAGAGGACAAAGCTGACCTCATGTGCAGTGCACTCAGCAGTAAAGATGCAGTACTGCAGGGAGCAGATGATCAGATACATAACAAAAGACCACATGGAGTACCTTTATAGAGGTCCGGGTAGGATTGGTCAGAATTCCTTTGCATTTATGACTTTTGGCAGACACCCTTATTTTTTACATTACATTTTACATTTTATCTATTTTAGAGGGGCATGGTGGCTCAGTGGTTAGTACTGGTGCCTTGCACCCCTGGGGTTGGGAGTTCGATTTCCACCCTGTGGGTTCTGGGGTTTTCTCTGGGTACTCTGGGTTCCTCCATTGTAGGCTGATTGGAATTCCCAAATTGTGCCCTGCAATGGGCTGATCCCCCACCTTGTGCCCTTAGTTCCCTGGGATAGGCTCCAGGCTCCCCTGCAACCCTGTGTAGGATAATCAGTATAGAAAATGGATGGATTTTATCTAATTGATACAACTGTGCAGTTGAGAATTAAGGGCCTTGCTGATGGGGCCAGCATTGGCAGCTTGGACGTCCTGGGCTTTGAACTCATGACCTTCCAGTCAGTTGTCCAATGGTGCTATGGTTGTCCTCAAAACCTATTATTCAGCTTTCACAGCCTTGGTGAAAACATGCCAGAATGCAATGCTGGCACTTCCCTTTGCATATATCACCTTCAATTATCATGTATCACCTTGAATACTGACCTACGCACAACAATTTACTATGTACTTTTTACTAATTACTCTTCTATTGTTTTGTAATATCGATATACTTATTAGTGTTATTTTATAAAGTGGTACCTGACTAAATGAAAACATCAATCTACATTATATTATATTGCACTTATCAAAAACAGTTTATACCAAAGACTCACCTGTTCTTCAGTGGATAACTTCACTTGGATGTTGTAGACTTGTACCATAGAACTGCTGCAATAATCATAACAGCTATGATGCTCATACTGTACATCCTTTCAACACACTCATTACTACTTGAATAGGCACAATTATGGAAGAGTAATGGTTTATGATCCCACTGTTTGGTGTCATCCATAAAAGGGTGGGTTCCTTTTTTGTGTCTTTTTCCTTTCAAGGGTTCTTCCACACGTCATTTTTCCTTCCCATTGTCACCTCTGGCTTGCTTGTTAGGGATCTAGATCTACACCTAGATTTTTGTAGAGCTTCTTTGTGACAATGACAATGATTGGAGTATCAAACAAAACTGCTAAATCTAGAACCCATAAATATCATTCAGCATGTTCTTCTACATAGAACCCCACCATAGAGTGTTTCCCCATCAGACAAGGTACCAAGTAGAACCACTCCGGGAAGTTATATCCATTAACTTAAAAAAAAACAACAACTGAAAAACTCATTTTTCTAAGGCTGCACAATTTGTTATTTGACTGCTTCATCCTATCTCTTGACTAAGACTCTTGATAAAGTAATTTCTTGTCAGCTTCTGCAAAAAAAATCACAATTTTTGATATAATATTTCTGATAAAGCCATGATTGGAGCATACTTTATATTCTATACAAACTAGCAATAAAATACAGCCACAAAAAAAAAAACTCATGGCTGAGTTCCACTATTAATAAATATGGAAATGTGTGTCCCTTCATTGACATGGCTGGTCTTTACTTGCGCCATTGCCTTTTTAAAAAAAATCATTTTGCAGTATATACCTCATCTTCCAGCTTTATCAAGCTTCATAAAGCTAATGAAAAGAGGGATTCACTCCCAAGCAGTGCTCTAATTTTGGCAGTTTTTCTTCAGTACATCAAGGCCGAGGCCAGAGCATAAACCATCTTCTTTCTCTTTCTATCAGAAGGTCTTAGACGAGTGTGATGAGAATGTGGTATGATGTGCATATGAGTTTGAAAAGCTTCTTTAGTTTGAAAGCTTCTCTAAACCCCTGTAGCTACTGCATTGCATTCAGCTTTCAAGTCTCTTTCTTTTCGCAATGTTCTGTGTGAATGTGCTATTATGGTGTGGCATTAATGCTGTTGAACAAGCACTCTGCATGCACTCGTGCCACAAAGACAGAAGTTTTATTTGTTTACTGGCTCATTTAATTACATATTTCAATATTTTCCTTTTCACAAAAAGGGAACAGACGTTACACCCTCTAAAAGCCTCAGTGGAGAAAAAAGGGCTATATGAGTAATTACCCTTTTTGGACAGACTATATGTGCACTAAGTTAAATGCAGGTTGTGCTGCGCTTTCTGGGAGTGAATGGGAGTACTGGGTGTTGGACTTACGGCATTGAGCTGTGTAGGAACATTTTATCCAACAATCTTTCATTTGCTTGTTATATATTAGTGTTAGATACAGTATGTCCTATATGTCTCCAGTAGTGTGCCTGTCTTAGAAGCTTCTCAGTTCAGTACATGTTGTGTAACGTGTCTAGACATTTATTGCTGCATATAACACTTATTCCAGTTTACTTATATATTCTTAATAATTAACTTCAGTGTCATGGAAAAGTTTTTAATATCCATCCAATATCTTTCATGACTGCATTATTGTAGAAAAAGTAGGCTTCAAACATCAATAATAATAATAATAATAATAATAATAAAAATAATAGGTGATTGTATTTTGCTATGTATTGGTGCTTATTAAGTCAAAGACCACAATTCTGACAGCAAGTGACAGCTAACGTCTGCAGAAGAACAAGGGTATCCAAGATTCATGAAACAACCTAAACACTGATTTTCATACAGAACTACAAAACCTACGAAAATGTATAGAGTTTTAAACATAAAGCTAGATTATGATTTAATTTGTGTATTGGTTAGGGCAGTGGTGTAGAGTTGCTTTTAACAATGGACATTCTTATTTATAAAGCAGCTTTACAGAAATATATAAATTCAAGATATAAAATTTAAATGTATGAATTTATCCCTAATGAGCAAGCCAGAGACAATGGTGGCAAGGAAAAACTCCCTGAGACCACATGAGGAAGAAACCTTGAGAGGAGCCAGACTCAAAAGGGAACCCATCCTCATCCGGGTGACACCGGATAGCCCAATTATAAATAATTCCCTTCTAAACTGTATACTATATAGTCAAAAAGTGCAATTGTGTAACCACAAAAGTTCATTATAGTTTACACGTGAAGTCTGTTTTGTTGAGGCTATCATCTGTTCACTGATGGTGACTTGATTGCAAAACTGTTTGTGGGAATTACAGTCCTAAAGCTAGTATAGCAATTGTACCAAGCGATCATAGCAAATATTAATTGCAGTCTAAACCAATCGTCATAGTTTCTAAGCGGTACCATCTATGGTAATCTCATTTCACATCAGGCTGTCTGTGTGGGGCCATCCTCAGCAGCAGTGAGTGATTTCCAAATCATGAGAACTCCAACCAGAAGTAGATCATCAGGATGGATCAGGCAGGTCCGGAGCGCAGGATCACTGGCATCTCAGGACACTGTTACTGTCTATGTGGAGCATTTTCTCCCCGTGTTTGCGTGTGGTTCCTGTCTGTTCTCTGGTTTTTACTGTCCAGAAACATGAAGGTAGCTGGAATGGCGAATACAATAAATTGCCCGATGGTGTGAATGAGTGTGTGCATGGTGCCCAGCAATGGACTGATGTCCCATCCAGAGTGAATAAATGAATCATGACTATTAGTTGTATAAACTCGTACTGTCTTTTATAGTAATTGGATTATTGAAATAATAAATAATCTTAAGTAATCTTTGCTTTACAGAATTTCTTTAGAGATTTTTAAGACAGTGCTGTGACCAGACGTATTCAGGAAATTGTAAGATGTTCATTTGCTGCAAAGGTCAAATATATTTGAGTAGTAATTAACAAGGACAGTTTAATGACTCAAAAAGCAACATTTTAATTTATAGTGCAAAAGGAAAATGCTATAAAATATTTATTTGCTGTCTGGTGCTAGATGCCAATGTCATCAAATCCAATTTCAAATTTCTGTGACTAATATTTCTGTAATGGAGTACAAAGATGTTCTAGGCTTGATTTATTTTTCCTTTGGCATTTTTCATGCTCAAACATCCACTCCAGCTAGCTCGATAAAATACTGGCTAAATTAGTCAACTAGCAGTTTTTACAACTGAGAGCTAATAATGCTAATGGCAGTGAAAATACAAAGCAAAAACTTCTGAGTATATGCCTATATACTCTTAAACTACTCAATATATTGGGTCTGGGAGACTCTTAGAACCTCCAGTCCCTCCAGTTTGCCCATTGCAGTCAACTGATAATCAATAAGCATGATTTGTTAACAAAATGTATACCGAGTAGACTTGCTTTTAAATTCGCTTTCTCCTTGGAGAGATGGTATAACTCTCTCTATGAAGCTCTGGGGATGAAAAATGGAATAAAGCCTCTTTAGGCATTACTCCTCAGAAATACTGCCTTAATGGAACAGCATAATTCAGAATGGTGGGTCCCTAACTGTCCGGCAACATGCTGGGTCTAAAGTAATAGCTTGCCATGGGTGTAATGTACTGTATAGCTAATAAACTAAAATGTCAGTCTCTAATTAAAAAAAAAGAACAAGACCTGCTACTGTTTCTCATATGCAATAGTGTTATTTGACTTTATATAAAGTGTAGGTGTATGTGGTGCAGTGTAAGAGACCAGGAAGCTTTTCTCTTCTGCAGTGGTATAAGATGGAAACAGCCTTCAGGCAGGTATTCAGGAATATGTGAAGATTTCTGATGAATGTTAGGGAGACTCTTTAGCCTAAAGCAAAGAAAATGCCTTTGTGTTTGCATGGTATGTATAGTAGGATTAACCCTTTACTGCACATTGTTGCCATATGGCAACAATTTACAAACTACCCCCCTAATTTTTTCATGCAGTAGAGGGTTAAGGTAAATAGAAGCATCAGTAGAACTAGTATTTTTTCTACTTTGTGAATTTTAGTTCTTTAGTTTTGTTTACAATTTAAAAAAAAAGAATGTACAAATAAAATAAAACTGAATAACTGGGTACCTATACATCCAGTTTAAAGTCACATACACGATAGTGCTATAAATCTTTTTTTTTTTTTTTCAGCTTATCCATCATTTAAACTTACCTCAGTTATACAACAGATCTACTCTGAAGAATCTTTCTGATGTGATTTTTTTTGCAGTCATTTCATTGCCAAAAATCAGTGGCACAAAAGTTTAATCCTTTGGCAGGATTATGTTCTTATGCTCTTCTAAAAAAAAAAAAAAAAAAGTACATCCACATTCAAATCTATGCAGCCCAAAGACAGATCTTTGCATACTCTTACAGTGATGCTGCTTTTCACTGATCTGCTCTGAAAGTACGCCCAGATGTTCAATATCATCCTATTCAAAACTTCTTCGTCTCAATTTTTGGTTTTAACAGATGTGAAATGAGAATGAGGAGAATGAAATGAGTCTGTCTACAAAAAGATGATGAATTACAACAAACTTTCTAAAATCCAAAGTAAATTTGCAGAACAGCAGCAGAATTCAGAGTCTGGACATACAGCTGTGTAAAGTAGAATCTGTGTCCAAGCCAAGGATAAAACCTTTTGTGTGCAACATTTATGTTTTTCAGAACATTGCAAAAGCAATCTGTGTAAGAGCAGAACAAGTCTTGCTCATGGATTTAACTTTATATACCTTCAGCATTTTACCTTCATTTGCTCATTAGCGCTACATACTGGACAGGAAGTGAGTTGTACAGCTTTTAGCTTTTATTCATTAATTCAATCATTAATTAACTAATTCTTTCAGTCATCTTCATTAAGCATTTTATCCCGGTCAGGTTTGCCGTGGATCCAGAGTCTATCATAGGAACGCTGGGAGTGAGGGAGGAGTACACCCTGAATGGGACACAAGTCCATTGCAGAGCACACACACATTCATACACTCATTCACACCTAGGGGCAATTTAGAGTATCCAGTTCACCTACAAGCGTGTGTTTGTAAGGTGAGCAGAAACCGGAGAGCCTGCAGGAAAGCTTTTAATAAAGAAAATAAAAAAAGAACAGAAACAAACAGCTGAGCAATGAACCACCAAGTCATCCTGTATTTTGTGGATTAGATTGAATTGATAGAATATTAAACGTTTGTTCATGTGTTATTTGTGGTGCCGCTCTATGAAGCAGATAGCAGCACCACAATCATAAGCCCTGTCAGCTACTAAATATCAGTAAATAAAACAATTCTAGTCTTTATAAATCTGCATGAAGTGAGATTCCGGTTTCTATTTTTCCTCTGATATACACAGTTGTATACAACACTGCTGCTGTAGTTCACCGTTAGCATTTTTAAAGCTGTTATTTTACTGTAAATTTTAGTGTCACTCTCAGTTTATGGCCAGTAACATTTCACTGTCCACAAGTTAGTCAATGCAAACCGCATTCTGTCCCATAATTACGGGTTATCATGAGTTGAGAAAATTGTGTAAAAGCTGAGTGACAGGTTCTCCCCTCCCTATCAGTGTTGTACTGCATTCTGTGCGTAGGCACGACACAATACATTAAAGCTTCCAGCTGCCTGAAAGGGTGGTCTTATTTTCTTTGTTCTCTGTTCTCTATTCTTTTATTATTTATTCTCTACAGAAATCAGCTCAACTTCTTAGGTAGCAGGGATAAATTGCACAGAGAAATGCTGTGGGACCACATATATGACTGTTAATCAAAACATATTTGCACTATGAGACAGGTAATTAACCTACACTGGTATTCATCAGGGAGAAAAATAACAGATGACTGCCATGTTTTATGAAACTTTCGCATGTGATGTTGGCTTTAAATTTGTTCTGTTCTATGCATTTGCAGTTGTATCTATAATTGAGCACAGGACAGGGTATTGATATTATTTCAGGGATATCCTTCATTTGTAATATTTCCATACATTTTTTGATCTGATTGTTCATTAGGTGTTGAATAATTTTCTATAACAGCAGCTCTGACAACAGTGCTGGCTGTAATTTAAGTTACAGGTTTATATTAATGCCCTTATTCTGTATTTTTGGGAGATTTTTCCCTAATTTTCTGCCTAATTTAGTCTTGGCCAGTTGCCATCCACCAGTCAGCTCTCCCCTATCATATCAGAGCTACCAACCAGGAAGGGCGAAGGCTATCATGTGCTTTCTGAGACACATGAAGCCAGCCAACTGCATGTTTTCAACCATGCTGTGTCACAGGGTAGCATAACACACTCGGAGGAAAGCGCTATTTGTCCCCTTCCACATGCCTAAGTTCACAGATGCCCATGATTGGCTCTTGTCACTGTGATTGATAGGGAAGAGAGAGCATTCTATCCCTCCCACCCAGAGATCATGGACAATTTGGTTCATGGCCCTCTGCTTTGCAATGGACCACAACATACCACCCTGTTTTTGATCATTATCCTATAATAGCACTCCCCATTGTGTTTTATTCCTTACTTACAATCTTTCAACCCAACAACAGAGGGTTTCTCTTTTAGAGATAGCTCCTACAGCATTTGCCTAATGGACTGAACTCCTACAACATTATAAACCAAAATGAAACTGCTTATCTGACATGCCACCCTTACTCATTGGAGAGTATATATTAGGGTTGCACAGTGTAACCCTTGATATAGCCCTGCAATAACTATTGTGAAGTTTGACATCCCCATTCCCATTGCCTGAAATAAATTACACAAAGTGTTTCTTTCTAAAGCAAAGGCTTCTTTCAGCTATCAGGATTTAGGATCACGAGATAAGGCCTAGCACTAGTGACATGCATATCCGTCCTCATAAAATATGAAGCAGTAGTTCTGCACTCTATTACACTCATTTATCTGAGCACATCAAATTGTCAACGAATAGGCATTTCACTGAAGCGTTTTTCAATTCTACCCAATTACCTCAAGGTTACAGAGAGTGTACAGCATTGCATAATAGAAATACAGCTTATGTATGATATATGCTGTATATGTATCACAACCACAACTGAGCACATATTTAATGGAAAGCCCAGACATAGCTACCGGCAGACAAAACACCTCTACAACAAGTAGTTATACACAAACTCCCTGGACTTGAGCAAGAAGGAAAGAACAAGAAAGTGCTTTGATTTATTGGACTGAAAGATTTATTAACAAAGCTGCATACCCTTTCTGAACTATTTTATACTGTTATCGCCATTCTCATTTATTTCCTATAGTTAGGATTTGTTCTATATTGTAGGCCGCCTTTATCTTCATACCCAGCACATTTGATCAAAGTGTTTCTGGTCCATGAGGATAAAGCCACTGCTGATGGTGGTATGGAGGCCTGATACTGTGTGACTAACATCACTGATGAGCTGTCTGAATAGAAAGCTTCCGTGCCTGCAGATGTGGCGTTACCATGGGGATGAGACTGTGGAGCTCAGGATAGGCTAAAGCCACGCTTATCCTTCCTTCCCTTTTAAATTGCAAGGCCATACATAGATCTGATGGCAAGAGAGCATGTGTTGTGAAGTATATTCTGAAAAAAGAATCAACAGCTATCTTCCCCTGGCAGTTTTCAGTTTTGAAGTCTCTTTGACACGCCTTAGGCCTTAGTCACCTTAGTCATGACTTGTTCCTGTATCCTGTATGTTTTCTTTTGAACAATAGTCAGCATTTCAATCAGGGCAAGGATCCCTGAGGGACATTTCTTATTTGCTATCATGAACAATAGTTCAGTGTACTGGGAAACACACTGGAATGACTTGTTTCTGCATCTGCAGTGTTTCTCACAAGTTGAAGAAGCATGTGATGTGGATGGAGGATGTAGTTGCAATTTAGTTGATGGATGCAGAGAGGGGCAGAGCGGTTGGGGGGGGTGATCTAGCATTTTGATTTTTTTTAATTAGAAATCATAGGTACTACTTAGCTGTTACAGAAAATTAATCAAAGTGGTGTGGTTCTATGCCTCTTATACCACAGCAAATTGTTAAGGATTACCATTTCTTTATTTATGACAAAATAATGACGTCATACTTTCAGAAAGCACTAAATCCTCTGCCCTAAAAACCTGATGAATGTTACAGCGCGCTGACACCAAAGTCTTCTTCCATAAATGTCTTTCAAAAAAAAGTTTTTCTTTGCTAAATAACTTCATGTATAACACAGCAATTTGTTTATTAGCAGGCTTAAATTACACGATGAGTCATCCTGCAACTTAGAAAGAATAACATATTAGAATGAACCTAAATAAAAACCTGCGAATTAACCTCTTGAATTACAGCTGGCACTGCTGTCCAAGCCATGCTTCTATATATAAAAAAAAACCTAATCAACCCCTTCTGACCAATCAGATTTGAGAATTCAGTGCTGAGGTATAACACCAGACAATTAACAGTGAAGGAGAAGCCTCACTGCTCCTCTGCCCTGTTCTCTATCCTCCCATTTTCCTCCTGCTCTCTTGTCAAGAATATGTCGTGCACCATAAATAGACCTTAATTGGCTTGCTTCTGATCATAAATCCCCCTCCTATTTTTTCTCAGCTCTCCCAGAGCACAAACAATATACTTTTATTATATTTGCAGATACGCTCCATGCTCTTTCAAGGCACTCAGTACCCACTTTTATTTGACTTTGTGAAACCTTTCAGCTTGAGTGGTTACAACAGAAGAAAAGCCTTTTGCTTGTACTGTATTATTGGTAGGATTAGCCTATATAATAGAAGATTGTCTACAATAACTCTGTGTAATTCTGAAAAAGCTAGCATGTCTTCATTTCGTTCTTTATTAAAAATTTATATATCCTTAGTTCACTACTGAAATTGACTGTGATAAAATAAAAAGAGTAATTGTAGCCCTGTTATTTTGGCTAAAATTTTATTGTAACTGTCTATATTTTGGTGTGTTTTTGTTTTTTTTTGGACGTTATGCTTTGTCCTCACTTAGACAAATCCTTAGACAGATCCACTTGCTGATTACTATTTTTGAGATGCCAAACTGAGTCAAACTTTGGCTGTTTTTTTTTTTTTTTTTTTTTAATTATTTAGCAGCCATTTTGCTGTAGCCTCAGTTAGAAATGAGCTCCCCTTTGCGCTGACTACGGTTCTTCAGTGTGAGTTGATATTTTGGAAGAGTTGAGTGAAAGTTTGCATCACAGTGCATTTGCATTGCAGTTGAGACTTCACTCACTCATAAATATTTACAAATGATTTATTATGGCATAGATCACAAAGAGATTTCCGACTGGCTATGCAAATCATTCTAAATACATTGTCAGGAATGATTTTGCCATGTAGTGCCTCTGGTCATAAATAGAAAAAGAGAAATGGAAATGGCAGGGAGGCATTGTCGCACTGGGGGCAGTTTCATTGCCACTGTAAATATAAGGACTGATTTGCCATTCTCAGAAAACCATGTACAAGGGCAATCCATTTTGATGAAGTTTACCAAAAATAAGTCCAATCTCACTTGAATATGTACACTCACATTATGTTCAGAGTTCATAAGTTTCAGAGATGGCACAGTGAGGAACTCTGGATGAATGTTTTTTCTCTGGCATTGTTTATACCAGTATGAATGAATATGAATGAATTCAGATTGCATAGTCTGAATGAACTGCTTATATGTATCCTAAACTGGGCAATCTGTATGTGGGTAAGTCATGAACTATGGATCAGAAGGTCATGAGTTCACCTCCCAGCCCTGCCAAGGTGCCACTGCTGGGCCCTTGAGCAAGGTCCTTAACCCTCAGCTTCTCAGCTTTATAAATGAGATACATGTAAGTCACTCTGGATAAGGGTGTCTATAACGAGTTTTAAATTATTAGGTTTTAAGTGTTTTCTGTCAAAACAAAAACTCATCCAAGTATGATTGATTGATTGATTGATTGATTGATTGATTGATTGGATATTATCATGCATCAATGAGATACATGTTGAGTGAAACAGTAAAATGTCCCTTGCCAGTAAAAGGATTATCTATCTACACCTCAGCCCTGCTAATATCCACAGATCTTATATGGCCCACTGATAATATCATGCTGTGGGAACATTCTGTTATTCCAGAGTCCTGTGCTGTTTTTTCCCTGTAAGAACCCAATTCTCTTCAACAATGACAAGAAGCTAAATGGGATCTTATGCCTGACATTACACCGCAAATGCATTTATCACAGGTCAGCAGCTTCTCGCAGAACCGATGCTGTGCAGCCAACGTTTCAGAATGTGAAACCAGCAGATCCCTACACACTTTTTTATTTCTGCTTTGATATTTCTGCCTGTTTTTTCTTTCACGGTGGAAGCCCATATATTTTTGATCAGATAATGATATTTTGAATCTGACAGAGGCATTGAGGCTTGAAAATTGTTTCATAGGGCAGAACAGAGTTGTGGCCAAAAACAACAGCCTAGATGATTTTTATTTCTTGTGCTGACAGGCAATGCGTGTCATTATGAGTAGATAAAACAATTATAATTGCAACTAGGTGGCACAGCGGGTAGCATTTTCACCTCACAGCTCCAAAGTTTCCAGCTCAGTCATACGTGGGCTTTCTGTGCATGTTCTCTGTGTGTCCTTGGGGGGGTTCCTCTGGGGTCTCCCTGGGGGTCTTCCCACCTCCCAAAAACATGCCAGTAGGTGGTTTGGCTATGCTAAATTGCCCCTAGGTGTAAATGAGAATATGTGTGTGCATGGTGCCCAGCGAAGGCCTGGCATCCAATACAGAGTGTGTGGCAGACTGTATGCAAGAAAAGACAATACAGCCTACAATGCACTTAATCCCTGCGGACCAGCTATCACATCCCAAAACACAGGCTGGTAAGTGCAAGCTATTTGGGACCAGCTAATACTGGTTGATAAATTAGGTGAGATTTGGACATATACGCTAGATCTAGGTACCTCTGTATAACCTCTGTATTTTCCAGCTTATTTATTAATTGACAGAATTGAGATTTTTTTAAATTGCTTTACTGTTGTGTATGCTATTGTGTTAGTCAGATTATTTTTTCATCTAACACCACAAGTCTTCCAGCTTGACCAGCTCTGTTGTGTTTTATTCAGCCTGAGAGTCATTTCTGAGATTTCTCAGCTACGAAATATCGTAGTTACTCAACTTTGATGTGTTTACATACATTAAACTATGTAACATGACTTTACTTACCCTTTCCTCCACATTTTCCTCAGTGTCCATCAAGTGTGAAATCCATCTTGGCACCAACAACAGCTGGCAAACAGTAAACATGTAGTTTTAGTATTTGTGGACTTTAAATGAATTTATTTTGACGAAAGAATGGTGAGTGGCAATTCTTTATGTCATTAGCCGACTGTGTAAAACAGGGGTTCCCAGACTTGGGTCATTGACCCCATGCAGTGTCGCTTGATTTACAAATAGGGTTGCAGGAGAAACTCACTATATCCTCTTTTGTTTCATTAAATTGTTTTACCAATTAATATTAGAAATATTAAAGACAGATTTTGTGTGCTAATATTTTGAAATGTTACTGGGAATCACATTTTGTCAAGTGATATTTAAATTAACATGTGGTATTTTAGTCTTTTTCACTTTTGTGACATGTTGGACAAGCCTAGTTCATCAGAAAAGAATTTACACATTTGCCTGTCCATATGCCACCCCATTCTAGACCTTTATTGAGTACTAGCACTAAATGGTTTTCGCATTACAGTTACTATTGCTAGTAAATACTTTTGAATGTAAGATCAGTGTTTTCGACTTGAGACACAGCCCAACAATCTTGATGTCAACGGAAAGTTTTAAGAGAAACAGAGTTCCTAGGTGTGTTTAACATTGCTGTGTATAAAATCACTAAAAAGTTTACATATCAACTTGGAACCCAGGAGGCACGGTGGCTTAGTGGGTCGCATTGTTGCCTCTTACCTTCGAGGTCGGTGGAATCCTCCGGGTATTCCGGTTTCCTCCCCCAATCCAACGACATGCATTGTAGGCTGATTGGCATTTCCAAATTGTCTGTAGTGTGTGAATGGGTGTGTGTGATTGTTCCCTGCGATAGGTTGCCACCCCATCCAGGGTGTTCCCCACCTTTGCCCCGAGTTCCCTGGGATAGGCTCCAGGCTCCCTCGTGACCCTGTGTAGGATAAGCAGTGGATAAGCAGTATGGAGAAGGGATGGATGAATGGATGGATGGACTTGGAACCCTGATGGGCTGTGATGTTTTGGCTCTGACATGCTGTCTACTAAATGTCTTTTAAATCTTCTGGATGTACATAAGATACGCAACAAGTGTGTGAATAATAATGCCACTCACACTGCCACTGCTTCGTGTTGGGCCATATCACACCACCCTGTCGTGGATTATTTTCCTATAACAGCACACTACAGCACAAGAATTATTCCTCTGTTTTTTTAGTCTTTATGTACACATATGTAGTTTTGACAATGCTCAAATGTTACAGTAGCCCTATATTATAAATCTGGAATTTAAAAAATGTAGGCTTGGGGTCGCAGAAGATTCATAATGTCCATTTGGGGTTGTTTAAGAACCTCTGGGAGAAAATGTTGATTAGACCTGGTAAAGATTTTTCTTGCTGTGGTACACCCACATATTGTTGAGCATAGTTGCTGACTTTTAATTTCTTTGAAGAGCTGTGAAGCTCTGTACTTAAAGAAACTTTGATTTTATAATGTTTGCTAATCATCGACATGTTATTCAAACATTGCTGAGGAGTGTAGATGGAAACGCCAGATGGATAGTGCTTAGGTATGCAAGAGGCAACTGCTTCTGTCTGTGTCATAACGTAAGCTACCTGCATTTTTGAGTGCCTGTACAAATGAATGCTGAGCGCATTAGGGCCACTTTAATAATAAGTCCACATCTAAAAGTGAATTTCTTTCCAACATCATTAAAGTTATTTTACCATACCAGTCTGAATTTATAGTTGCAGGCAGTGTTTCCTTTAGGCCAAGGACATGTGTGAATTATATATTTATGCAGCCCAGATCCCATCTATAGCCAACTCCATGGAGCCCACAAATTTATTACTAACTTATGACCAAGAAGGCATTATGCAAATGTAGGTTGCAGAGACCAACTAAAATGCACTTTGTAAGTAGGACCAGCTACTAAACATAGAGAAAGAAGTAAGCAGCTAGTCATTTTGAGTGCACTCTTTTACCCCCTCCAGGTATCTAAGATTCCAGGAGGGTAGTATAACAGTGCTATCTCACTGGCAAGGGCATTAGATACAGCAAAACAGGCTGAGGTTAGCCTGGTTAAAAGCACTCCAGTGATTAACATGCTGCCATTATAATTTCAAGAAGAGACTCTAGCAGCTACTGGAGCAATACAGTGTATAAACATTGTGTATAATTTCCTTTGCTTGAAAATGTAAATGACCCCCATCATTGACAGTGAAATATTAACACCACATACATGTGTATACTGTGGATACTCATACTGCTTTTTAATGGTGTTTACTCAAAGACCTCCTGAGGCTAGGTCTACCGCTTTCTGAAATGGGGTGAAGTGCTGCTTAGGTGCCAAAAATGAATTAGCTTAGTTTGGTAAATTGTAAAACACTTCACATGGCTCATTTTGAAAGCTATATTACACTACTAATAGGGATTTCCTCATCTGTCTTTATCTAATTATATCAGTGCCTAAAGCTTGTGGAAGGATTTTGACCCTTGAATGGTTTAAGGGGTTAATACAAGAACCAGGACAACATTCAGTGCTATACATTTCAAATTCTAGATGAATGAATTGAATAAATACATAATGTAATATCATTCAAATAATTTGAATATGTTTAACTAAATAAAAAGTATTTATTTTACCCGAAATGTGCTAAGATTAGCCTATGGCATTTTAAATAACCCCTTACGAGCACACACACACACACACACACACACACACACACACACACACACACACACACACACACACACACACACACTTCTCTTGGTATCCTTACCTGGACATGATTAGTAATGCAGCTAATAAATGCTATGCTTACACCTAAGTCTAATCCTAACCCTAGCCTTAACCTGTGATTTGCAATCACCAGAGAGAAAAGCTTCACTATAAGAGTGGAAAACTCCCAAGTGAAATGTCATTAAACATAACAAAGCTGCAATGCACTGAATATAATTCATTAAGGTGCTTGAGCCAGGGATTGAGTCATTACTCATCAAGGTCGGAAATCACTAGCAAAACATGTTTCCAGCACTTTAGAATAGAAAATGATCTGTCAGAAGAATCGCACATGTTAACAACAATCAAATTGCTTTATTACCTTGCTAAATTTTGCTTCCTTTGGTTAAATATAGTGTCCTCACACTAATGATAGCATAAGAGTTGACAGGAGAGAGAGAATAATGGTCGAAGCCTGGATGTTGAAGGCATTAGTCTGAGTCACTATTGTCCTTGTTAGCTAATGGCTGTTTGGACTGGTGCTAATGAGCTATCTAGCATTGTGTCCAGTGCTAGCATTTTGCTGAGTGTAGTGGGAAAGTTTCCAGAGCTAAAGGTGAGACAACCTTGCAGGTTTCAGTGAGAGACCTGCTCTTGCAGCTTTGCTAATGGAGGGCTGCACTTTTCCGGGTCAGTGCTTCAGACTTGTTATCTTTCTCTTTGAGTTAACAGTGTTAAAAAAACAAACAGAATAATTAGTCAGTGAAGTGGAAAAATGAAGCAGCAGGGTAAACCGAAGCCTGAATTGAATACATCTGATCACATCTTGTTTTGTTCTTTCATCTTGTATAAAAATAGAAACCGAACATGAGTTCATGAGAACATCCAGATTACACTGTCGCTCCAATTTGGCAACTGCACACAAAAATTTGCTTTTAATTAACCTCCACTTAGAAAGATTAAAATGTAGGAGCATGGCTGGCACCCTTGCTGTGATAGTATTGACAGCAGGTCAGATAACACTTGTGCAGCATTTCCTCATATTTAGCTATCCGTCAGCAGAAATGTCTGAATGTGCTAAACAGAGCTGGGCAGTATAGCATGTGTGGGCTACTCAAGTTTTCCCTATGTGCAGACTTTCCAGTTAAGCACGGATCCTCGCACAGCAAACAAGTACCTCTATCAGCACAGACGCATCTTTGTCGAGTGAGTTTTAGTCACAGCTTACAATTCACACCCAGTTATCAAACATTATTTGAACCATGCATGACATATATGCCACACATACATATAGCTGTAGGAAAAGGAATGGCTTTTAGATTTCCTGCATCTCTATAGCAACATTATCGACTTCTTCCTGTTTCTACTTGAAAGTGCACCTTTGGCGCTGTCTGACAGTGATCGATACTTGACCTTACAATTTAGCATTTAACATTATGCCTCATTGGACAGGATTGCCTTTACATTCTTCAAAGAGAGAGGGAGGGAGAGAGAGAGAGAGTGAGAGAGAGGGAGAGAGAGAGAGATTCAACACTGCTTCCAAATGTTCAATGTCAGCTTTAAAAATGAGAGTGAACAAAGAACAAGGCTGTGGCTTTGGCGGATGTCCTGTCATTTTGGCAGTCATCATCTCATGGCATACCCTTTAAGGACAATTAACAGCTTGACAGGGAATACTGAGCAAAGAACATCTGTTTCAAGCCTACTGGCCAAGACTTTTCCTGCCAACACTTTACTAAAATGGACAACACATAAAAAAATAAACCTAACATTTTTGTTCTTCTTCTTGTAGAGCATAATCTCTCCCAATGCATCTTCCCTTGTATTATTTATCCACTTTACATACTTGACTTATCAGTATGACTAATCAGTTTATTTGCACCTGTTGCATTAATAGCAGCTGTGGTGTTGGTTATAAGTCCATAAAAGGTGTCTGATCTTCCTAACAGATTTTCACACAAATCTCTGATTATCTGGTTGTTACTGTATGTAAGTATGCTTCTAGTTTCACATATTGTACACTTAGCTGAAAACACGCACCCTGACTGGCTATTTACAATTTAGCAGACAATATTTTGGACAAAATGACAAATTTAGTATTTCAGAGCAAGAGATAGTCAATGAGTTGAAAAAACGTCATGGTACATCTTTTCCAGGGTTTTGGATGAAGCAGTTAGTGGCGAGTAAATGAATGTCCATATGATGAATATTGCCTACGGGACCCAAAAAAGATTTGTGGTTGGTCTACAATATCAATCAAATGGCCTCTTCCTGTGCAGTACCTGATGTATAATTTACAAGACTCTCTAGCAAAATTAGTCCTACTTTAACATAGCTACACTATATGGCCAAAAGTTTGTGCACATATGGGTCTGACCATCACACCCATATGTACTCATTCCAGATTTAGTTGCCCTTTGCTGTTATAATAACCTTCACTCTTCTGCAAAGGCTTTCCACTAGATTTTGGAGTGTGGCTGTGGGGATTTGCTCATTCAGCCACAAGAGCATTAGTGAGATAAGCCACTGATGTCAGGGAGGAAGCCTGGGGTGCAGTCGCCGTTCCAGTTCATCCCAAAGGTGTTCAGTGGAGTTGAGGTCAGCGCTCTGTGCAGGAGTCCGTCAAGGTCTTCCACTCCAACTGTGGGAAAACATGTCTTTATGGACCTCACTTTGTGCACAGGGGCATTGTCACGGTGGAACATATTTGGGCCTATTAGTTCCAGTGAAGGGAAATTGTAATGCTACAGCATACACAGACATCCTTTACAATTGAGTTCTTCAAACTGTGTGGCAACAGTTTGGAAAAGACCCATATATGGGCGTGATGGTCAGGTATCCACAAACTTTTGGCCATATAGTGTATTTTAAACAAAGGAAACATGCTTAACATACTTAACTCGATAGTTGAGACCTAAATTTTGAAAGCAGAGTAAACCGTGCACAGGAACCCATTCAAAAGGCAATGCACTACTGCAAGAATCTGTTCACATTAAACTAATTCTTACTGTACATCCTTTAGTATCTTGACATGTCTTCAAAGGAAACTGCTATTAGCTTTGTTTTCAGTGGCAAATCTTTTTTGTGACTCTTTATCTCAAACTGCAACCTAGCAATAAAGATCCTCCTACATGGTTGCTATTCATTGGATTAACCATCAACAACATATTTCTTAATATATATTTAGCACATTTGGCAAAATGATGAGAATATGTTTTTTGAAGTTGACAATTTGCTGTGACACCAAGTGAAATCAATGAATGCCACTATAAATCCCCATCTCAGAGTGTTTACGAAGATGGATTACCATTTCAGTTTTTCTTACCAAGCTGCAATTGCACACGCTTGAGCACATCCTATTTATGAGCGTGAGCACACCCAAATCCGTATGCGTTTTAATACCAGCATCAAGTTTTAAAGATTTATTTATAATCCTGAAACCTCATATGTTGAGCTCAATGGCACATGCTGCTATGATGCTCTTATTAAACTTGATCTTTTAAGTGGATTGTTGTTATTGGGACTTTGTGTAGGTGACCTTTTCCTAAGTGGGTCTATGTGAACCGATGCCTCTGTTCTCCAAGAGGTAGGAGGTGGATCACTCAATCACATTAGATTTACCTTCACTCCAATAAGGTCACAATCATATTTTCATATCATTTGTAAATAGATTATCTGCTCTCATATATAGTATATTGCCATTGCTATATATTTAGTGGATGGATAAATTGGTTTTTCCTGCATGCTGTGGCGACACTGCTCCAGATATATCATTGCTGATAGGCCTGCTATCATTCTTGTGCACAAAAGAATATTATAATATGCGCACACACACACACACACACACACACACACACACACACACAGAATTCTAGCTCCCTTCACCTTTCTGGTAGGTGGTTGTGAGTTAGTTGTGTAACTTCCACTGTTCTTTATCTAGCTTCTACTATACATAGCTTGTGGGTCATATATTCGGTTTGTTCTTATTACTTCCATACCATACTGATCATTCCCACCATACAATGTGAATTTCTGTAGAAGAGAAAAGAGCTATGCATGAGGGTCCATCTTGCTTTGACAAATCTAGCACACATGATTCAGAGTGACATTTTGGAATGACTCAGTCAATGGATTCAGATGCACCACATGGGAAGAGGAGATCTGTTCATTTCTTCTAGACAAAATAAGCATGTACCACAAGCAGACATGACTACAATCCAAACATGATTAAGATCATTTGTGAATGCCTAAGTTATAAATAGTGACACATCATATGTGTGTATGTTAGGTGTAAGAGTGATTAAAGCTCCATATACAGCAAGATATCAGAAGCCAGGGAATACACTTTTTTTTTTTTTGTTAGTGAAAATGACTTTTTTCATACCATGGCATTAAGTAAGCACTATTAGCAGCAGTAAGTAAGAAGCACAGTGGCCCAGCAGTTAGAGTTGCTGCCTCTCAACTCCAGGGTCTCTGGTTTCTGTGCATGTTCTCCTAGTGTGTGCATGGGTTTCGTCTGCTCTGACCAGGATAAAGCAAAGTTAAGATGAACAATGAATGACTTTTGTTTCACAAGTTGAATTAACATTAATAACCTTGAAGCTTCACTGTTAGCAATTCTATTCTGTTTAACAAACACTGCATGTATATTCACTTTTTTTTTAGAGTTTGCAAAGATTTCTGTAAGGGATGATGCAACCGTTTTGCCCATTTATTCTCCATTTTGGGAATCACCTGCATTAACTTGCCTCAACAAATTAATTTCATGCAGCCTTCCCTTGGATATTGACATTTATGGTAATAATCTAGAGTCTTGGAGTTTATTCCATCCCTCAAATGGGAAAATCAACCAAGTGTGTCACTTTGCTCCCTTTAGTACTACAACGGTAGAACACTTCATTGAATAGACACTAGAGGCTCTTTTCAGGCATATTAGAACAAGGACAGAGTTTGATTATGCCTTACGAAAATCCTTTTTAACGTTTCATGTTAAGATACATTTGTTTTAGTTGTGCTATGTTCAGGGATACAGGGTGGATTGCTATGTTCAGTGCTTTCTGACAGTAAAATGCCTCACATTCCACCTTAAATAGTGTGTTGCATTAAAATTACATACAGAATTTTTTTTTTTTTTTAAATATGTAAATGATTGATATATTATGCGTGCATTAAATGGATGGACATAATGGCATTGACTACATAAAATCCAACTGCTCAGATCTGTTTATACTTCAGCAAGGGTTTGTTGCTTGATGACTCTGTGGTCCCGGCAAACAGAAGTCATTTTTACGAGCAAATAATTTCATTTGGCATTTAAAGTTCATCTATCATGTTCGTTTTCAGACTGGGTCAATATGCCTCACATCTTGACTTTCTGTTTGTTGTAGCTTATTTTTATGTTTACACATTTGAATGTTATGCTAATTATTTTTGCTTTCTTCCTCTCTTTTCTCTCTTTCATGTTCCACCACTGCTGCGTCATGATTTCCCTTACAAAGGTAAGAGAGCTAATGTCATTTAAAAATGAGATCATTTGGTGGATGTAGTACATTAAGGCTCTGATATATAGAGACAACTCCAGAATTACTGTCACCTAAACACTATTTAAAAGAAACATTACACACCTTACAACTTTCCATTCCTCCACCAAAACAACATGCCCATAAATTCTAATTAGTATGATTCTAATATATCCTCTCAGAAACATGTGAAGCAGAACCACCTATTAGGTGCTCCCTCCATAAGAAAAAAGGATGAAAAAAGAACAAGAGCTTTTTACTTTCAAAATTTCACCCCAACTACAACACAATATATATTTTCACAGTATTTGTGTAGGAATCAAATTAAAGGCAGTATCTCAGATACATGAACATATATCCAGAACCTGACAACCCTGCTCACAAGACAAAGACCAAGTTTATTAATATGATATAAATAGGAGGTGCAGTATTTGTTTTTGTTTTTAACACTTACTGTGCTCCCAAATAAAACCATATTCCTACCACGTTTCTGTAGGAACAAAAGACATATGCTTTTATTTATTGAGTTGGTGCGCCATAAACGCCATGCTGTGAACTGGGCATGAAGGGTCGGTTTTTTTGTTTGTTTTTTTCCCATGAAGGGTGCCAATAATTCTGAAGTTGACTGTAAAAAAAAGGTTTTCTGTTCTGTAGTCAACCGTCAACTACCTGCCAGTCTTCTTATAAGCATGCCAGATGGTTGGTGCATTTTGGCTGGCTGAAAGTTGCTGAATTAGCTAGGTCTTGAGGTGGACAGGTATCCCCGAAGCCTGTGAAATCATCGGGGACTGAAATTTGCACTTGGACAAGTTTCTCCTGTACTTGGCATTGCCACCACAGCATTCTCTAACAACACACCTTCAGATATTATATCCCAGCTGGAGCTGAGTTGTGTCAAAGTCTGTTGGTACATACGATGCTTAGCAGTGCATTCCTTTCCTCTATGTCTCTCAAATTGCATTTATGTGTTTTGTCTGATGTCAGCTTATGCTGCTTTAACCATCTATGATATCCTGTCATATCTACTAATATAAAAAGAATTTCATTCAAATATAAATTCATTTTTTTTCTCCAAACCTGTAAATATTCAGTTTTTTTCTGTGCATCGTTAATGATGAAATTGCATTTGTATACAGACCGACAGAATGGTATATTCGTTCCCTTAACATCAATTTGAAAAGAAGACTATAAAGCCTTAGTCAGCATCTTCATCCCAGCAAATTTAATAGGCTGCAGCAGCAGAGGCCTTTCAAGCTGTGTTGGTCCTTCAGGATGATGCACACTACAATGAGGCTCTCGTGCTCTTTGGGGACTCAATTGATGAAGCAGCCTTGCATAGGATAAGTCAAGGGACAACAAGAGCCTATGAGTCATCAGTCTGTGCTGGTGTGTGTGCTGCATCAGACCCAAGTGTGGAGAAAGACCTGACAACCTCTTTAGCTTCAACACCAGTCGATGCAGTTATTTTTATCTGTATTATCATGACACATGGGACAGCTGGAGTTGCATCTTGGCATGCATGATACATGCTTTGGTTATATCTGTGGAATGGCTGCTGTTTGGAGCCAAATTTACACCTTATCTGTATCTTTTCTTGCACCTGTACAATTGCATAAGCCTCTCTTTAAAAGGTAGGAGTTGAATTTTGGGTTTTGTTGTAGTTAATGTATAGCTATCACACTTCAGCTATCAGCAGAAAGAATTGGTCATAATATGTGTCTGAATACCCAAATTCCAGCAATTTAGTGCTATCCAAATATCATTTCATCCAAAATTAGTTTACTGCCCCATATTTCAGTACCAAGATAGTCAAAGTAATGCCAATCATGTGGCGGAAGCACAATGCAAGAAATCATTCATATACAGGCCAGGAGCTTCAGTTAAGGTCCACATTAATAATCAGAATAAGGAAAAAATCTGATCTCATTGACTTTTACTGTGGCTTGCTTGTTGGTGCCAGAAAGCGTGGTTTAAGTATTGGATAAAGAGTTCACACAGAATGGTAGAAAAAGCAAAAAACTCCAGCAAATGGCAGTTCTATGGGCAGAAATGGATTGTTGATGAGGGAGGTCAGAAGAGAATGGCCAAACTGGTTTGAGCTGACAGGATGGCTAGAGTAACTCAAGTAATCACTTTACTGTGTGAAACTGTGGTGAGCAGAAAAACATCTCAGAATCCACAAAACATCAAACCATGAGGCGGATGACATACAACAGCAGGAGCTCACATCAGGTTCTACTCCTATCAGACAAGAACCGTAATCTGAGGCTACAGGTTCATCAAAAGTGGACAGTTGATTGGAAAAATGTCATCTGGTCTGATGAATCTCGATTTTCGCTGCAGCATGCAGATGGTAGGATCACGGACCCTAGGATCTGCCTTGTGTCAACAATTCACCCTGCTGCTGGTGGTGTAATGGTGTGTGGAATGTTTTCTTGGCACATATCTGATCTGAATCCAGTAGAGCACATTTGGGATGTGGTAGAAAAGGAGATTCACTGCATGAATGTGCAGCTGACAAATCAGCAGCAATTATGTGATGCAATCATGTCAACATGGGTCAGAATCTCATAGGAATGTTTCTAACACCTTATGCAATCCATGCCATAAAGAACTCAGGCTGTTCTGAGAGTAAAGTGGGGTTCCTATCCGGTATTAGTATGATGTTTCTAATAAAGTTGCCAATGAGTTTATGATATATTTAAGCCAGCAGACACTGGGAACAGTTTTCTTGTCCTTGAAGATGTTTTTCTTTACCACAGTGACTTTTATATGGCAAGTGTCAGTTAACATGGTTAGACAGATTGACAATTCATTGTTGGATACTTATGCACTGTTTGAAAGAATCCACATAATCACTAACTGCTGTGCAGCTACTTAGTGCTCGTATTCTTCAACAGTGCTAGCTGCTGAGCATCCGCTCCCTGTTGGAGGTGTAGATTTTGACTGGATTTAAAAGGCAGGCTAGCATAATGTGTCCCATGGCTCTGTTCTGGATAAACAATGCTGCTTCTAAATATGTACAGCATTTTGTTGTCCCTCCAAAACAGACTACTCTCTGAGGCCCCTTGTTGATTAAGAGCTAGCAAGGTCATGCTGTCTTTCATTTAAATCCCACAGTGCTAAAACTGAATACTGTCGATGACATTCTGCAAATAATGAGAGTGACACTAGATTTGAATGCAAATTGGAATGTGGCTTTATTTCCTCAATTTTGAAAACATGATTGATTTTCCTTTTTTAATTATGTTTATGCAAACTAGGCTGCTGCCATGTGTAGGTTGTGGTCAGGCCACTATGGGTCATATTCAGAGTTGGGTTACGTGCACGTAGTGAGGATTTAATACGGAAATCGTACACATTAGTATTCAGACTTTAGACCTAACTACAGACTTATACACTATTTAGACAGTTGTATGGGATTTGATTTTGCATGGGGTGGAGATTGCCAAACAAAGGGGCACGTTTCAGTTATTCACAATTCTTGCGTGATATCGGCTTGAATGAGGAGAAGTATTAAGTCCACTGCCACTGTCTAACAAATCATTATAACCACAATATTCAACCCTGAAACACATTTTGGACAATATGTATAGACGTGAACTGCACAAGGGTAATTGTAATAATCTGAATAGGCCGTCTAGAAATTCAGATTAACCACCTGTATATGGATGAAATGACAATAAACTCCACTTTGACTTTGACTTTGACTGTATAAGTCAATTCTGAATATGGAGAACATTTCCTGCATAAATACTGACATTATAACTTACAAACCTAAGTTGCCGACTTAAGTCACCAGCTCTGAGTATGGCTCAACATGGGTAAGAGGATGTGGGATTGGGGGGTGTGGTGTGTGTAAGTAAGTGTCTAGTAAAACAGCTACCTTAAAATCTGCTGTTCAGATTATTCAGCATATAATTATTCAGCATATAAAGAATAAATACTCTCACTAGTACCTCCATTGCTATTGATCGTGACATTTTTTATCCTTTTTTCTATTATTGCTGTACACATTATTCCATTTTGATTGGAGGTAGGTTGTTCTTCTGGAAACGTTGAGGGCTTTATTTTTGAGATAATGCAGCAAAAACAAGGCACAAGATCACAGCATTCACGGTATTGGTCAATGTTGGTGTGACAAATATATTCTTGGTATTTCTGTGATCATTAGTGCAGGCTGTAAGCTGATGATGAGCAGTAAATTGTAAAAACGGTGGGGTTAGAATGAATATATTGTAAAGAACTGTGATTAGGTATACAGTGGTCTTAGCCCTAGACACTTCACCCACAACATTGAGAACAACCTTGAAGGTTTGCAATATGATTGGCTATACATGGTCAGTAGATTTTTTTTTTTTTTTACAGCATTCTGTCTTTGGAGGTCATTCCAATATTTTGTTTAGATCAGTTAATGATTGAGTATATAACATTTCCTCACATTTGCAAAAAAAATTTATCTGGTTGGTTGTTGGCATTGTCAAATAGAAGTCTGGCTTGTGAGACAATGCATTTTTGCAAAATCCAATTAAATCAGCTCCTTTCGTTCCTTTTAAAAAAGGAATATATGCCAGTGGCACAGATATTTTCATAACGACTTATCATTTCTCTCATAGATTTCACATTGCTATTCAGATTTTTATCCACAAGTGAGTTGTGTGTTCTTATTTGTTAAGAATAAAATAGCAGCCCATTTAAATTGAAGTGGGATGACATAAAAAATGAACATACACAAAGCTTAAAGCTGATGAAATAGCATTTCTGGCATCTGGCCAAAAACAGAAAAAAATGACTTAACGTCACTGTAGAAGTATAAAGCATTCACAGATAATATTATAATGAATCATAATTTAAACTCTGAAATTGTTACATTTTTTGAAAAGAAATCAAAGGCTTTTGTTCTAACCCTAGTATTGAATAACCATTCTAGCATGAACGTTTATTAATAAGATGGAATGCTTTGGTTGGCTGGTATTTTATAGTTTACCTTTTGAAGAAACATGTCATTTGAAGAGATTGAAGGTGTTGCCAGGTTTGGGATCCCTGAGGAACATGGTATTTGCATTTCCTTTGTATATAGATAAAAGTGGCTTTAATTGTTTTTGAGGTAACTTTTCCTACCATCTGTTGCTCATTAATGAGAGCACTTATAATGAATGTTTAAGATGTTTTTGTTGGTGTGTGTACAAATACACTCCACACTTAATGTTAACTAGCAGGGCTGGTACCACATGTGTAGTTCATCCAAGCATTAAGATCTGGTCTTGACAGGTGTGGATTATCTGAGTGTGAAAGTTTTGGCTGCTTGTTCCTGGCTCTGACGCTGCTTGTCAGATGCATCCAGATGTGTACCAAGTACATGTGCTTTTCCCTAGCTGGGCATCACAGCAATCTGTGAGCTCAGTTACTTGGCAACAAGTTACTTGGAGGTTGAGATACCAAGATCTCCTGTGAGTTGTTAATGGCGTAAGCTTCATGACCTGAGGAGAAGGAATTTAACCACAGCACATGGCCAGGCCATCTGTGTCTTTGACCCATGTGTGTCTGGCCAGTCTCAGGGAAGCTGTAGTCTATGACTTGGCCTTAACCATCATAGAAAACAATATGTGAATGGGAAACACGAAGGGAGGCTTGTCCAGAAATGGCATTCTGTGTAGGAGCATTTTAAAGTTATCACTCAAAAATACACCAAAAGAGCAATGTTCTTTTTTGCTCAATAAAAACAGTAGATAAGCCCATTCAAATCTGGATTAACTGGTAGTTGTGTGAGTGTTTGAACTCTATGGCATTAACTGATTGGCTAAAGGGCTCACTATTTTTTTATTTATTTATTTTTTTTTGCATAAACGAATAAAGACCTTGGGTTTGATCCTGTGTGGAGTTTGCCATTTTTCCCCAAAAGCATGCCAGTGGGTGGACTGGCTACTTTAAATTGTCCTTAGTTGTGAGTGAGTGTGTGTATGTCCTGCAATGCACCGGAGTTCCATCCAGGGCGTTATCTTGCCTTGAGCCCATTGTTCCCGGGCTCTAGATCCACTGTGGACTTGACCAAGATAAAGTGTTTACAGTAACAATGAATGAGTGAATGGAACAAATACAGTTAGTAGCATATGTCTGTAAGATATCTCAGTGATATAACTGATGTATCTGTAAGATATCTAAGATATAACAGTGTACAGTGCTGGAGACTTCACTCCTAAAGAGTGGGCAGAAACAAAGTTCCTGCTCTGCCTTTGGAGAGAGTGAGACACTTGGTCTGTGTGCTTATTGATATTGCATGAGCGCTGCTGAATTGAAAGGCGATGTTCCGCTCCCCTTAGTATGTTTGACATGCTGATTCAAATCATCTTCTCGCTGTTTTCATCAGCACAGAGTCGCTGCTCTCTTGCAATGCTGAAATCGATGATAGGACACTGATGTCAGATGGTACTACCCACTGTGAGCTAATGGGATATGTTTTCTAACAAAATAACATAGCTAAGTATGAATTTATTTATTTTTTGTAGCTTGAAGCTCTTGGTTGGGATGTAAATGTTATCCATGGCTTGCTAATACGTTCAGGGACCCTAATGAATGATTTGGATATGTATGGCCTTTTATATCTTAAAGGTCCTGTATTGTTTTCAGGCATTTTTATATTATTCCTGAGGGTCTGTGAAACACATTTCAAGCCTTTTTACTCTGAAAATCATGCTTATAATAAATTGACGTATACAGTGCCTTTTCTGCCCTGCAGCTCACAGCCAATTTTCACTGTAAGCCCCCACTAATGTTCAATGCTCATTAATATTCACTAGCTTGCTAATAGCCTTTTCAATGAACAGAAAAGCATTTTGCATATCAATACATGCAGATGTAACCTCTTGTTTCAAATTAACCAGAAATTATTCATTATTTAATGTCAGGAAACTACAAGATATATCAAATACCTGCATTGTCCTGCCCTATGTGTGCTCTCATTGTTGTCCGGAAAGGAATATGTTGTTATCTGAGTATGGGCAGTTTGGAAAGCAGTTGTAGAATTGAGAAAAGAAAAAAATTGGCTCAGCATTTATGGGGAGTTTTGTGTTCTGGGAAAAAAAAGAACTTTTTTGCTGCTTTGCAGTAGTAGTAACACATTTCTCCAGGCTCTTTCCAGTGATCATTTTGAGTTCATGTTGTCTCTCTCAGGAGCTAGGTATATTGTCCCAAATCATAGCCTTCTAGACGAAAAGATCTGGTATGCGCTTTAGGATGGACCCTTTTTGAAAGCTGTGCTGTATGTTGTTTTCAGTTAAGGGCCAATCACATTGAGTTATTATTGCAGTATAAATCAAGTGTGTAACTTCAAATGAGTATAAAAATATAACTGAAGTGCAGATTTCCCAGACGACTTTGCTGCAACACCTAAAATAAAGGGTTCGAGTTAGGGCAATCTTGCAATATTATAGGATCTATATTGTTAAAATTGTTTTTTTCCTCCTTTTTTATTCTACATGGTGTCCCAAAAGTCTCCATACATAGGGGAGATACAAACCTTTTAGCAAAATGTAATTTTATTTACAAAACTTCCTCTACATGATCACCTTTTCTTTGTAAATACGCACAGAATCATCTCCCACTTATGATGAAGTGGTGTTAACACATCTGTTGCTATGCGTGTAATTGCATATCCATCGCAACCTTGTGACAGCTTCCCAGTCATTAGAATGATTTTAACACTTTCTTCTTTTGTCAAAGGCATTCTTAACCCTCTACTGCATGAATTATTTATTTATTTTTTATGGATTTTTATTACTTGAATTAATTCAAGAAATATAAATATATTTCAAAATAAAAAAAAAAAAATTAGGGGGGTAGTTTGTAAATTGTTGCCATACGGCAACAATGTGCAGTAAAGGATTAAAGGCTATCTGGAAGAAGAAGAAAAAAAAAACTCATAAACTAAGTACAGAGAATTTTGTTAGATGCTATGTATGGAGACTTTGGGACACCTGTAGAATAAAAAAAGGAGGAAAAAAACAATTCTAACCAAATAGATCCTGTAATATTGCAAGATTGCCCTAAGTTGAACTGTTTATTTTGGAATGAAGCCTACATATCTACAAAAAGACAATCTGGTAATATAAAATGAAAGCCAGAGAATATCGAGCAGAACTTGTATTGTTGCTGGGTTGCCTAGTGAATAACATTAATCACAAGAATACTGCTTTTTAAGGTAGTGTCACTCAAACCATGGCAACAAGCAATAAGCTTCAGATGCAAGATGCATATTAGTGACCAACATAGCGTGATTAGGTGTTGACACGTATTCCAGAAATACTAGATGGTGCCAGCTTGAAAACATGGTTATCATTTTATGTATTCATGCTTTGTTTTATATATCCACGTTTAGTGTTCTCAGGTATTCAGTGCACATATGTACGTTTCTGTTCAACATTCCCAAGGATTCATTCCATATACCCAGGTTTCATTTTCTTAGATGTTTTACTTATTTCTTAAATGTTTCTACCATACTTATTCAGAAAGAAAGATAAGAAAGAAGGACAACAACAAAAGAAGAAGAACAAGGAGAAAAAAGAAATAAAAAGTGGACGAATGACTCCAGCCCACACCTGTTAAGGGACCCATAGTGGCAAGCAAAATGCCCAAAGTGGGTGTCAGGCTCAATCAGTGCAGGCAGCCAGCTGAATTCTTCCATTTAACACTGATGTACATGGAGAGGAGGAGTCCATAGGGACCAGCCCATAATAATCCACCTGCCTGACAAATCACCTGTGACAAGAAGCATGAACGAGGGACACTGTGTGTGTGTGTGTGTGTGTGTGTGTGTGTGAGAGAGAGAGAGAGCATAGATTTGAATACACACTTTTCCATGGCTCTCTTTATCAGTTGCCGTATGGGTTGGGGAAGGCTGGAAGATGTGGGTTTAGCGGTGAAGTTCTCCACATAATGTGTTCTTCTTCTGGTTTATAGAACATGGGGCACCACAGAGACCATTGCTTCTTCTGTGAGGAGATATTGACAGCTAGCAGATTTCACAAAATATTACAAAACAAACTTAATACATACTTATGAATTATAAATGATAAAGATGTGGGTTTAGGGGTGAGGCTCTTAATCCACATCATGTGTTCTTCTTCTGGTTTATAGAACATGGGGCACCACAGAGACCAGTGTTTTTTCCATGAGCAGATACTGCTGGCAGATTTCACGAAATATTACAAAACTTACTTAATACACACTTATGAATTCTTTTACATTCCTGTAAGCAAGGGTGAAAATTTCATTTCAGCTAAGGAGGGGACAACAAACAGGACATTTTCTCAAGAGCATTTCCTGAAGGGGACATTAAAAAGATAGCACCTTATATTAAAACCCAGACATAAGTAATCGCTCGTACTTCCTCTTTTAGTGCAGGACTTCCAGTTCGATTCTGCACTTGCTTGTAAATGTATTAAAGTAAATGCATTAAAGTATACAAAGTGTTGTATAAAAGTACTACAAGAGTGCTATCTCTGATAATGACCTGTGCTGGGGAAGACATGAACAGCTCAATTCAGGAGTCACTGAGTTATTTGACTCTTTTATTTGACGCTACTGTTATCAACAGAAGCAGCTAATGTTAGCTTGCAAGCAAGCCAGTCTCACGGTTATACCAGAGAACAAACAGCTCCTGAAATAACATTATCCTTGTCTGCATCAGCTGCTGTTGAGGGAAACTGGACACCAGTGGGTAATGAAACAACTAGCTAATCTCAGTGATATTTAACTTCATTCATATGCAGATTAACTTACATTTATGCGTTGATATCCTCCTGACAAGATGCCAGCTCTGAGTTTTCACTGGAGCATCGGAGGCCAAACATTTCTCACATCCATGTTCAAAACACGGGCAAAATACACCCGCTCTAAGTAAACATTTTTGTTTGTGCCAGTTATTAAGGCAACCACCTAACTCCACAAACAATACTAGTTTTACTAGCTAAAATAACCAGAAATAGCCAACCGGAAGCCTTACACAAAACATGTTAACTATCAAGATTCACACACAGTGCTGAATGTTTTTCTTACTCGTCCACATTTATTAAAGTTTGGCGGTTGAGGTGATGCTGTTTCAATTACTGACTTCTTACAAATTGATTGCTATTGTTTTCTTTCCTTTGTCACGTTCCCACCATCATTTTACTTAGCGCTCATTCAGATGATTTTCTTTTCTGTTCCCGTTTTAGAAAAGGGTATACGATTGACTAAGAAAGAACTCTTTGTTTTAATAATGCTTTCTGCATTTCATATCTGAGGAGATGAAGCTCAGGATGGAGAGCTGGTAAGCTAGAGCACTCTCATGCCCACACACAGATGCACACACACTCACTCAGAAACACCAGATGCGATTGCTTTTATATAGAGTGTTCGGTCGCTAACAACATGTGTCTGTGCTTGCACCCGTATGCATGCATATGCACCGTATCTCACATCCACCCACCTACACTACACATGATTCAGCCACAAATGGACGCTTTCAGAGGGACAGATGCAGAAACAGGACATATCCTCACCTTTCCTATTATCTATAATATTCCTGTACAGACTCTTACTGTGTAAGCACACCGTGGCCCTTATTTACTTAAATAAAGCTCTCAAATAATAAAAGCTCTCAAATAAAAGAGTAATAATTTGTGTGTACAGTCTGAAAAAAATATAGCGGTTATTAGACATTTTGTGGGTTAACTGAATAACAGAATGACTGAATGAATTAAGTGAGATGCAAAGTAGAGGGAGGAAATGTATTTACATTAGGATTTAGTATTCGCTAATTGTTATGAATAGTTATAGCGAGGGAAAAAGGGGAAGGGGAAAAAGCATATAATAAAATGGTAAAATAAGAAAAAAGTGTCTCTAATAAGCATGAAGCATTTAAAAATGTTCATATGGTTTAGAAAGATCTGTTCTCTGTGGAAGCCTGTTTCACCAAAAAATGAATGACTGTGTCGAGATACTAAATAAAAACCTTCTTGTTATTATTCGCAGAAGGGTGACAAAATAAAGAAAAAAAATAACATGTAGTGTCTCAACAAGTTGTCGGGCTATAACAAACTCCCAGAACAGCTTTAGTTAACCTTGGCACAGATTCTACAAGTCTCTGTAACTGTACTGGAGGGATGAGCAGCATCAAAAGATAAAAGATATTCCCTCAGTTGGTGTTTTGATGTGGTAGTGGAGAGCGCTGTGAGTGCAAAATCTCTCATAGTTGTTCACTTGGGTTGAGATCTGATGACTGTGAAGGCCATAGCATATGATTTAACTCATCAAACCATTCCGTGAGTCCACAAACCGTGTGGATGGGGCAGGCTCATCCTTGAGGAGAGCACTCCCATGAGGATAGAAATGCTTCATGGTAACATACAGGTGATAATTTAGAATAACTTTGTATTTGTATTCCCTCTAAGGGGAACGGCAGACACAAACCATGCTAGCAAAATGCTAGGAAAAAAAAAAAACTTCATTCATTATGTCTTTCCATTCATTTATTCGGGTTATTGCTTTAATTTGTCACCCATCTTTGTTTTGTTTAATACATGCCCTCCAGTTGTATTGATTTGCACATGCAATCGCTGTCCCTGAAGTGACTTTCAGCCGTTAAATCACACTACAGGTGCTAAATTACTTTATTTGCATAAACAGCACCATGTATTTTGCACTTTCAAGTAGGACCGACCCCTATTTTATATTCATTAAGGAAAAATAGACAAAGCCGTGCTATTTTTCTCACATGAAAACATAACACTGTTTGTAATTCAGATGAACGTTTTTTTTCCTGATGTTATAAAGGATGTGTGTGTGCATGTGTGTGTTTTGTTGTTGTTTTTTTTACATGCAGCCCTTCATTGAACCAGGGCCTCAGATTTACCGAATGCACTCACGGCTTAGCTCCATCCACAGAGCAAAGAAGCTGCTATTTATACCAGCGAAATGGTCCTAACCCAGTAGTGATCCTGCTGGAGGGTGCCTGGGTAAATGCTGCTACCAATTTGCTTATGATTCGGCTTGGGTCACACCGTAACATTCGCACACTCCCTATAGCCAGCTGACTAATTCAGGAAGGAAGTCCAACATGCATGTCTTTAAGTGTAGCTCAGTGGATTGAACATCTTCCAGCACAGGCAATTTGCTGTCTTGGGATATTTCTAATTTGTCTTGTGTGACCAAGGGGATACATTCACGGACACAGATGCTGAGGCAGAGCCCCCTGTGGACCGCACAGAAGCACAAACTCACATACAGAACCATAGACAAGCAAACAAACAGGATCATGTGCAACGTGCAGTTTGTCCCAGAGGTTTTAATTTAGAGTCTTATTGATTAAGGCACTATGACAGCTAATCAGTAGTCAGTGTGACTCCTTGCACTCGACCATTCTGACTCAGTTATGCATTGTCAAGTAGGATTCAACTACAAAGAATACATACAAATATTGCTATTATTTTATAATTAATGTGAATTTGGTTAGTAATGAACAACCGAATGCAAGCACATAATGTACCTTATCAAAGCTGATGGCGAGTAACCAAATGCAATTAGTCCCAGTTCCTGCAGTTTTAGGGAGAGGGCATGGGGTGGGGGCTGGTTGGTGTTAGGGAGGTAGCAAGTGTCTATTATTTACTCCATTTCCTAGCGTTTCCTTTGCACCACTCCCCCTCTCTGTCTGTCTGTTTGCAGGCTTCTGCCAAAGAGAAGGGGTGCTTAATGCTGAATTCTCATCACTGCCATCTTTTTAGTCCTTAATCTGTGCATGTGTGTACATTTGTAATACATTTTGTAGTTATGGGACAGTTTGTAGAATGTAAAATGTCAAGAGCCAAGAGAGAAATCCTTTTGCTTTCTAGACACTGAGGTTAAAATTCGAGTTAGGTTTAGATATTGGGACAGCACTGTTTACCCACTGAATTATATAGTTCACTGGTAAATGTCTATGCAGGTGGTAAAACGAGATTCTGTGTGTGAAGTACATGTACGATATATAACTGTGCAGCCAAGGGACTGCAGCTTCACTATCTAGCCAACTATAGCTTTTATCCTGTTTCATTATTCATGTTGTTTATAGGTTGCTTTGGTGGATCTCCCTCGGTATTATAAACACTATAAATCGCTTTTTAGCTAGCGCTTTTTTCCAAGCCCTGTCTACAGCCCTCAGGGAAATGAAATAAAGATGTTTAGATAGGTACATAAAAGCTAGAATATTAGCATCATTTCGGGTATTGGTCACCAGTAAAGATATTTTACACTGTGCATGTGTCATAATTTAAATAGTAAAATGGTGGTAACATTACACTGCAAAATTAGATTACAGCTAACAACGACGGCTCTTTTGCTAAGCAAAATTAGCTAGATTGGACAATTCCTTCTAGCCAATACACAAATATATAGAGCTACTACCTAGGGAGATAGTTTTCGGTTGTATTGTCTTTATTGCCCAAACATTGCACTTTCACCCCGTCTTTTTTTTTTTTTTTGGTATGGGCCAAAGGTTTTTATTTAGCTCAGTTCATTTTGACATAGCAAACACTCCGCCCATACTCAGTTGTGCAACTGAACAACTGAACCTTGGTCCCCCCCCAAAAAAAATCAGGGTCCCAGTCCTGGTCCAAGTGTACCATGGTCCAGGTTCTAATTATGATGGTCTGCACCAAACTGTGCTGAGTGCTTGCATCTCTGAGGTAAAATTTCATTTCAGACATTTATCTTTTTGGCTCTTATAGAAATTAAGCAGACTGCAGAAGCTGTCGTTCAACCCGTGCCTGCTGCCAGAGAATTATGCACAACAGATGTTCTGCAGTCTCTGTGAAATCCAGCATATGACTCTTTGTCTTAATACTGTAACATAAAGACCACCTTTCCCTGCAGAGCAAAAAGAACAGACAGAGCACACATAGATCAATGCACATGCATTTGTTTTCCTATAAATGACTTAAATGCATTTACAATTACAAATACATTTACAATTTTGTTAGCATCTCATAAAGCAATAAAAAGTGGTCTAAAGCAGCTCCACATGTGTGATTAGAAATGTCAGGAAGTGTTAGTGTTAAACTGGTAGCTTAAATTGTTTACTGACTAAATTATGGCTCTAGAAGTAGCTCTGGAAATACATGTGGAACAATATGTGGGATATATCTGCACACTGGTAACTGGTAGCCAACAACAATAGCCTTCTTTCTTAATATATTTTTTTTTTTAATAAAAATGCGCTTGCATGAAGCACAACTACCAGATTCCCGATGAATCAATTAACAGCTGTTTATGCAAACAGGTTGGTGTGTTTGAAATTTGTTGCAGTAACCAACCCAAAAAAAAACAAACTCTTTTACAGACTGTAGTAAATAGGTATGAAAACATCCTTAATTAATTTTGTGAACGAAATGGCGTCGTACGAAGACTTCTCCATTTTTTACCTATAGTCCTGGAAAAAGTGCGGGTTAACTACAGAGTTTTGCATGGTTAATTAGGTTTTTCAGTAGTACTACTATGAATGAATGTTATAACAGAATATTAAATGATTGAATGGTAAAATGGAACCTATGCCCTATAACCTTGACCCAATATGACTTAGAAACATCAATCTATTTCGGTATTTGTGACTCCACTTGACAGAGTGGTTAATGCTAATTGTCATATATCAAAATTGGACTGATTTAGACACAATTGCCTGGGTCAATTATATTACCCCTGTCAAAATGATTGAAGGCTTAGAAATTAGCACACATGGAAGTTAAATGATAAATTCTCACTGATTTTTTTTTTTTTTCAATTACTAGTCTGCACAATCATATTGACTCCTCAGTGTGGACCTTAAATCATTACCATGCCCCTTTTAACACTCTTTTACAAATAGAGCTCAAATTAGTAGTGAGTTAAGACTGGAGAGTCAATGTTCTCTGTGAACCCACAGGCTTAAATCTCTTTTCTTTCAAATAAGCATTAGCAATAAAAACCTGTGATCATTCTAGTGACTCATCCACTTGCCTAGTGAAAGACACCTTGCAAGCGGAGCTTTCAATTGATCGTTTGCTTCATCAGCCTGAAATTTTTAGACCAAAGATTTTGGAACAGAAATACTTACCTCTAAATTTTTCTCATTTATATAGAAGGGAAGTGATACCTTACCTCTTAGAGTCAAATAATCTTTCGACCGGTGGTTAATGGTGGTGTGATGAGACGTGGGGTGGAGTGCTTGGTAAGACGCCTGTAGGGAGAGTGTGTGTGTGTGTGTGTTGGCAGAAACCCCAGGAGAGCAAGATAATTACCACTGTTATTAATCACATGCCCTGTCTGGTGAGTGGAGATCGCGGATGTGAGGATAGAGAAGTGCCAATACTTAGTGTTTTGTTTTTTTTTATATGCGTGAACTCTCTCTATCAGACAGCGTGGATAGCAAATATCAAAGTACATACTAAACAGATGGCTAAATGATTGGCGTACCACAGGTTTTGTGTCTCCTCATTAGAATATGTGCATATTACATTTACAAGTTATTTGCGTATATTAAGTTGTCCTAGTTTACAGCATTATATACATTGCTCTAGTATCATGTCATTCACAAAGAAACATTAATAAAGTCAAAGTAAACTAATTAACTTACATTGATTACTGTCATCTATTAACCTCTGGCAAGGTCTGACCAAGAATTATTACTCCATGCCAATAAAACTTCTTATTTATTATTTTATGGGAAATTTGCAATTCTCTGAGTAGAATCATTAGAAAAGAAAGGACATGTTTCTTCTATTCTCCGTGAGAGCTCTTGTCTATTTTAAGTACAAATTAATTACCATGGGCTTTTTCAATTTATTCAGTGGCAGATTGGAAATGATGTTTACAGCAGCCACCTCTAGTCCGTGTGGTACCTTATTGTCCAGGTTTCAGAGGAATCACATGCATCTGGATGCATGGCTTACTGGAATTGCTGTTATTAAGCATGCATTCTCTTTGTACCGATGTATGAAGAATGCTCAGATCTTCTTCATGTGAAAGACAAAATGGAGATTAGTCACTGCTTGAACAAATGGCACCCATGGCAAAATGTCTCTCTGAAAAAGACATGCATTAATGAAGGTCTTGAACAATAGTGAACAAATTATTTCTTGTCTTTTGTCTTCTAACACAAGCTATAATTCATAGCATCTTCATGACGTGTTCTTTCTGTCTTTCCTCTTTTATTATTCAGTCGGTACAAGTGGCCTGTTTGGAATGAGGGGACGGAAGAAGAATGACACTCACTCCCTCTGTTGTGATGACAGCTCTTTTCACATCCTCACCAACTCATTAGCTTAATTGATTAATTAGTGAGTGAGGTGGCACGTTAGCTGGCATCACCTCAAAGGCCTATTTTTTGGTGCTGTTGTATTGCAGGGGCATTTCAAAGGTGTTGAGAAACAGTATAAAAAAAGAACATATGGCACTTCATCGGCGTCCACAAGTAGAAACAAGCCTTCGGTGGAGATATATAGAGATAGAGATCTAATGAGACTAGGTTGAACAGTGACCCAGGTGCACTGGATTGTACCACTCTGCAAGATAAAGGGCCAAGAGATTTTGACCTAGAAAGGGCCATTTCTACTATTGATTTTATATCAAACTCTTACTGCTGCAACTTCCTCAGTACAAATGACAAAGAACAGCTAAAAACAGAAGTAAAAAAAAAACTAAGATCTCTGGCATCTCGTGTATAATTTGAAGACATGGAAATTTCTGTATTACATCAGACAAGTGAAATGAAAAAGGGATTCTCTCTCTCTCTCTCTCGAAGCAAGGGACAGAAGCAGGAGAGAAAAAGCACATCACTGTGATAAAGGGAAGCAGCTCAGCTTTGAATGGTAATGATGAAAGTCATATGGAAGAAGAAAAAAAAAGCAGTTTTATTTCAAAGCACTGATTTATGAGTCCTGGGACCCAGGTGGCGAGAATGGTGTGGAGCACTAAAAAAGAACGGTCTCAGACACACAGGTGTACACATACACCATTTAAATTTAAATTCCAAGATGGTTTTCATATAACAGTTTATTAGAATGGACTCGTGATAGATTTCTTAACCTGGGGTCAGTTGTTATTGTAATCACAAATAAATGTTTTAGGAATGAAAACTGAGTGGCATTTATTTAAGCAGCAACCCGGCCATAAAATCGCAAAAATATATTCATCTATTCCGTGCGTTTTCAGCATGACCGGGTATAACGTGGATTTATATGTTTTAACTATTATGCGTTCATTTTCAGTTCATGCTTTATTCTGGTCAGCGTCAATCCAGAGCCTATTTCCAGGAAAACATGAGTGTGGGGCAGGAATAAACCCTGGTCTAGTCTATTACAGGGCATCACGCACATGTATCCACACCAAAGGGCATTTCAGAGTAGTTACTTCACACACAATAATGGGAGGTCAGACTCGAACCTTAGACTCTCTAGCTGACAGGCACTGACACTACCTGCTGCTCCCACACGCCAACATCAACATCAGAATCTTATCCCCCGATCCTTTGGAGAAAGAGCTTTCAGTCTCAGCGTGACTTCACTTGAATAGGTAAAGAAATAACAGCAGTCTTGCGATATTCTATTTTGTACTTTCTATAATATAGCAAAAAAATAAATTCACGCGGTGCTTATTGTGAGGGCAGAAGACTTCACACCATGAAAAGCACTCACCAGCTGTGGGCTATTCACAGATCCGACAGCCCGAACAAAGCGACCCCGAGATTAAGTTTCTTTGATTTTTCTCAGCCATGACCCATGCTAACAGTGAAACCCAGTTCACAAGAGAAAAACCCATAACAAGCTAGAGCTGCATTTCACCTGTCCAGCTCCATCATGTCAAACTAAACAGTTCTTCCTTTTGTCCTCCATCTCACAAAGGCATCAATGCTCTGTCTTCCAGCATATGTCACTATCAGTCGAAAGCTCACAATAGTCTCCCACATGAAGGCAAATGCTCGAGCTATACTGCTCTCTGGGCATCTGCTCCCTCACTAGCTGGCTTATACTGAATGCTGTGCAGGTCAATATAGATAGTCCGAGTACGATGAAACACCGCAGTGCCATTCCACTGATAAAGTTAATTGTTAGTTAGCTTTAAATGCAGTAATTTTCATTGCAGGTAATTGGCTCTTTCTCTTCGGAAGCTGTGAATAAAGCCAGTAGCATTCATTAAATTAGAAATGGTGCAGAGACGTTCCTGACTAATGTAGCGGAATGCTATATGTGCTCCAAGTCCAAATGTGACTTACTGAAATGATACTGATACTTACTTGGAAATGCGAAACACAGAATTTTACCGTGCTGCAATGTGTGTGTGATAAATAAAGGCATCTACATCTACTTGGCAAATGTGTCCGATGTTGCCATAATAATTAATGTTGATTTTTTTTATTTGATTGGTGAGAAGGTTTTGACTGATTGTCAGGCGGACTGACAGTAGTTCCAGAAGTAATTTAAATGATATGATCATGTCAATACGCTATTTCGAATATATTAGCGTTTCTATAGTAACACCGTGCACTGGTGGACGATTAGCATACTCTAAGGCTAATAATAAGTGGACTAAACAATGGTCTTGTTATTTACCAAAGAAAAGCTTCTAATCATGGATTTCATGAAACTTTCTGTAAGGAGATATTCATGGAAGACGTCTCAGATGTCAGCACTGCAATGGCAGAGTGTTCAGGGCAGAGGACTTTACAGTTTTTCTGTTTCTTGGTAACATGGCAAACTGCATTTATTTATCTTATTAACTTTTAGAAAGGGAACAAAGACCGACCACTCCCTTGCGTACGAAGATCCACGATATTCACTATTGTTCTTGATTCAGCAGACCGCCTACAAGGACATTTGTGGGATCGTAAGAGGCAGGATGCAAGTGCGTGTACTCCGTGTGTTGTTTATTAGAGGCTTTCCAAAAAACGTCTTCAAAGTCTGTGGCATGGGTCAAAACACAGGTACGCAGCATTAAGACAGGATAATCCATGATCAAAAACCAGGGAAATAGACACAAGTCAAAACACAGAAACATGGAAACAAAGGAAACCAAGGCATAGTAACTGATGTACTGTATATCAATGTTGAGACTTCGTAACAAGGATAACCTTAGAACATGTGCATATGTAATGGAACAGACGAATTTCAGGGCAGAGGTGGAGATAGGACCAGATAGCAGAACAAAAGATGTCACAATAAGAGCATGGGCAGCGCACGTGCACAGGAAAAGCACATTTGTGACTCCCTTAGACCCTATCAAGTTATATTAATTTACTAATATTGATATTTACTAATTTTTCGTACAAAGAAATTAAAAATAAAAAAGGGAATCATGGGTAAATCTGTGGAATAAGATAGAAAACACTTATACTATTTATAATATTTATAAAAAACAAAATAATCTAGTCCACGCCAGGCCATATCACACCACCTTTCCTGTCTCCAGATCGGATTTGAAGAAGGCAGTGTAAAGGAGGCGTGCAAGTTATCAGACGATATTTATATTACATTCGGAAAAGATATGCAAAATTTTGCTTGACATGACAGTGACATGACGTGTGTGGATGAGAGTGTATGAGGATTACACACAGCATTGTGCCAAGATACCATGAAAAACTCAATAGCTCAAGACGCAATAACATGAACTATCAGGAGAATGAAGGAACATCTGTGAAACCTAACAAGCTGTTGTTGGTATAAATTAAACGTCTCTGTCTTCTTCGATTTATCTTGATGCTCTCGTCCTACAAATGCTCCACGTTTCTGTGTTACTGGCAAATCTACCCACAAGTTTCATTTGCAATCAGAAACACTGAACTTTACTTTTCTTTATGCAACTCTTTACTTTCCACAACTCGCTGTATTAGTTTCAGCGTACTCATACATTAGTGTTTATACATGTCTATATACACTCATTGCCACTTTAATAGGAACAGCTGCCCACCTGCTTATTCATGCAATTATGCAGTTCATCCAATTATCCAGTATTCAATTATCTACATTAAACATAAAAAAAATGACAATGTGGGATGTGTGTGGGTGGAAAGAGTACTCAGGAGATAGGTGGCTTTTGACACAGTTAACACGAGTACAAATAAAAAGTGAGGTGAAAAGTCGTGGGAAGGTTCTTTAGTTGTGTCTTACATGGTTGATTTTTCGGGCCATCGTAAGCTCATGGCCTTTGCCCTGTTCAAGTTCACAGTTTAAGTTCATGCTCCTCGTATGTGTGTGTGTGTGTGTGTGTGTGTGTGTGTGTGTGTGTGTGTGTATGTATGTGCGTGCGTGTGCTACTCTCTCTCTCTCCATATAGCAGCTACTGAAAGCACAAAGAAACACACAAAAGTAGTTTATATACAATCAGGTCCAGAAGTATTTGGACAATGAGAGAGTTTTTGTCATTTTGCCTTTATACACCACCACAATGGATCTGAAATAAAACAATCAAGATGTGATGAAGTGTAGACTTTCAGCTTTATTTTAAGAGCTTCCACAAAAATATGGCATTTACCATTACCATACTATTTTAAGCAAAGTACTTCCATTTTCAGGGGCTCAAATGTATTTGGACAATTGACTGATAGTAGATAATTGACCAGGTGCGGTCCATTCCCTCGTTATTTCAAGACAAATGAAGCAGATAAAAGGTCTGGAGTTGATATCAGGTATTGAGTTGGCATTTGGCAGCTGTTTGAGCTACCGATATGAAGTCCAACGAGATCGCAATGCACGTGAAGGAGGCCATCATTAGGCTGAAAAAACAACATAAATCTATAAGAGAGACAGCAAAAACCTTAGGTGTGTCCAAATCAACAGTTGGGTACATTCATAAAAAGAAAGAAAGCACTGGTGAGCTCAACATCATCGAAAGGCCTGGAGTGATGTGTGAGTGGATGATCGCAGAATCCTTTCCTTGGTGAAGAAAAAACCCTTCACAACATCAGCAGAAGTCAAGAATACTCTGGAGAAGGTAAGCGTATCATTGTCAGAATCTACAATCAAGAGACGCCTTCATGAATGTAAATACAGAGGCTTTACAACAAGGTGCAAATGGTAACATTCAAGAACAGGAGAGTCAGATTAGACTTTGCCAGAAAATATTTTAAAAAAGCCTCCCATGTTTGGAATAAGATTCTTTGGACTGATGAAACTTGTACCAGAATGATGGGAAGAGAAAAGTATGGCGAAATAAAGGAACAGCTCATGATTCAAAGTATACCACATCATGTATTAAATATGGTGGGGGCAGTGTTATGGCATGGGCATGTATGGCTGCCAATGGAACGGGCTCACTGGTGTTTATTGATGATGTGACTGCTGA
>CM074952.1:13522686-13549525 GCA_037577455.1 Pangasius macronema | reverse complement strand
GATATCTGTTTTCATTGTATACAATAGCTTGTTCCATAACAGTGTTTTATTCATTCATTCATCCATCTACAGTAACTTCTTCATCCTGGTCAGGGTCGAGGTCTATCCCAGGAACACTGGGTGCGAGGCAGGAATACACCCTGGATGGGCCTCCAGACTATTGCAGGGCACCACACATACACACACACACACACACACACACACATTCTTATACTCATTCACACCTAGGGGCAGCTTAGAGTGGCCACCTGCCAGCATGTTTTTTTTAGAGGTGGAAGAAAATTCTCTATGAAAAATCTATTCTCATTCTGTTTCACTAGGTCAGGGACTAAGTATAGCATCAAGCTAAAATGGTTAGTACAGCAAGAAAAGAAAAAACACATAAGTCATGGGATTTTTGTTGGAAATAAATTAGAGAAGTGCTAATTCAAGTGCCTGGAGAAGAGGTAGATCTCAGATCAGCAGTCCGAGCTCAGGATCAAACTGGTGACCCTGGAGTTGTCAGTGCTATCCACTGTGCCTTCTGTGAAGTTTAAGTGTACTGCACAGTTATGAATGAGTTGGCTACATATTGTCACTGAGATATTTGTATAGTTTAATATATACTGTATGTACCCATTTGAGGCAGTTTCCTAAACAATCTTGACTGTTAGTAATACACTCTCAGAAAATGGTAATGTTTTTCCTTGTTGCTGGGTTGGTAGCCTCATGGGTGCAGCCTTTCTACCTTTAGGCTCTGATTTAATAATATGCAAAATAACCCGTGTTTGCAAATATTGTGCATGATGCACTAAATCTTCCCAGTATCCTTGAGGAGTACAGATCTCAGACACTCCAGGAAGAGTAAAGTGAAGTGGAAAATAATGCCGACTAGAGGCACTGAGAAACCAACTTTACACAGAAATATTGACTAATAATAATTTCTGAGTATTTTACTAAGGTATTTAGGGTAAATATAAGTAAATTTTGTTATTAAGACTTGGCAAATTGTTTAATTTTGTCTTCTTCTGGTGGGCTTGTTAAATATTTAGTAATATATATTGAGTATATTTAGTCATATTTAGCAATATATATCTATGCTGTTCAGACATAGAATTTCTGTAGATTTTGTTAGTAAATTAGATTTTTTTTTTTTATGTAAATGTACAATACATGTACCTTTCCAGGTACAAGATGCATACTAAAAATACAAAAGATGTACCCTTGATGGTCCCAATTCAATGACAAGGACACTTTTTTTTTTTCAATTCAGTGATAAGGACAATTTCTTTTTTTTTTTTTTTGGACTGAGGATGTATATGCATGGGTAATGTTATGGTTATCCTCCCAATGGCAACAAAGATCGAATGTATCTATAGCATATTTTCCACTGTGCATGCAGCATATGGCAGGAAGAAAACATGATTAATATTGGTTTCAGATAAAAGAGTCATACAGTTCAAATGAACATATTTTTTTTTACAGTATTGCCATCATGCAATGTATTTTAGGTCATTTAGGTAGTATTTTGTTATTTAAATTTCTCACACCTTAATTACGTCATTAGCAGTGAGGACACAGTGTTAGCCCTAGGCAATATTTGATTTAATGTATTGCATTTATTTGTATGAAAATTTTGCCATGAGAATGGGAAACAGTGTTCTTGGTTGTAAAGCAGAACACTGTTCAGCTTGCAGCCTCGGAATAAATTGAGGAAAAGCGGCCATTTTGTTGCATTAGGAGAATTACTGAAAGGGAGGCTCTCTAATGTGTCCATCGGTGTGCTTGCCACACTGTGGCTCTAGCTTTGATGGATGTGAAAGAGTCGTATCTTGCAGACTACTGTAGATCAACCTACAGAGATTAATATTACTCTACTGAGACCTAAATATTTAATTGTCATCATTCACTTAATGTTGACAGAACCTCCAGATTTTGACCAAGAGTATTTATATTTAGTATCCTTTCCCCCCCCAACGAACCCAAGGTGCTTTGAACACCCAACATTCTACTATATGAGAGGTCATTCAAACAGTGGCACATTTTGTTGCCAGAACTGTCAATAAAAAGTCTATTGCAGCAGTTAGGGTTGGTGCCTCATAGCTTCAGGCTCCGGGGCTCAATCCTGAACTCAGGTTACTGTCTTTACAGTAGCACGTTTCACACTTTCTCCCTGTGTCCGGGCTTTTCGTCCAGTTTCCTCTCATCTCCCAAAGACAATCCGGTAAGGTGGGTTGGCTATGATAAATTGCCCGTAAGCGTGAATGTGTGTGTTTGTGTGTCATTGTTTTGCACTGGACTCGCATCCCATCCAGGGTGTATTCCTGCTGGCTCTGGATCCACCGAAGCTCTAAACAAGATAAAATTATTACTTAACATGAATGAATGAGCTCAGTAAACAGAAGCTATTCATCTCATCACGTATTTAGAAGACAAATGTATTTGCAGCATATTTTTTATATTATTTTAACCATGCAGTGTTTTAATCTTTTTTATCTTATGCTGTTGCAAAGTCATTCCAAGTAGTTCCAAAATGGATACATCTGACCTTAGGAGTTGTGCTGATTAGCAGTAAGTAACTTACACCGCTGATGTCAAAATGTAGGACACGCAACATGAAACACAGCACAGGACAAACATTATCTTTCATCCATTATTGAATATTGAATTTGTTTAATATTGACTTAGCATTAAAACAGTTAAATAAACAGGTAAATCAATGTAGTATCAATGAATACATGGCAAAATAAATGTATGCACTTTTCAGAAATTCATTGTGCTTGACGAATCAGCAAGAATCCAAGTTTTGTTTGGCTGTTTATTTCTATTTTTAATAACGAGCCCAAACAGTCCTGTCATAACAGTGGTAATTACACAGATACTGTAGACTAATAATTACTATTTACCTAAATATAAACGACAGATCATTTACATGGATGGGGAAAAAACAAGAGGAGAATGAATTGTCAACAGATTCTTCCAGGTGATTATTGAAGTAATAATTTAGCCCTAAAATAGCCCTACAGTGAAGCACAATATACTCTAAACTATACTCAAGAGTGTGCTCGTTTTCCTATGCCTATGCCGGCTGCTGGTAAACTCTACCGCGCCAGGAGTGGTTGCATTTGCATGAAATTGACTTGCTTAAATACCCATAAAACATTCATGTGGAAAGCTACAGTTGCTTCCTGCTCTTTTTGCTCTCTTTCTCTCTGTTTCCTTCTCTCATCTTTGATGTCCACTAAACAGTGTATCCCCTTGTGTGTGTGTGTGTGTGTGTGTGTGTGTGTGTGTGTGTGTGCGCACATGTTTACAGTTGATCTGAGGAATCTGTATAAATCTAAATAATTGAAGGCTCGAGAGGGATGCAGACGAAGAGTTAAGAGAGCTCATTTTGCAGCGAAGTGCACTCCTGCCACACTTCATGATCTCTTTAACGGCATTGTGTTTATCAGAATCTTTGTCAGGCACAATGGCCGATTTTTTTTTTGTTGAGGCACTGGTGTAAACTTGGGTTACACTGTCACAGATTTAAAACAGAGGACAGACTTCAGTCTCATTGTGACTGTAAATATATTTATAGTGAACAAGAAAAGAGCAAAAGTATGTGGACACCTGACCATCACACCCATATGTGGGTCTTCCCCAAACTGTTGCCACAAAGTTGGAAGGACACAGTTGTATAAGATGTCTTTGTATCTGTAACACTAAGATTTACAGAAATCCCTAAACACCGAAAGTGGACAGTCGAAGACTGGAAAAGGTGATTTTTTTTCCCCTAATCTTCAACTGTACAGTTCGGGTGAGTCTGTGCCAAAGATAGCCTCAGATTTTTGGTCTTGGCTGACAGGAATGGAAGCCACTGTGGCCTTCTGCTGTTGTAGCCCAACCACCTCAACATTCGATGTTTTGTGCATGCTGAGATGCTTTTTCACCATGGCCATAAAGAGTGATTATATGAGTTACTATATCCTTCTTGGCACCTTGAACCAATCTGGCCATTTTCCTCTCTTATCGACAAGGCGTCTCCACAAAACTGACGCTCCTTTTATGTTTTTTATTTTATTTCCTGCCAAAATTCCACCAACATATAGATTTTAGATCATAGAACATGTAGACAACACATGGTACAAACACTTTAGGCCTTGTTTACACAGACTTTCATGGTGCTTACAAGGCTGCACCCTTGTTATGCTAATCCCAGTTTACAGACCACTTCTGAAACATGCCAAACTGCTTCTGAAACAGGTGAGAACCTGGTCTCAGGGAGCCATCTCAGCACTTCAGGACTGCATTGAACACACAAACTGGAATATGTTCATACCACAGCACCACAGACTTGGAGGAAAATGCAGCATCAGTGACTGGCTACATCAGCAAGTGCATAGGTGATGTGACTTTCTTCAAGACCATACATGCAAACCAGAAACTGTGGATGACTGCTGAAGTGTGCTTGCTGCTGAAAACCTGAGACACTGCCTTCAGGCAGCCCTCCATACAGCAAGGGCCAGTCTGTCCTGAGCTATCAAAGAGGAGAAGTGCAACTACGCGCACAGAATCCACAGCCACTTCCTATATACCGAGGACACAAGGCACATGTGGCAAGGCATGCACGCCAACACAGACTACAAAGTTATACCACTTGTCTATGATGGTGATGCCCCCTTCCCAGATGCACTGAATGAATGCACAGTTCGAAGCACAGAGCATATCAGTGGGGAAGACCACCCCAAATCCCACCGACCAACAACTTTGTCTGTCTGCAGTAGACGTCAGGAAGACTCTGTCCAGAGTTAACTAGAGCTGTCATGATTACTTGATTAAACTTGCGTACCCAATTTAAAAAATCCTTGATTACAATTTACTGTTTCGAGTATTTGGCAAAATGTCGGAGGCACGGCAATGCATTGACAAGGGTCTGTGCAATAAATGACAAAGAATGGCAACTGTGTGGGAGCACTTTACATTAGATGTGAAAAACAATGTTGTTGTCTGCTGTCACTACAAAACTGAACTCAAATACCGTAACGTCACATCTTCAATGCTGCAGCACCTGAAAAGATGACATCCAGGTTTCACAGATCCACCGCTAGACACGGCACGGTAAATTCACTACTATATAGATTTGAATAATTTTGAATAATCTTAATTTACACACCTATTTTAAGCACAAGCCCGAAAATTATGTGTATGAAATGTATGATAAACGCCCATCGGAGAGCATAATTTAATATAAAAGTAACATTAATATTATTAGTAATAAAATATAAAGTAATATATTAGTAATATTAAAATATAACTATTATAGGATTTATTTCTATAAAATAATAAAGTATATAGAAATATAAAGTAGACAGAAATAATATCAGATATAATTATCTCACCAAATGTGAAGTAAACATGTGAATTCATCAGTGTTTTTCCAAATGTGCACATTATTGTTCATTGTGTGTTTCATAATAAGGTCATAACTCCCGCTGAGTTTGCATGTTTGTATGGTTACTCATCACACCAATCATGGATTTATAATCACTGTAGCATTTCTGTTGTTAAACACTGGTCAAAAATCAAATATTGAGTGATAGAACCTTTTGAATTATATATAGTTTGGCAAGATTAAATAATTATCTTAAGTGAACTTATTGTATACTTAGGATTGTTCACGTAAGTCTATTTTTATTGTGAATTTAAAGAAATCCGATCACTCGATTAATCGTCAAAATAATTGATTACTTGATTACTAATATAATCGATAGTGACAGCCCTGGAAGCTGCCGGGTGTTCAGGGAATGTGCTGATCAACTTGCAGATGTCCTCATAAACATCTTCAACATTCTTCCATCTTCAAGTTGTCCCTCTATGCTTCAAGATGACGACCATCATCCCTTCGCTGACTAAATAGTCTTTGTCCTGCCTGAACTCACACCTATCATTATAAAGTGCTTCCAGCGGCTAGTCATTCAACACATAATGAAACACACTCTGTCCCAACTGCTCAACAGAGGATGCCATATCTGCTACCATCCACCTTTCTCTGGCCCATGTGGACAAAAAGGACAACTATGTAAAGATGCTGTTCATAGACTACATTCAGTATTCAACACAGTTTGAACATCTCCCTCTGCAACTGGATTCTGGACATCAGGATCCGCAACTCTACCCCCAGCACCACCACACTGAACAGGCCTGATCAGCAACAATGATGAGTCAGCGTACAGAAAGGAGGTGAACCACCAGTGTAGGGATAATAATATATCTTTTAATGTCTTTATTGTCACACCTTGATACCACGGATTGAAGGCATGGCCTTAATTGTCAGGGATAATGGTTTTACTGCAATAGTGAACAAATGGGGCTTAATGGGCACCCTTGATGATTACCCACTCAGTGAAAAATTATTTGACCGCAATAGTATTAGTAGTAGCCAGTGAAGCACCTGGGGGACCTATACAAAAGACGGCTCCACTCTATAATTTTTTTTTAAAGACGTTAAATACATTTAAGGTTTGATCCACTATAATGACTCTGTTTTATAAAAGTTTTATTGAATCTGTATTTTCCTTTTGTATTGTGACATGGTATCGAACTTACCTTGTCAAGCAAAATAGATTAGCCAGTCTTGTAAAGGCAGCTGGGGAAATTATATGACCTACTGACATATTTTATATGTATGTTCTGAGGAAGGCCCAAGCCATTTTTTTGTACTTTGGATCATCCCTTATGCATTGAGTTTCAGATGTTGCCCTTAGGCTGTTGCTTTAGAGTACCAAAAGGTATGACTAAAAGAATTAAAGACTCCTTTGTGGCTGTGGCCATTGGGTTATTGAATTCTACTTGCTCTGATGACAGATAATTTATTGGTAGAAATTTGGTGATCGTATCTTATATAACTTGCAATTTTAGATTTGTATCATATGTATTCTTAAGTCTTTGTATTGTACTGCATTTGTTTTTATTAATACTAAAGTTTTGTATTGATGTGGTTATGGCATGGCATTTTGCTGCAAAAATAGTTTCCCCTAAAGGCACAATAAAGTTGAAGTTGCAGTTGAAACCTACCCGTAGCCAAGAAAATATAACCCCACTCCATCCAATCGGATGCGTGTCTAATGACAATTTCCATGTCTAATAACATTACAACTTCAGGGGTGTCCAGAGATGAGGGAGTGTAAAGGACATTCAGAATATGACTAATGTTAGAGAATAAATGTAGACCTTTTATGAAACCGGTCTGATTGGTTGAAATAATATTAACCAAGGGAAGCTCTAATCAGATAACCAGTATTTTTTTTAGCCAGCATTTAACAAAGAGATTGGTCGATATGAGCTACACTTTGTTGCCTCCTTATCAAGTTTCAGTAAAAGTGTAATCAGCTCTTCAGTAAGAGACTTTGGCAGGGTGCCTTGAGATAGACAGTGTTCAAACATATGAGTAGAAGTGAGGATAATTTGGCAGAAAATTTCTTTCAGAATTCAATTGGGTATCCATCTGGCCCCTGGGATCTTGCTGCTCTGCATCGCTGAGATGGAATTAGAGATTGAAGGGGTTGATCCTTCTTTTGTTCCGATGAAATAGTAGGGACCTTTATTTTATCAAAAAACTCTATCAGTAAAGGCTGGTCTTCAGGTGATTCTGATTTATAAAGGTTGGCATAAAAATTCTTAAAAGCTTTTTTAATGGTAAAGGAATTAACAGATAGTTCCCCAAATTCATCGTTGACATTCAATTTAGGAAATTTTGTGCTGCAAATTTAAATCTGGATTTAAATTGATGGGGTAGGAATCGGCTGGCCTATTCCCCATGCTTACAGAAAAAGCCTCATGACCAAAGATTAAGCCGCTCTGTATGAGATGTTGAAATTAAGTTGTATTGTATATCCTTTCTTTATAAGTTCAGGTGTATGAGAAATATAGTACCTACATTCAGTTATGGATATTGCATCAATTACCACTTGCCTTTCCCTTCCCCTAACATGATATGANAAGTGTCTCCTCGAGGAGAGAGGGGGAAACCTGATCAGTTAAGTTAGAGTTTAGAAAATTGTTGATGGAAATAGATCCAAATTGGCAAAATGATTCATCTGACAGCAACGTCGAATTGAACTGCCACATGTAGCTGGTGGAGTTGGACGAGAAAGAAAGATCAAGTAGTAATGGGGCATGGTCAGATTCTACAATAGCTGAATATTCCACCCTTTTTCATGAGGAGAGGAGATTTTTGTGTATGAAAAAGTAACCAATTATTAAATAACAATGGTGTACATGTAAAAAAAAAAAAGGATACACCTTACCTAAAAGGGGTCTACACACCCAGGCTGGCTTATAAAGGTTGACATTTCAGTTGCCATTTTAGAAGGAACCTGCAACTTAGGATCAGAGTGGTCTAAAATTGGGTTCATTACACAGTTAAGATCCCCACCCAAGATGTAAATTCAAATAAGGCAGAACTGAATTCAGCCTGTTCACAAAGCTCCCGTTGATCCAGTTGGGGCCATACAAATTCACTAGCAAGACCTGGGTATGAAAGAGTTTTCCGGAAACCATAACATAATGACCCTGAGGGTCAGCAATAATACTGGAAACTGAATTCTTTTGTGTATTATTATAGTCGTTCTTCTTGCCTTGGCATTAAACTTAGAATGGAAATATGTCCCACCCATAGTTTCTGTACTCTAAGATGATCTAAATTGAGTTAATGTGTCTCTTGGAGGAAGGCTTTGTCAGTTTTAAGACTCTTAAGATGAGAAAAGATCTTAGACCTCTAACATTCCAGGATTTAAATCTAATTCCTCCCCCCACATGAAACATCTGTCGTAATTTACTGTGATAGAATAAACATTGCAGCTGTGACACATACATCAAAGTAGATCAACCAATCAAAAGAAATAAATTAACCCTTAAAAGTAACTCCACTCCCAGGAACTCTTTATTGCTTAAACTCTACTGTTGAACTCCCAACAACCTAAATGTTGTCACTTAAATTCCACAGTTGTTTATAGATATAAACTGTAATTGAACACAAAACAAAAGAGTAGGGGGTCGCTTGTAGTCCATCCACCGGCATGCTGCTGTTAGCAAATACCCAACCAGGCAGAGACGTGAACAGTCAAAATATAAAAACTGGCACAACAGCCAGCATGTGCATACCTTTAGACCAGTCCAAATCAGTCAGGTAGTACTCTCCTGCAGTGGCACCCATATTAATCCTACACTTATAAAAGGCATTGGCTTCAGATGCTGACACAAAGTCACAGAAGGGCAGGATAAAGAAATGTGAAGCGAATCCCTTTCTGATAGAGTGTATTCTGGATGTTTCTGAAGGCAAGGCACTTTCTAGAGTGTGTTGCGCTTAGGTCAGGGTAAAATCTGAGAGTCTTTCCTTGGTACTGCAGTTCATGCTGCCTGGCCCAGTGCAAAGATCACTCCTTCTCCTAGTATCGGTGAAAACAAACAATACTGGGCCTTGGAGACTGACCATCTCTGGGCTTAGGTGCCAGTGCATGATGTGCTCTGGTGGATTTTCAAATACCTGTTACCCCATGACATCTTTCATCAAGCCCAAAGTAAACTTGATCCGTTCCATTTTCACTGTCCTCTGGAAAATTTACGATCTGAAGATCTGCTCTGCTCGAGCGATTTTCCAAATCAGCTGATTTAACTCAGCTGTGTCTGCCTCTGCTTTAGTAAGAGCCATAAAGTTTTCCCAAACCGTGGTTTCCACAGTCCATGGTGGTTCCCAAACTGTTCTTGAAAAGTATAGACAATTGAATTAGCCCAAGGGAAGACTTAATTAACACGCTCACATTTTCTTTAAGATGTTCATGTTGTCTTCCCAGCTCTGTAGTCTGTAGGTTCAGGATGTTCAATTCCTTGTTGGTGGCTGCATTTTAGCTAACTTGCTACTTATCGTAGCTTTCTTCGAATCTTGAATGGTTTTTGTTTTTGAGTGAGGCATTACCTCAGTTCTGACCAGTTAGAAATGACAGTTACTGTGGGTTAAAGTAATTTAACTCGAAGATAACTAGAGGCTCGCAAACCATCCGCTACTTACATTGCTACATTGGGAAGACCCAAGACTGTTCATGACCAATATATGCTTTTTGTTTTGTTTAATTATGTATAGTGTGTAACCAAATCAAACCAAACAGAAACAAAACCAAAAGTATCCATTTGTCTCTGATTCAGATATGTTAAACTCACTAATTGGTGTGAAAGCATGCTTGGAAAGCAAAAAAAAATAAATAAAGCATTGAAAGTATCTTAATAGAAGAATGGTGTTTGCCAGGTATGGAGGATTTCACAGTACACAGGGCATCATGGAAAAGGTAAAAAAAAAAATAATAATAATAAAAAAGCAGAATGGTGGATGTGTAATGCTTGCATAATATGTCATCAGTGAAGCATCTGCTTATACCACACTCTTAAAGGTATATTTTTAATGCAGATATTTGTTCTTGTAGAGTTACTTAGTCTCATGTACAGTATAAGCATCTAGCTCAACTACCTGCAGTACATCATGTCTGAAAAATTTGCTAATATTTGAAATAATCGAGACTCTTTAAAACCTGAACCTGCGGCATGGTTAGAGGGTACACTACTGTATGCTGGTTTGAATCCTGCCTTAAAAAAATGTGGCAGCTTGCCCATTTTTTTTTCTCGCTATTCTGTATTAGCATCAAGAAATACTAGCAAGGAGATGAAGGTTCTTCCTGGTGAAGCAGAAAACTTGCTCTTGAAATATCACAGGACATCTCTGACAGAAGCAGTCCAAATCAGACTGAAAAGACTTTCCTCCAAAACCCAAACTGGCTTGTGAATTCATTTTTACATAGAAATATCAAGCTGTAGGTTTTAGAATATATTTCGATATGAAGACAGTTCAACCAAAACTGTAAATCCTTTGTATTGTTTTCCACTTGGAGCCTTCATGGGTCAAACTCATGATTTGCAACTTATTTGTAATATGCTATTGAAATATGAAATCTGAAGCTCATTTGACTGAATGGATAAATGCAGTTACTGTGTGCAGCCGCACTTCTCATCAACCTCTGCCTAGCTGTATTCCACCTGAATGATTATTCACATTAGTATCACTCCAAGACACATGAAGAACACATGGTTTTAAAAATGCAGCAAAGCTTTATCAAACAGGGCTTTAACAGGGCTTTATCAAACAAGACACAAAACCCATAGACTATGTTAATGTAATAGATATAGTTAGCTTTAATGTAGTCAGTATTTACCACATTACAGTGATGTTATCATGTGCAATATTATATAATTATTTTTCTTTTATTATTCCTAAGGTGTATAGTCTTTAATACCTGCACTTTAACTGTCTGTGAGCTGCTGTGATAAGTGAATTTCCCCACTGTGGGATCAAGAAAGTTTATCTTATCTTATCTTATCTTATCTTATCTTATCTTATCTTATCTTATCAGTCAGCCTACGTAGCAGCCATTATTTATCAATGGCTTTAATTTATAGGCTAATGTAGCTAACTAGATTAACATATCTAACACAACACATGTATTCACTGGACAACATGAAACAAAAACAAAGGCAAGACAATGCTGCTTTCAAGATATTTATTTTATCTCATTACACTAAAATGAGTTCATCTAGTGGTTAATCCATAATTATTCTAAACAAGAAACATAATAAAGATGCTTACTTAAACCTATCTTCAAGTTAAATTATAAGATTATCTTTAAGACTAAAAATATGAATCCTTTTTGTGGAGAGCAGTCGATCTTGTATGCAGTCTTTGACAATTAGAGCAGCATAAATTCTGAAGGCACTCTTGACCTACACTCATTGGTTCTTGAATGGTTAGATAATTGGACAATTATGGGTGTGTAGCTTCCACAAAGGCTTCTACTTGGAGCCCTTTCTGCTAGGAAAACACTGTGTTGTAAGGGTTCTTAATTTTCTTTTAAGACCGTATCTTTACATATGCAGCATCTCAGAAAAGTTGCTAGTCTCAGAAACTGTGAGTAGCATCCCACAGCTTTGGACCACATCATCCACATGGATACACTGTTCATTTTTCTTGTGCTCAGGATAGAGAGAAAATATTGGCATACATGCACTGGTGAACTGTGATGTATACAAATTCAAGCCAACCAATTCGATAAACCATGTATATTGGAATGTGATTTAAAACTCATAGCACTGACTTAACTATTTACTTTTCAGAATTGGTTAACAGTTAAATCCATAATTCATAGACAGTGATATCAACATTTATCCTCAAGGTTGCCTGAATTTTAACTTGATGCCATGAACATGGTACATCATCTCAGTATCCATTCAAAAATGGTTTCATAAAAATGTTGGTCTTATTGGGAAGTATAAAGTATAATTCATTCTAGGTGAATACCTTTGAACAAGCAAGTTGAATTAAGTTAAATCATTAAATCATTTCTTTTGAACAGACATATCCCAACAAACAACGTTTCTGTGTGATAGATTTAATCTATCTAACTACAATTGGGTAGTCAGACCCTAAGTCCTTAAGTTTTGGCATCAATATGATATCAAAATATCTTTTTTTTTTTCCTGACAAAGATACACGGTGCAAAGACATGAACCCAAGCATTTAGTATTCTGAAAGTAGTTAATAGTCAATAGTCTTTTTCTCTGACCATGAATATTACCATCAGTGTTTATCTCTGATGTATTGGCAATCTGATTAGCATGTCTAACCTTCATAGTTACATAACTAGCTAGGTTGCAACTGCATGTGCCTTTTGAGTGCATTTAGCAACAGACTCTTAGAAAAATATATCTATAATAATTGCAAAAATTGCCTGTCTATGAAGACAATTTAGACATCTGTGGCAATAATTTAATCTGACAATGCAAAACACATTTGTTAGAAGTCTAGCTAGCTAGTGTCAGGATGCTTTGGAATTACTTAAGATGGTGTTATTGCATGAAAAACACAATAAACTAGGCTTCTTAAAGGTAACTAATTATGCAGTTCAGAGACCTGACTGATCCTGGAACAGTAGAGAATGGAGGGTTGGTTAGCGAAATGTAGCTGCCTATGGGTTGTCTGTCATCTCTATTTATCACATCAAATGATGAAATGGGTTTCTTGAATATTGCAGTGGAATTTATTTACATTTCCATCAAATTATCATACTGGAGCCAAGCACTGCTTAGAGTTTTGCATAATCCAGAAGTGCTGGAGCAGCATTCCCAAGTGCTTCAGCCCAATTTAACCCCGGTTTATATGATAGATCACACATGCATTACGCATACCATTAAGGATTACCCTTTTCACACTTAATCGGACCACTTTAACAGATTTAAAACCGTGTTATACTTGATTAGAATCAGATGTAGGCATTAATGATGCATGCACGAAGAGCCATGCTGAGGTACAGAGACCGTTTCACTACGGCGCTAATACTGCTACAAATTACATGGTCAATGCATTGAGGTAAAAATAAATACTTTGAGTTAAAAATGGATATTATAAAGGCTCACTCATGATACGAGTCTGGGAAAAAAAAGATTATACATTATAACGTGCATTACATTTTTTTATCTGGCACTTATCTGCCAGTACTGAAGCATATGGGGAAAATGGGAAATGTGGCAAGAAGTCAATGCTGATTTCAGCACCCCTGATGCCATAGCAAAACTCCGGCCATTCTCAACTCAAACGGCTAATCTTCTCACATGATGACATGGGGAGTCTGAGGGGGGAAAAAAGGAACGATATCAGCTTGATTGCAGGAAGAGATGGAGAGATTGCACTGTGGCAATCTTTAATGGCACAATTACTCAAGCAGGTTTTATCATCACAGGCCTTATCTTCAAACAAACAGCTGAGCGATCATGCTGCTGACATTAATAAGTAAAACCATTTCCCCTGGTGAGAGAAGTGGGCCTGTTGGTAAGCCGTTCTGCTACAGGTTAGCCTGGCACAAACGCACAACTGCCTCATGGCTCCTTTTGATAACTTGTTTTGCTGATTGGAATTTGGCACATGTTTGGCAGTCATTTAGAAAGATTGGGCAAATTGGACATGATATTGTAACAAGAATGCTAAATAAGCAGAGGATGGGTTTTGGCAGTGGGGTTGCTTCTGCATGGGCGAAAGGGTTGCAGCAATCCATTTGACAAATTAGCTTTTTCCCTCGCTGCAAAATGTTTCCAAAAGCTTCTTCCCCTCCCACTCTCATTATTGATTGCAACCATTTGAAGGCCATAATTAGTTCTGTATTAAAATGTGCTATGATACAAGTTGAGGCCATACCTCTTTCAGCATTCATATCTCACTGTGATTTATCATAAGCAGTATTAGCTTGTGCCTTCTGCCTCTACACACACTATTTATATTAGTTACCTTTTAGTGGGTTTTTAGAGTGGATTCTGTCAAGTTTCCAAAAGCTAAGTGGTAAAGTGATATAGAGGTTGAACTAAATGTTTTATTACGATAGAACATATTTAGCCTGGGACAAAACAAATGACCTTGGTACCATAAGCATAATAAGATAAAGTGACATGAACTCATATATTCATGATAATCACATATATTTACACTCCAAAAATTAAAGTGCCAGAAAAAGTTTGTTTCCTAAAGAAAGTTTTGAGTGATTTTAACCATTTTTGGTAGCACCACAAAGAACAATTTTGGTCATTATGTGAAGTATCTTTGTGGTGAATATGATTTCTGCATTTATTGCGGTAAAGAATGATAAAGAACCATAGACTGAAAGGTTATTTCAGAAATGAAAAATAAATCTTTTGGATTTCTTGCTTTTAGGACATTGCTCTAATACCATTTTTTTAGCACCTTTAAGGACACACTTTTGTCATATGTTACATGACTGTGCAATATCAAATTTCTTTTAATATTGTATATCACACTTGAGTTATAAAGGGGTCATGGAAATGACAGAATCCTGGGTATCAAATGGAGGAAATTGCTTTTGGTTCAATTAGCATTGCATGGTAGTGGAAAGGCTCGAAGTAGAACTTTGCAAAGGACACTATGTGCCTTCTGTGTGAAGGTGAAAATTTCCTTTGCTGATTCATATGCAGTTATATTTGTGGACCAGAATATGGTGATTAGATCCTGAATTCTTTTTTTAAGCACTAAATCATTGTGCAGTTCAGTTCACTTAAATGACATTGTTTTGTTGAGTCCAGCATGTTTGTGCTTATAATGGTTTAGTGAAATTATCCAATATTATGCAATAATTAAATTGCAAATATGTGTGCAGGTGTGTGACAGTACATACACCTCCAAGCTCACCTGACCTTTCATGCTTTAGATTGTGATGAAATCTATGAGACCTTTCTTAAGAGACTTCATCTTAAAGACAGGGGAGCTGCTTAAGAATCTGTCCACAGCCCAGTCACTCCAGAGAAAACCCAAATACGCTCATGCTGAAAGACAAAGAGAGAGATCAAGAAGAGGAGAGAGAGAGAGAGAGAGAGAGAGAGAGAGTTGTCTTCAGGAGACATTCATCATCTGGCACTGCAGGATTCTCTCATCTCCGGTTCCTTATACAGGTCCGTTCTCATTTCCCTGTAGCTCACCTCGTGTTCCACAGCATCCACCTCGCAGCTCTTTCTACTCCATTCATGCCTTCTCTCTCATACATCCCATTCTCCTTCTCTCTCTCTCTCTCTGAAACCCTCCTCTTTGTGCTCTCTTCACTCTCTGATCTCTATTATTTCTCATTTTCCTCCTGTCTCGACGTTTTCCGTTATATTGGGCAGATGTTTTTTTGTTCCAGATGAAAAAGTGCACTGCTGCTTCCACCCATGGTTTGAATCAGTATATTGTATACATATTGAGAGAGAGGGAAGGATGGGTAGCTTTTACCTGGATGTGCTGGAGGTCATACTTTCAAAGATTGTCCTTATTTTGACTATAATATGAAATATAGCAGAGCATCAAAACACACACACACACTCACACACACACACACACACAAGTATTACTATATGTGTGAGGATCTTCCACTGACATAATTATTAATGCAACGAGCATTAATGCTATGCCTTCACCTAAACCTAACCTTGACCTCAACATCAGTTACCAAAAAGAAATAGTTTGACTCTTAGATTTTAAATAAACACTGCAGTTTTTCAAGTTAAAGCTAAAAAGCTAACTGGCTGTGACGGCTTGATACGCTGTTGAGGAATGAAAATCCAATATTTATGCTAGCTGTGCCGCTAATGTATTTACTATACTTTCAGTCCTCCACTCCTACTCTAACAGGATGGCTAAAACAGGTTTTTAACTGCCTCTTGAAGTCTGCAGGCTCTTTGCGTCAGTTTTGGCTTTAACAGTTGAAAGTCAAAACATATTTTTGGCCACAGTAACTGTCAAAATACTTTACAGAAAAATGAAGCAGTCTAACATTATGAGGGAACAGTGTCCACATGTGATTTGGACTGACAGGTATAGTCACATAACTTCAACAGTGTAGTGTACCAAATGATAGTTCTTATATAACGCATACTAATGCAAGGAATATACCATGCAACACTGTTGAATTCTCAAATCTGAAAGAGTTTAATTTTCTATAACAGCATGTCTCTTACACACAGGTACAGGCATACACACAGTGCAAAAGTCTGAGACCACATTGAAATTCTGTTGCTTTTTTAGTCTATAATTAGAAATAAACAGGACGTTTTAAAGGGAAAAAAAATACAACGAAATACAACAAAGAAAAGGAAATGTTCAAAATCTTAAATATTCAGTATTCAAGATTCTGTGTTATTTATTGGTCACTGTTTACATTTAAGTACATTTGTGACATTGTGACATTTGTAACTCCTTTGTACAAAAGGTCAGATATTCCTTGAGATTTATCCCTTCCACTGAAGAATGTGTTCAGACAACACACTCATGGTTTTGATCTAATATAAATCGTCAGGTTTTCCACCACAGGTAATATTCAGGACCGAGGACTTTTCCAGTTTCTCTGTAACAAGCAGTTTTTTTGTTGTTTTTTGTTTTGTATTTTTGGTTATTAACTTCAAGAGAGAGAAGAATTTCTACGAGTATATAGAATATATGAATATATGAATATCTGCTATAATGTTAGTGATAACAGGAACTAGCTTGTCTCAAAGACTTTCCACAACATTGAACATAACTATAAATGGATAAAACTTACGTGTCATGCTTTAGTAAAGAACAATCTGCGATGGTTGCCAAGTTGCTGTTGTATAAGAGGAATAAAACACACGTGCACACCCTGCTATAGTTCGATACTATCACATCCCTTGATTATTTTCATATAACAACACACTGTTTTGTACTTTATTCCTTAGGTACAGTGTATATAGGTGGAATAAACACTATGCAGTATACAAATATGCCAGAAAGACTGTCTTTACAGGTTGTGCCAGCAATCATCAGATTCACTATATGTCCAAATGTTTGGGACATCTGACCATCACACACATGTGTTGTTCGAACATCTCATTGTAGATTTAGTGCACTCTTTGCTGTTTTAATAACCTCCACTTATCTGGGAAGGCTTTCTACTAGATTTTGAAGTGTCGCTTGGAGATTTGCCCTTTCAGCCACAAAAGCATTAGTGAGGTCAGGCACTGATATCAGGCGAGGAGGCATTATAACACTTTTCAACAAACCACAGTGCTTAATGCAGGGCTGGCCAATCTTATCCAGAAAGGGCTGGTGTGGGTGCAGGTTTTCATTCCAACCAAGCAAAAGCCACACTTGAGTCTATTGAAAGCCAAGATCAACTGATAAAACAGGTGGAATCCGGCTCCTGCTTGATTGTAATGAAAACCTGCACCCATACCAGCCCTTTATGGATAAGATGGGACACCTCTGGCTTAATGTTTTTAGGCCAGTTATTAAGGCCAAGTCAACATTTACATTTACATTTACGGCATTTGGCAGATGCCCTTATCCAGAGCAACTTACAATAGTGCCTTGAAGTCTATCAAAAATACATTCTGATATTGGTTCACTAGGTCACAAACTAGGAATACCATCAGTCCAAAACTCTGTTTTTTTTTTTTGGTTTTTTTTTTTGGTGTGTATGAGTGTGTGTGTGCGTGTAAGCGCTAACTTAAGTACTTAATGAAGAGGTAAGTCTTTAGACGTCGTTTGAAGACTGCCAGTGACTCAGCTGTTCTAAGGGAAGTTCATTCCACCACCTTGGTGCCAGAACCGAGAAGAGTCTTGATGCATGTCTTCCTTGTACCCTGAGAGATGGTGGGACCAGTCGAGCAGTGCTAGAGGACCAGAGGGAGCGTGGTGCCACACGAGGTGTGATAAGAGCTTTGAGATAAGTGGGTGCTGGTCCGTTTTTGGCTTTGTAGGCAAGAATCAGTGTTTTAAATCTGATGCGGGCATCTACAGGAAGCCAGTGGAGGGAGCGCAGCAATGGGGTGGTGTGGGAAAATTTAGGAAGTCAATACATTGCCTGTCCACAGTATCCAACTTTTTTCAGTACACAATATAGACTCTGTGGTTAAGATAGAACAAATGTCCTAACCTCTGAGATTCCCGTTTACATATTCACTATGTTCTCTGAATTTGCCCATAGCTTTTGCATAAAGTATATAAATCACGTTTGAATGAAAGGACAGGTTAAAATGGTGATGCTGGAAAAATATAACTGTACTGTTGGTTCTCTTACTCTGTACCAGCCTTGCTGTAAACTCAAAACCATGGGCGGGAGGTCATTCTGTTGCTTCATTGTATTGAAGCTTCATTGTATTGCTCCCAGGTTGTGAAATTCTCTGCCTCTTCCTATTTGATTGTTTTAAGAAATTACTTAATCTCTTTAGTGAAGCTTTTAGGTTATAATCTTACAGTTGTTGTTGTCATTGTTGTTATTGTGTTGTCATTGGGATTGCTATCATGGAGTTGTGTTGTTTCTTTTATTGTTGTTTTATACCGTTGTAGCGCCTCAAGTGTAAGAAAGGCGCATTATAAATAAAATGTATTATTATTATAAATAAAATGTATTATTATTTCAGGCAACTATAACTGCATGTAATTTTCTCCACATAATCTCCAAATTATCTGCAGGCATGATCATTTACTAGCAAAATGTTCAGCCTGAGGCAAACACAGGTAAAACATGCATCTAACAGTTAGCATTTCTAAAAATAAATCAAAATAAGGTTAAATGAGAAACTCAGCAGTACATAGGTAGCCTTTATTTCTTAGCTAGCCATAGAACTAAATTCATGTTTCCATGGCAACCTTTTGTCTCTTTTCCATTCTTCTTCACTCTCTAATGTAAATTTGGACTCTTTTTTATCAGTTATCCTGTTTCTGACAGGGACAGAAAGATGGGGAAGGGGAACGGAATTGAGAAAAGGAGGAGAGTTGGAGACAGGAAAAGAGAAACAGATGGAGAAAGAGGGATATTTAGAGAGAAAGACACGTGTGGTCTTACAGTCACTATATAGTAGCCAACTGAGCAGACGACAGAGCTGGAGCAGCCCAGTGAAGAATATTACGCCCTGTTATTTTTTTTCCCAGCGCTGAAACTTCACCTGATGCCACCAATAAGCAGTGCCCACTATCTAGATAGCACACAGAAAGTCTGTAGTATGTGATGCTTGTGTAACAGCATTTTAGCATGCATTATTTCTGAGTATCTATATGAGGTCTGTCTGAATAGAGCTTACAAAAACATGCAAAAAGCATCATACAAAAGCTGTGCAAATGTAGCCTGGCTTTCCTTTATATTTGCTGATTATTATGGTTGGACATAAGTGTCTGGTCTCTTTATCTAACAGACATCTTATCGTGAAAAATACATTATTGAAAATTCTAATTTCATTATCTTAAACACAGGCAAAGGTCAAAACTAGAAGACACCAAACAGGAACATCTAAGGGAACAGTAATGGGGTGAAATGCTGTGACAAAGCCTACAGCAGCAGGGGAGTCCTTAATAATTGTAGAAGGAAATATGAATAAATTTCATGTACGGAAGTGTGAGACAATATGAAATTAAAGAACAGTTGGGGTCCAGATCAATATTCCTTTGTGGAGCCAAGAATAACTCGTTATGCCCCACATAGGCACTAGGAAATTACAGATGAGGCAAAGAGAGTAGGAAAAATTCTTGTGACAGTGTCGCAAGAATAAAATTCTAAAAGTATAGAGACTTACACCTAAGAGCTGATTCTTTTGAACTGTCTGTTTCAATAATCAAAAGTTTGATCCAACCAGGGGAAATTGCCAAAGTGTTCCACATAAAATTCTAGCCTAAATTCACAAATTTAAGATGCCAGAAAGCACAAAGCTTGTGTAATAATACTGTATATTTTTATATACAGCTACTAGAGCATATCGTTAGCCTCATAGCATAATTGCCCAAGTCCTATTTGGTTCAAATATGACTTAGGCAATTATGGTATGAGGCTAAGGATATTAGTCCTTATTACTCATTCTTGCATATCGCAGTGGTCAGTATATTTAAGTGTAAGTAAGTTTAAATGATGTTCTACTAAGTTCATCAACATCTGTCACAATGGAGGTAGGTTTCCACTCATTCAGTGGTAGGCTTTCAAGTTTTTGGTTCCTTTAGTCAGGAAATGGCTGACTGGTGATGTTGGGTTTGCTAAGTAAGTCAGTCTTGTCATTTATAGCTTCAACCTGTATGCAATATCAGCTTGATTAGCTCATTTTGATTTCACTAGTCACAGCTCAGCACGGACTGACATGCAAACAAACAGCACAAAAATGAAGCCAATAGGCCATGTTCTCAGAGAGTCTTTTCTACATGGGATGCCCAGCAAGCTGTGAGTTCCAGAAAACAAATCTAATAGCAAAACAAGAATGACTTCTTTCTACTTCATTACAATGTGCGCTTAAATGCTTAAACTCTGTTTAAGGAACCTGGCACTGGCGAGAGCTTCAGACATGCCATTCATGTATAAATGCTGCTACCTCTAAATGTTAGGGCAGATAAAACGTTGTTCCCTTGGGTAGTTTATTTTTCCCAAATGGATGATTGCATGCTAGCTTGAATGCTTGTTATGTCTTTAGAATATTTTGAATTGAAGAAGATAGCCATGGTCAGATAAGAAGTAAAAACACTCTTAAGGATGTTTTCTTCTATGAAACTCACTCACTTCTGGAGGAAAATGGAGTACTGTACACATGGCTTTAACAGATCTACTTAATTATGCAATGAAACACAACAGGGTGTACACTTGAATGATGGTAGGCTAGCTCTTACAAATGGTTCTCCTCACACAGACACTGGGAGGTCTGCAAAAATGCCAGTCTGCAAAATTGGATCGTCGGCTCTTTTTAAATTGAAATAACTGTTGAGGTATCACAGAGATTGGAGAGCTGACAGGGAGCAGAATTAAGGAATTAAACACAGCATCTGTCTAGGTCCAGTCAGGGAAAGAGCTCCTGTTGACAGGGACTGTACCATTAATTTTTCTCACTCTCCGTCTTTCTCACAAGCCTGTTTACATGTAGTCACCTTGGCTGGGGAGGTTGGGGTGAGGATAATGTTATATCTTGGTGGAGACCAAATGTCCCCACAAGGATAGGAATGTTTGATAGATTTATTTTCTTTTTAAGTTTTACAACAACAACAGGTTTTGTTTAAAAAAAGAGCCAAAAGTTTTCCTTTTGGTTCCTGAGGTTAAGGTTAGGGTTAGGTTTAGGTGTAGGCATAGTATTAATTAGCTGTAGTACTAATTATATCCAAGGAAGGTTCTCACAAGGATAGTAAGGCAAACATGTGTTTGTGTTGGGGAAGGGATTGGGGTGTTGGCGGTGGGCTTTTCTGTCCAACAAAGACAACACCAGTGGTGCTTAAATGCATTCATAGTGCAACTTCAAAATTCAAACAATCCAACCTTTATTATCCTTTCATTACATTGTGCTCAGCATCACCACGATTTCAATACCATGCTGTTTATCCTATAATCATACCTAATTCAGTTAGATGAATTCAGTCAATTCTTTGTTGTTTTACAATGAGAGTATTGCCTTGCAGTACACTCTTAGAAGTTAGAAGACAAAACCCTGACAGATTCAAAAGACGCAAAGATCCTAGCAAAATAGTTCAAAAAAATAAAATTGAATATAATATGAAATATGAAAATATAAAATCGGTTCTTTACAATGCCATTTATGGCATGTCATTTCTCTTCACTTAGCTGAACAAAAGCATTATTATAAAAAACTCTATTGCACGTTATCTTTAAAAGTGATATTCTCTTCATATTGAACTTTAATACAATCCAGTCATGGCGAGGGTTAAAGGTTTTGGTGAGGGACCCAACACTGGATCTGTAGCAGTGTTTTGATTTGAACTGTCCATAAACATCTAAATCACCAATCCCAGAAGCTGAAACTTCATATCTGGAGGTTAATCTATGGTGGGCGATGGGGGCCAATGTGCTGCAAATACAGAAAACACATGTAAATACAGATAACAAATGCAAATGCAGATAACACATGCAAATGTGCAAATGCAGAAAACATAAGCAAATGCAGATAACACATGCAAATGCAGATAACACATGCAAATGCAGAAAACATAAGCAAATGCAGAAAACATAAGCAAATGCAGAAAACATAAGCAAATGCAGCCAACACATGCTAATGCAGACAACACATGCAAATGCAGAAAACACATGCTAATGCCGCCACACAAGAAAATGCAGAAAACACATGCTAATGCCGCCACACAAGAAAATGCAGAAAACACGCGCCAGTGCAGAAATGCTGCAATAAGCAAAAACACAATGGAAATGGTTTACAACAAAACAGAAAGGTTAACAAGAGATGCGTGATGGAAACACCTGACAGACCTTCTGAAAAAGAAGCAGGACTGGTTGTTTTAACACTGAAGTTAAGCCAGCCGCTCTTCCTGAAACCACACTTAATCTAGCCACACGTAAAATTGAACAGAAAAAGATTATAAAATGTTTAGCCTGTATACAAATAAATACCGTGAATTGTTGTGCGTTAGTTTCATTACTTTAGTTTCACGTGCTAGTTTCGTTACTTAAATAACATTTTGTAAGTTGCTTTGGTCATGTAGGAGCCCATGGACACCCACGTTCCCCTTTCAGCACTATTACCACTAATAGCATCATAAAAGCATCAGATTTCTGTATTTGCACGTGTTTTCTGTATTTGCAGTGCACTGGCCACTGTACTGATCATTAAAGGACAAAGCTTGTATAATATCACTATATATTTTTATATACAGCTACTAGAGCATATTAGTACATCACCTTCACAAAAAACACCCTTCTGGCCTATCGCAGTGGTCAGTACATGATGTTCTACTCCACAAGTTCATCAACAGCTGTCACAATGGAGGTAGGTTTCCATTCGTTCAGTGTTAGGCTTTCAAATTTCTGGTTCGTTTAGTCAAGAAATGGCTGACAACAGTGATAATCGTGTCATTGGTTTGCAATCTTGTCATTTATAGCTTCAACCTGCATGCAATATCAGCTTGATTAGCTCATTTTGATTTCGCTAGTCAGAGCTCAGCACGGACTGACATGCGCTTAGCTGAACAAGAGCATTTAACTCTACTGCACTTTATATTTCAAAGTGTAATTTCTCTTAATATTGAGCTTTAATATAATTCTGTCATACAGGTGAAGGTTAAAGGTCTTGGTGAAGCTGATCACTTTTACCCTTGTTTAAGAAGCTGTCAAAACCTGACACTGACTATGACTTTGCTCCTGACCATGTACTACATTACTTACAAGCTCCCGCTGAGTTTCAGTTATATTTCCTTGCCTACCTCTCACCTCTCCTCCTTTTTTCTCTCTCTGCATTTGTGACCTCTGCATCCTGCACTCTCTCATTTCACCGCCTCCCTCCTCTGCCCTGTGATTGTACTATCAGCAACTGACATATATACTTTTTTATTTTTTAAATGTAAAGATAATTTTTATATATAAATATGGCATAATGGATAATTTATGGCATTTTGCAGATGTCCTTATCCAGAAGGAATTCAATCTCACCTGTAGGTCAGACTTGTTTTGAGCAGCAACTTCACTGAGGCTCAAATGAAACACCCGTGCAGTGAGCAGAAAGAGGATGTTTGGCCAACAAAACAGGCGAAGACTCAGTAAAGCGTCAGCCTAGATGCTTTGTCTTGGTTTAAACCAAGAAATTGCTAAATAAAGGGGAAGTGAAGTGAAGTGAAGTGACTTTGTGGCCAAGTGTGGTGACCCATACTCGGAATTTGTGCTCTGCATTTAATCCATCCAANTCTCACCTCAGTCGTGGTATTGAGGGTGGCAGAGAGCGCTGGTCATTCACTCCCCTACCTACAATCCCTGCCGGACCTGAGACTCGAACCCACGACCTTCAGGTTCACCTTCGAGTTACAAGTCCGACTCTCAGACCATTAGGCCACGACTGCCCCAATAAACAGTAAATAGCGTCTAGTATCGCCTATGGTTAAAAATGATATAATTAAAGACTTGTCAGCCTGTAAGACTGTGACAAACCTGTAACCTAATAAGATTCCTCACAGAAAAGCTAACAATTGTTTATTTTCATATCTGTGTACAGATTAACACATCTGTTATCTATGACTAAATTATTTACACATTTATTTCATGCTGTCCTAATTGTCGGTGGATGTAATGAAGCTCTTGTGTAAAATAAATCCACATGTCCTTGTTTTTTTAGTAATATTAAGCTTTAAAAAAAGATCCCTCATGTAACTAAGCAAATTAATCAACAGCATGACTCTTCCCTCTTCTGTAGAGGACTAGTAATAACAATCATCGGCATGATTTATAATCTACCTCTTATTGCACTTAGTGTGACATTCTTCCATGTATTACATATGGAATAACACAATAAAACACAATAAAAAACACCAGTACTGTTTGAAAAATCATAAAAACTACCACTGTTTGACCCGGAATTGTGGCCTCAATTACAAGTCAGTAGAGCTACCCTAATCTCAAAAGGATTCATTCTTATAGAACCATCAAGATGGCATAGTTGCACATGGCCAGGTTTGTCTAATTTCCCTTGAGATATTAGACAAAAGATTTGAGCAGAAACTCATTGTGCAGTTTTGCCTGTTGGTTACATGGTTACATGGAAATCTGGATGTCTACACCAATAACTGTTTTCAGAACAAAGGACATAAGTTTGCCTAGAACACTTAATTAACATACATGAAACAATGGCGAATATTCTCAATAATCTCTAATCACTCGCCATAGCATCTACACAATTGTGAGTGAGTACCACAAACAAACAAACAAACGAAAATTAACCCTTTATTGCATGGCGTTGCCATATAGAAACTATTAATTTATCTCCATTTTTTTTGTATAGGCAATAATAAAAAACGACTTTTTTCTATGTAACTGGAAAAAGGGGGCTTGTTATAATAGTAAGTCATGAATTTCAATAAATAAAATGAAGACATGCATAATTTTTTTGTCTGTAAAAAGACATTATGATACTTTCCACCACTGCACGTTGTTGCCATATGGCAACAATTTACATACTACCCCCCTAATTTTTTTTTACTTTTTTTAAAATATATTTTTATTTTTTTTAACTAATTAAAGTAATAATAATAATAATAATATTTTTATGTAAATATAATAATTCATGCAGTAGAGGGTTAACCTGGGAGCGGGCTCTTTTGGCAGCAGGCACAGGTAATTGCTTTAAGACTACACGGGAAGCCTGGCTTCCCCTAAAGTTTCATTAAACTGCAGCAATGAAATATCTACCAAAGTGTCTATACTGTATTTTTCATCAATCTTGGTGGAATTCAATATTTTAGTGATGATCAAGTGATCAAATATCTCACTGCAATTTCTTGTTTGTTCATTCAACTCAAACTCTTTTCAGCAGACAGTACAGCCTGCATGAAAATCTCCTCTGAAGCCCCGAAGAGACACCCAGTGAAGCTTGTGCATCTCTGGCTGTTTCGTACAATTTTGTGTAGGTGGTGTTTCAATGGGATGAAAGATTAACACTTGTTGGACAAGAGGTTTTTCACACATCTTTTTGAGCCACACCTGGATGCACAGGCTTCACTGGGAGTGAATAATGTTTGGGTGAGTGCGTGCTTGCACAACAAAAACACATCTCAATGTTTTATTGGACAGAGCATTCTTCATTCGTCCCGCCTCTGGACATATGGCTCCGTGGGATGATTTGTCGACCTCTCAAATAAGGGGAACGTCGTAACTGGCTGCCAAATACATAATGTGGAACGAACATGATTGACATCTGAAACTTAAACCTATCAGCACCAGTGGGAATCGCTTGGAGCCTGTAGCAGTGGTGTAATTTGTAAATATTGTAAATAAACTATAAGTATAGATAAACCTTTTGGTTATTAGTGTTCTTTTCTGAAATGTGTTGTTAGTCAGCTGTCATTTCCCTCTTCAGCTAGCAGCTTAGCTGCTTTTTGGCATGAAATGGCAGACCCTGCTAATGTTGGCCTGATTTTAGAGAAGTCTTCTGATGCTTATGAGATGAGATTGAAAATTAAACAATTAAACATTCTACAAAAGCTACTGTATGTTTTGTAGTCCCAACAACTGCCCTTACATTTTGAATATACTGTATAAGTAAGTTTTGATCATTTTCTTTTCTCAGTACAAGAATATTCTCAAAATTCTTGTCCATGGTAATGGTCCATGCACTACAGCAGTGGCTGACAGAGGTGAAAAAAAAAAGTATTGTCAAAATGCTGTGGTATAAAAGGAATAAAACATGGCTGGGCATGAAAAACAGGTTAAGGTGGGGTAGTGTGTTATAGCGGCTATAAACTGTTGTCCTCTTACCTGCCCTTTTCCTCTCTCTGAAGTGAAGTGAAGTGAAGTGAAGTGAAGTGAAGTGA
>CM074952.1:13505042-13522630 GCA_037577455.1 Pangasius macronema | reverse complement strand
CCTGCCGGACCCGAGACTCGAACCCACGACCTTCAGGTTCACCTTCGGGTTACAAGTCCGACTCTCAGACCATTAGGGCACGACTGAGAAGAGAGATAAAGCCCTCCAGCTTGAAGACGTTCCCATGGCAGAAAACAAAATTACAGCCTTACCTCTGACTGTTACAAAGCGCTGACACTGGAGACTCCTTCCATAAATGCTAAATAAATATCCCCTCACACAAACAATTCTTACATTACACAATTACACATTTTTTAAAACCCATTCATGTGGAACATCTACCATACATGTTCTTGTGTAAGTTGTTACTATGGAATGATATTATACTATATATATATACGTATTAGACTAAATGCCTTTAAATAAACCTGTGATGTGCCTTTAGCACTATTGTCAGTGCTGCTCTTACAGAAAATCTATCAACACCTTCTGCCCTGTCGATATTGAACAAGTAACAGTAACTTTGCCTTTGAATGATCTTATCTTGTTTGTGAAATAGAATTTGTGCTAGTTTTCATAATAGATAAACGAGAACAGTTCTTGGTAATGGTGTCAGACTAAGGGTTTGCCACCTAAACCATATGCATTGTGATATTATCAGTTCAAGTATAATTAGAATAGGGCAGGTTGTGTAGTTTAGATGTAAAATTTTGTCTTGAAGTTGACCTTGTGAAGCGATTTGGATGGATAACCTTTAGCATGAGTCACTGTGCTATATGTGAGAGGAAATGAAAGAAAGTTTCAGGGCTTTTATGTGTTCAGCTTGGAGTCAGTCATAGCACTATATATTTGTGTGAGTTTGTGGCAGCGGTGCAGGAGAAAGTGCTACTATCGCTGTGTGATTTTTTTCTCTCGGTTTGTTCACTGTGATTTTTATCTCGCTGAGAGGCTGGAAAACAAAGCTTCAAACAGGCGGACAGGGAGGAGACCCTCAGCCTGACATAGTACTGCTTTCAAGGCTCAGCTGTCTTCTGGCAAAGGACTGGAGTCACTCTCTCTCTCTCTCTCTCTCTCTCTCTCTCTCTCTGTGTGTGTGTGTGTTTGTGTATGTGTGCGCGTGTTTGTGCACATCATGTGTTGGGAAAGGGGGTGGGGAATAGAGTAGCTTGTGTGAGATTTTTGGATACTTCCCATTGCCTGTGTGTGTTTGTGCGTTTATGTGTGGAGTTGATGTGTAGTATAAAATATTTTTTTATGCTTAATATTGTTATATATTTACATAAATCTTTAGGTATGTACTGTAGCATACACTGTAGAATATAATCATTTAATAGTAATCTGCTGAAAACTGCAGCTGCCAGGGCTTTTTTTTTTCATATTTTTATAGGAAGTTTTTTTTTTCCAGCTAAATAGAACAAAGGAAGATGTTGACTGACTGAAAAAAGAAAAAAAAAACAAGAGAAAAGGTAAATAGGAGAAAATAGGGAAAAAAAGGAAGGAGGGAGGAGGGGGAAGGAAGAGAAAAAAACAAAGCCCTGGATATAGGCCATGGAAAGGGTTTTTAATTTATGAATGCACAGGAGTAAGCACGTGCACACAATTTAGTTTAACATGGCCACGAGATATTAAATTCAGGTCATGAAATCATAATGTGCACAATTTCATTTTTTCCGTGCTCTCAATTTGCAATTCTAAGTTTTTGATGATTAAAAATTGGTTAATTAAAAAGCAACCTTTATTGTCACTGTACAAGTATACTGTATACAAGCTTGGCAGTGCTGCTTTTTATACTCACAACCTTCAGTAGACAAAAACTGTACGTTTCTGAATATAATGTATTGTATTGACTATTTTAAAATAATAAATTCTTCTGCAAATGTTAATGCTACTTTATATTAGATGAACTAAAAAAATACAAATAATAATAATAATCATCATCATCATCATAAAATTGTAATTGTGGCATGTGTAAAATTTTGGACACTCTTCAAGTAAATTCTTGGAATGCAATGAAATCTTATGTCTTAACTGACTCATTAGGACTCATTACTCAGTTCAAGAATTGTCATTAGGAATAACAATTCCAGAGTGTAATAAATCTTGTGCTAACACTCAATAACCATGGGCTCCTTTAAGCAGCTGATTGAGGATCTGAGAAGCTAATTGATACCTAAAAAGCAGGGGAAGGCTATGAAAAGATATAAAAGCGCTTCTAGTTTACAATTTCTACTGTCCGAAATGTCATCAAACATGGTTGTGAAAGATCTGGAAGACCAAGAAATCTCACAGAGAACTGCCCATATACTGGCCAGAAAGGCAATGCAAAACCCACAAATTAGAACAAGGACCTGCAGGAAGGTTTAACTGACACAGGTGCGGTTGTACATCCTTCTACTGTGCAGCATTGCATGGAAGAGTCATCAGAAGGAAACCTTGCCTGTGACTTCATCCAAAAGTCAACATATGAAGTATGCAAAACAATAAAACAAAGCCAGAGGCAGTTTGGACACAAGTGCTCTGGAGTGATGAAGTAAAATGGAACTCTTTGGTGACAATCACCAAAAGTATGTTTAAAAGAGCACCTTGCTAACTATTGTGGGTGGAACTATTAAGCTTTGGGGTTGTGTGGAAACTAGTGCCACAGGAAACATTTCACAAGTGGACAGAAGAATGGATTTCAGTGAATATCAGTAAATTCTGGAAGCAACTGTGACATAGTCGGTCAAGAAACTGAAGCTGAAAAGAGATTGGCCTCTACAACAGGACAATGATCCAAAACATACCTCAAAATCCATCATGTACTACTTCAAGTAATGCAAGCTGAAGCTTTTGGAATGGCCCCCACAGTCCCCTGACTAGACCATCATTAAAAAATCTGTAGGTAGATCTTAAACATGCTGTGCATGGGCTACAGCAGCAGAACACCACATTGGGTTCCACTCCTGTCAGCCGAGAACAGGAATCTGAGGCCTTATATGTGTTAGCCTTATATTCTGCATGCTACATGTAGTGCTAAATGAAGCTTCCCAAACCATCGCTACATCAAATAGGCTACAACAGGACACCTTTGTTCCAAATCAGCGTAATGACAACAATAAAATTCATACATCCCTCATGTCCTTGTTGAGTGCTCTTGCTTATAGTCTCCATATATAATATATATGGTCTCCATAGAGAACCCCCTATGTACACTTTAATTAAAGAATCTCTATCCATAACTGAGACTTATGAACTTCACTTATTTAAATTGAGCTGTAATATGGTAGGTCTCCTTATCCATTACATTGTCTTCACATATTAACCAAAATTTACAATTTACACAATTTAATTTTATGTAAAGACTCTAAAGAGCAAGTTCAGAGCGCACATAATGTAATTTGCGACCATGTATAATGGACTCGTGAACACATTTAATATATCATAACCATGTTAAACTAAATTGTGTAGCTGCTTATCTACAGAGCTTCCAATAGATCAAAGGCAAAACATATACAGAAAGTGAGAGATTGAGGAACAAGAGAAATGGTTCACTTTCACACAAGAGGGAATCTTAAATCCAGCACTATTCACTCCTCAATAACATGTGACACTTACAATTAGAAAGAATATGAGGGGTTCAGCGGAAATTGTTCTTGCTGTATTCACCAGAAGGAAATAGACTAAGCAATCTAGCTTGACAATCTGATACAACAAACAAAGGTGATTCTAGGGTCAGGCAGGAAAATGCAAGGGGCCCTCTTATGCCTTTATATATGATGAGCCAACTATAGAACAACTGAAAAGTGTTAGCTGTGTGTTCTGCATGCTACATGTAGTGCTACATTAAGCTTCATAATTAGATATACCATCGTTAGATTACACTGGCTACAACAGGACACCTTTGTTAAAGTCCATATGTATTTGGACAGTGACACAAGTTTCATAATTTTGCCTCTGTACACAACCACAATGGATTTGAAATGAAGCAATCAAGATGAGATTGACGTGTAGACTTTCAGCTTTAATTCAAGTGGTTTAATAAAAACGTTGCATTAACTGTTTAGGAATTATAGCCGTTTTTTACACAGTCCCTACATTTTCACAGGCTCGAAAGGAATTGGACAAACTAACAATCATAAATATTAGAATTATTTTTAATACTTGGATGCAAATGCTTTGCAGTCAATGACTGCCTGAAGTCTGGAGTTTCCTCCCTTGAGATGCTTTGCCAGGCCTTGGCTGTAGCTACCTTCAGTTTGGGCTTGTTTGTAGGTCTTTCTGCCTTCAGATTTGGCTTCACTAAGTGAAAAGCATCCTCAGTTGGGTTGAGGTCAGGTGACTGACTCGGCCATTTAAGAACATTCCATTTCTTTGCCTTAAGAAGCTCTTGGGTTGCTTTCGCAGTATGTTTTAGGTCATTATCCACTTGTACTGTGATGCTCCGTCCTATTCAGCATTTGACTGAATCTGAGCAGAAAGTATAGCTCTGTATACTCACATCACTTCACATCATCAATAAACACCAGTGATCCAGTTCCATTGGCAGCCATACATGCCCATATCATAAAAACTGCCTCCACATGAGTGACAGATGATGTGGTATGCTTCGGAACATGAGGTCACACCTAGCCATGAAGCTGCTTATCAGTCAGTTGTCTACTTTTGAGCCTGTGAAAATGGAGGTAAAAAAAATGGCTGTAATTCCTAAATGGTTAATGCAATATTTTTGTCAAACCCCTTGATTTAAAGCTGAAAGTCTACACAGAGGCAGGTGTACAGAGTCAAAATGACAAACACTGTGCCGCTGTCCAAATACTTATGGACCTGACAGTATTTTAGTAATAGCTAAATTATTAACATGACGTGCTCCAAGCTGAGTGCCAACTCCTAGCTAGCTGCTTGCTTGCCAAAGTGGTGTTGGGCTAGCGTTACATAGCCTCCAGTTGTTATACTTTATTATTTCAATCATATTATTATTTCAATCAATTTTAAACTACTCATTTTAAAAACTTTAGTGAAGGAAATGAGATAGAAATCATGTTCTGCTAAGTGTTTTATTTTGGGTGGGTGTTTCTTTCCCCATACTTTAATAATGAGAAAAGTTGGTGTGCAGAATTTCCAATCATAAATTGCCTATGAACAATACAGAAAGTTTGTGATGAACATATTTGCATCCAGACGGAGTTATTTTTCAAGGTAACAGAAAGTAATCAGAGCAGTCAAACTCGGTGTTATCCGGAGGCCAAGCTGCATCATCGTGCGGCCGATGTCAACTGTAATTATTCTGCTTTGCTTTGCTTCTCCTTCTCTTCTTTCTTCACTTGCAGCAGTAGACATCTCCGTTTGTTTGAGGGGCAGCTCTGCTTTCTCAGGCCTTCTGTAGGTAATTGTGGCATTGGACTTTTTGTAAGTTGATTATGGACTGCATTTATGGACTCTTGGCTTTTGTAAGTTTGTGTTTGTGCACATATACAGTATTATTATGTATTATGAATTTTGTTTTAATTAATATTAAGTTTTTTAATCAATTAGTGAAAAGACACTAAGATAAAGGAAATAGCAAAAGGTTTACAGTATTGTTTTCCATTCCAGCCATCACCAGAGTGCACCTAGAAAAAGAGTCTGTAACACTTTACAATTGTTAATAAATATTACAGTTTCTTTAAAATTACACACTGATCATTATTAATGATAAAGGCTGTGCAGTACACTGCATGGCATTATAATGAATATGGACGGTGGACTTATGGACTCAACATGACTATACATCATCAATACCGTTATTTATAGCATATTATTATAGCTTTATGGAGTATTATAGAGTGTATAAAATGTTTACAACACTGCAAAATAAGAAACCTTGCTTAGATTAAAATAAAAAAAATGAAACTTCAGAAAAAATACTGAAAACACTGTATTAGCCATTCATCTCTAACAGTATTATATTAATAGGATCAGCCTGTTCTTGACAATTCATCCATAACTGTGAAAACCAGCCTGTTTTCATCCTGCCTGTATTGTCATTGCAAACATCTGTGTTTTCCTGGTCAGGAATAAAGTCCATGTTAAAAAAAAAACTGGTATGTGAGGAAATTCATGCTTAATTCATGCTTCAAGTTAGTTGAAAAAGCTTTTCTGACATCAGTCAAATCTCTTCTTGGGAAGTTTAGTGGATGAGTTTGGAGTGTGTCTTACGTAGCTGAACATCTGTAAACTGATTTGAATGATGGCCACTGATGGTCCCTGTGACTGTCTCCACATCTGATGTAGCAAATGCTGACATCTGAAGTTTCAGGAAGACACTCACAGATGCCACGGGACAATTTTAGAGTCGAAAAATGCAGACAAGACTCCCAGCTCCATTGAGATACACTTTAAGCTACAGCTCATAGACATGATCTCATGCCATATTCACCATCTGTTTCAAGCGAATAGCCTGTTCAAGTTGTCTTTGTCCCAAATTGCTGAGCACATATATTTGCCAGAGATGTGCCAGCTCTCTCTCTCTCTCTCTCAAGTTTTCAAGCTCTTCATCTATTTTTTTCTTTCTCCTGATATCATTTCTCTCTCCTCTCCTCCCTTGTCATGCCATTGCTCCTTTCATGCACCTTCGTTTCTCTCCCTCGTGCACATTTTCTATGTTCTCCTGACACTGTTTTTTCTTTCTTTCCTTTTTTTCTAAGGCAGTGTTCTAATAATATGGTGTATTCTGTTAGCATGAGTCAGACCTCACCTTGGAGGTTACAGGCCCTTTTAGAAATAATGGATGGATGGATATCGACCTGATTGTGTTCTGATTGCCGTTGTACTAGGGGAGAGTGGCGCTGTCACATGCTGTTTCATGCTTGAAAGGACTGTGGCGCACAGTCAGCAGTGGGCTTCAGAGCTGACCAAGCTAAAAAAAAAAAATCATCATGCAAATACATTTCTTGAAACCATTGGTGTTTGAAGAGGGTTTAACTAAAGGCCAAATTTCCTCAAGGTATCCTAAAGTCATAGTCCAATAAATGATTCCTTTTACTATTTCTACTTTTCCCTCCTCAGTACCTATGAAAGAAATGGCATATGTGGCTAGGAAGTTGAAGAAAACTTTTAAATGGTAGACAGAACATGACAAATTAACATGTACAGTACTTACACTATATTCCTAGAAGAAGAGAAGGTCCGTGCTAAAGGATTATGATGAAAGAGGAGCAGCAGAAAAGTTCACAGTCGTTTTACCAGTTGAAAACAAACCTAAACATGAAGCACACAAGTGGACGATTGTCACAAAAATGTGCCCTTTTTAATGCATATAGATTTAGATATAGATATATAGATATGGATTTTCACGAGACAAGTGATTCCTACAACACTGTGTGAAAGCCTTAGGGAGAAATATGATTACATATGATCTTTGGTCTGATTTTGCTGTCGCAGACCAAATTGCACATCATTAGAAAATTCTTTGGTCATGAGTTGAGAATGGCGGTCTTAGAATGCATAATGTGACGTGCTCACTGAAGACCAATTTAGTGCCAGCATGACCAGAAACAGCTAACTACAAAGTTCTGGCAGTGTCAGAAATTTAATGTTAAAATATTATAGTGTGACCGCTGCTATGCCACTCATCTAAAAGCCATCAATAGAAGGCTGGCATAGAATTATGCAAAACCGACGGGACAGCTATAACTATGGTAGTGGCTCTGGCGAAACATTAACAAAACAGCTAACGGTTACAAAAATATCCTTAATACTTAAAACTCACTTTGAAGAATGTTTCTCTGCAATGCAACCCCTTTTTCTGCACAAGCTCAAGTGAGGACATAAAGCAGAACACACTGATTTTCGTTAATTGCAGGCCTGTTATTGAATTTGGCCAAGATTTTATTGGGCCATTTCATACAGTGTGACAAGTAATAATCTTAAAAGACTACTGTAGTCTCACAGTCTAAAACAGACTTAAGTCTAATTATCTCTCAATATGGTCCTTTGTAAATTTGTAACAGCTCAGTGAGTTGGGAAATTTTGGGGAAGGGCTAAGGTAGTGTTATTGCTTCTAATCTTTCTTATGACTTACTTATGAATACAAAACCATTGCTTGGACAAATTTGAACAAATTCCTCATTAAAGCAGGTTCTAGTTGTGAAAGAAACACATCTGTTTGTCTGCTGTTTGTTTGTTCATCTGGAAAAATGCTTAAAGTTTCTCTACAACAGTTTCCCTATCACAGGAGAAGCCCTTTAGAAAGCTTAGGCCAACCCTTAATTACTCAAAGTATCCCTGTGGAACCTTTTTTTAAAAGTTAATGATTAAAAAAAAAATTATGATTAAAAAAACATTACTACAATAAAAAAATGCCAAGAATTTCTTGAAATTTCCCTGAAATGCACCCTGAGACACATGTAACCTCTGCATCTGACCAACTCTTCTTCTAAGATACTGATGCCTCTGTGAAGAAAAATGTCAAATTTAGTGGTTGTGCCACGTCATTAGCATACTGAAATCACTCTCATTTTGCATTTCTGCAGAAAAAAGGTTTCTAAGCTTCAACTGCTCTGAAGTCTTCTGTTTGCAGTTAAATCTTCGGTGCTACAAGGAAACAACCTTAATTATTATCCATCAGATGCAGACAATTTGTTTCTGAAGTCTTCTTCATTTTCATTTTCTATCTTCCTTTGTGACAGTATCATTGATAATATCTCAATACCAAACTATGACTATATTTACCATTTAATACACCCATCTATTTGTTGAATTCCACCAATAGGGCATGTGATTCAGCAAAGGATTTTATTTATTACAAGGAATAAAGTGACATGATGATGGAATTTTAACAAATATGTAAAACCTCATCTATCTGTTTTTAAGACAAAATGAAAACAAAAGCTTCAGAAGTCTTCAGAAATGTCTTACAAAGGTTCTAGTCAAATGAGTCATCCTTCACCATATTCTGAACAAGTGGGCGAGTGCGTGTGGGTGAGTACACCAAGAAAATGATACAGGCTGGATTAGTTGACCCCTACAGCGAGTGGATTTTTTATGCTGTGAGGGGCATTTTGCTGGCATGATTTCCATTTGGAGAGACGAGTCACTTCAAATCAATACAAAGGTCTTCTGACTGATCACCTTTATCTTGGGATGGAACATTTCTATCCTGCTGGGATGGGATGCTCTCTTCCAGGATGACCCCACCCCCCATCTACAGGACATAAGGGCTTGTTGAATGGCTTGAATGAGTATGAAAACAGTGTAAATCATATGCTATGATATCCTATCACATCATAGAAGCTATGGCCTTCATAGTCACCATGTAACAACCCAAATGAAGACCTATGGGAGATTTTGGTCTGCAGTGTTAGACAGCACTCTCTATCATCATCATCAAAGTACCAATTAAGGGAATATCTTGTGGAAGAATTGTGCTCATCCCTACAGTAGAGTTACAGGGACTTGTAGGATCTCTGCCAAGGAGCACTGAAGCTGTGCTGGCATCTCATGGTGGCCCACCTGTTTGTCACTTGTTGGTACAAAATACAAACATAGGTAGATTCCCTGGTTTAATGTGAAAGAAAACCCACCCAATGACGCATTAGTACAATTTATAATGAATACTGATAGCACACAGCTTGCATAAAAAGGTAGAAACAAGTAATAGTATCTCACTAAACCAAGAAACACGTAACATTATCAACATCATTAGATGTCTGAAGCACTTATTATTTTATATTTTTACTTAGATTCCACTTTGGGGTTTCCTTCTATCCTAAATAAGTATTGATAATAATGTATGGGACAACAATAAATTGCCAAAGTGGCTTTTGCTGTGCTCATTTAGACATAACGCCAGGGGTGTCATCTGTCAAGGTGTGCATAGAACAAGTTCTAAATTTGCATAAGAACCGCCTGTATGCTCAAGAATATTGGTTTTTATCACACATGTGCACTCAGTGAACATACAGTAAATCTCAGACATTCTGAATTGATGACCTGACACTCATTTACATAAAGAAACATCTCCAAACTCCATACATGGTAAACAACTCCACTTTTAAAAAGCCCAGTAGCCTGCTTGCGGCACTGCTTGTTGTGGATGACATGGAGCATGTCAAAAAAAATTGAAGAACTTCACTGATAAAGAAGTACAGATACTGTTGCACACAGTATAATAAAACAAAAATGGTTTATTTGGTTTGTTTAATAAGTGAATGCGACTTTAAACAAAAAAATACGACTACACGTTTTCATTCCATTAAATTTAGAAAACATGTGCTCATTATTGCTGTCTTTTCTGCCACCATATTTGGAAATGTAATATATTGCAGTATGAGCAATATGAATGCATATAACACATTGTCATGTCATTATTCTTCTAGTATTTGGTTATTTGGTTGGGAAATGTCCTACCCACCTCCAATTTCTCTCTATATATGCCAGTGGCTAAAAATTCTAAAATAGAGATGAACCAAAGCTGCATGGGGCGAATGAAATAGACAATCATTAGTCTCAGCAAAGAGTTTCCTCCTAAAAAACATCCTTGTTACATACAGTGCAAATAGGGATACACAGCAAGCCTGCTGTAGATGAAGTGGTCCAGAGTTTGGCTGTACTCAAACCTTGCAAGTCTGGTATACATCAAACCTAATGAAACATATGATACCACAACAAATCAATCCCTGTCAAGATAAACTCCAGTTTTCTGACTGCACGAAAAATGATACTCCTTCACTGCTTCGCCAACCGTAGTAATGCCTTCCGTTCATCATCATGTAAAAAACGTTCTACGGCCACGCAGCATAGCAGTAACTGTTTCCAGAGAGGATACCTCAGCATCACTTCACTAGTTAGCGTTTATATTTTGACAGGATGAAAAATGGGTGCAAATCACATGAGCATCAGCTTGCATAGTTGACCCGTATGAAAATTCCAAAAATACAGGTAAAATGTATTAGAATTTATTTTGAGTATATTAGATCCCTTGTCTGTGACTGCCTGGGAAACTTTGAGATCTTAATCTGTGTAGTACTTCAAAAAAACAGAATTTCAGTCTAATTTTAAACTTAGATAATGTATATGTATAGGTAATCTCTTGTGCATCATCATCATCATCATCAACGTGTAATTGGCATAAACATTACTGCTTTTGTAGTAGTGTTGAATGCCAATAAAGTTACAAATACCAAAATATTCTGGTAACCAACTGGGAACAAAATTCAGCCTTTTGAAAGTGCATCAACAAGTATCATGCCATCAGACTGCCTTAGGGTCGAAACATAATGCCACATAAATAACATATTTTGTATTCTTTGTAACTATTGCAAAGCACTCAGCAATAAGCAACATTCCACGCTGAACATAGTGACACACTGGCAATGTGGCCTCTTCTGCCCTAAATCTATTTTCACATAACAAAACAAATCAAATAATATGCGAAACAATATGCGAAAAGTGTGACAAATCTATTCAGCCCATTTTTTTTGTATACTTCAACTCAACACTGACTTCACTGATTGGTAATGTTTCTGCTGCTAAAATATTTTCATTTACTATTTTAAGAACTCCAGCTCAGTTTGCATCACTTAGCACTGGTGCTCTCATTTCAGAAGGCTAATAGTACCAGCCCTAACAAAAATTCAGAAGCACCCATACAAGTGTTTGGTGTACCACTCTACAATATGTTCGTGTCATCTGGAATTACATACATGCATAAATATGTGCATCTCCATACCTGCACCTCCCTGGAAACACAACTAAAAACCCACTGTTTCCACCTTGCTTTACCACCTACCCAATGACTTATACGCAGCTCTTATTGTGCACTCTACATCTTGGCTTGCTACCTCACAGCCATATAATATGCAGCTTTTCTTTTATTCATTTTCTTTATTATTGTTGCTGATTATCGTTGTTTTTATTCCCTCTCCTTTATTTAAATTGTATTACATTCTTTAATAATCTGAAATATATTTGTACAGTGCCCATGGGCCCATCACTACAATCTCCAACAGCTGATTGGAATTGAAAAATATTTGTTTCTTTAACACTTCACTGTTCTTCTTCTGCACTTTCTCTGCACTGTCTTTCCTCTTTCCCACCATTCTTGTCTAGTTTACATGCATCCACAAAAAGAGGAAGTTGATAAACAAAACTTCCATTCTAAAGTAAGATCTGTGAGTGGTAGTGTCATAACGGTGGTGGTGCTATATGGTATGTGTGTGTGAGAGACTTGTCAGAGTTCTCTCTCTCTCCCTCTCTCTCTCTCTCTCTCTCATACATACACACAGTGCACTGGTACAAATTTCACCAGGCCACTGTGTGTAGGGGGTTTTCAGTTGTGTGGCACAAGCACTCTGCGGCTATGTCTTAAAATGCATTTATAGTAGGCATACTGTATACTAAAAAAAGTGTCAAATTAGAACACCACCAATGGTGCCATTACTATTTTGAACATGGAAGTAAAAAAAAAAAAACAACACCAGAAAAGATAGAATGGGGTTGCGTACTGACTTGATAAACAGGGAGTGGTCACACAATAGACATATTGGGTGCTTGTTAAACACTCCTCCAACTCAGATTGCATATTATGGAGCTGTACGGACGGATGAAGGTAGATGGAAGTTGAATGCCAGTGAGAGATGAAAGCAGAGGAGAGGGAGGATTGATACTGAGGGATTTTCTAATGAGTCACAGGTTCAGTGCATGTGCCTTACTTGGAGGAGATTGGCCCTGTGATAAATGGCTCAATTTGAATCGCTTCAATTACCGAGAAAACTTCTGCATGCTGATTTGGGTGAACAAGCAAGAGAACACACAAACGTTCACACACTCACCCCCCAAAAAGGTGATGGAAGCTCTGCCTTCTTCTCAGCGGAGGAAAGATATACGAGGCTGGCTCAGCCTCTTCTCTTTATCTCACTGAAGAGCTACGTTATCCTCTTAAAAACACTTCAAACACACAGAAGCAGGTGGGCCTACTGCGCATTGATTGTGTTCCTCTTGTCTGCAGCCAGCTGGCATGCTAACGTGCTCATGCGTCTTCATTACGCACAGAGACAGTAAGACAGGTCCCTTCAATACTCAGAGATCATCCCTCCATCAAATGCTTACATTTGGAGAGTTCCCTATAAGGAAATGTTTGAATTACTCTCGCCCATTGCTATGTGTATTTCTAGACCCTGCTTGCAGTGTGCAGTGTGACAGATATCTGCAAAGTGGTAGAAGAAGTGCAGTGAAAGTGGGGAAATGATAACCGTCATTTCTCTGCATTCCCTTAATATGGAAATATTACCTGCGCTATGATTGGTTAATTAAGATAAAGGTTGGCAATAAGCAGCGTGGAGCAGTTATATTTCATTACTGCACTTAAATAGCATTTTATGGAATTTGGACTTATAAACAAGTGTTCATTAAAGCATTATTAATACTCAGTTCCATACCAGCCAAACCCATAGCATGCAAATTGGTATATATACCACAACCAATCATATATACACAAGCACTGCATTCTTTCAAATGAATGACGTTCGTTTTCATTAATACTGACCCCACTCATAGCACACACACACACACACACACACACACACACATTCAATTTACTATATAGTTATATTATAATATGTTTGTGGAACTGATGTTCCACAGTGAGACATGTTAGTTCCTGATATCATATACCTTACAGAAGCTATAACAAGTCATTCCCTCTCTTTGATCTCTCATCTCAACTTAATACAACATAAAATGCAGCTTTTCACATTACAGAGAAACCAGAAAGCACCGTCCTGAAGTCCTCTGTCCTATAGACATTCCATCTAAAATGGAATATATCTAAAACCTAAACTGCTTTACCTCTGATTTTTTACAATATGCTGACTCTGAGGACTTCTTCCAAAAACACTAAATAAACGTCTCCACACAGAAAACTTCACCATATCAACAATAACAGATTTCACATACACAATTCCTTGTGTATGCTGTTACTACAGAAAGGATAACCTAATCGAACGAGTTCATTAATGTGCTCCTGTGATTTGCTTTGCTTAGTTATATAGAAAGTTAATTCCAACCAGTCGGAATTGAGACTTCATCCTGGTATAAAGTCTCAGTATTCTGCACATACTGCGGAACATGAATGTTATATTTTTACAGTACTTAATGTCCAATATGTACATGCTCTTCATTTGTTATATTATTATATATTATCTAATTTACTGTAACTTTCTGAATATTGCCTATTACAGTATAATACAACTGTTAGAGTAAACTTCTCATAAGTGCATCTTACTAGGAGGATACAAAGTGCAGTGTTTTTGAGCAAGTGCTGAGTTTTTCAAGTATACCAACTGAATATATTCCAGTTAGGAGTGGAGATGGACCAATGTTATCTAATATCTGTTTACTCAGAAGCCACTGTGCTTCCAGCATCCTTCCTTTCTGGCAAAAGAGAGAGAGAAGCACTCTGTAGTGACGGTGCCAGGATGGACTATAAAAAAAAACCAGCAGGAGAGAAAGAAAGATAGAGGATGAGCTAGAGATTGGGGGCGGTGTTTGGGTCTTGGGTTGGGGGAAGGGGGGGTAGGGGTACTGTGGTGCAACAGGTATCACTGCCACCTCACAGCACTAGGGTTCTTGGTTTTATCCTGAGCTAAGGTTACTGTGTGTGTAGTTTTTTTGCATGTTCTCTGTCTGTGTCTGCATGAGTTTCCTCTGCATTCTCGGGATTTACTCCCATGATGGACATCCAGGGTGTGCTCCTGCCTCGCACTCAGTGTTGTGGTGATAGGGTTTCTGGTCCACTGAGACCCTGACCATTATAAAGCACTAGAAGATGGATGAAGGATAGATGAATTGAAGCTGGACGAATGTATGAACGAATGAGCTAAAGATGTTTCCCATAAAAGTGACTGCAAAAAAACTTCTGTTTTTGCTTCATCTATTATTACTCTTCAGAAGACAGCAGTAATCAGCTAAGGTCTACAATAAGTGCACATGCATGATTAGCACACCTTAGCTGAGCTTAAGGACGTAAAGAACTGTCCCTCTTTTTGTGAATAAACACAGGCTTTCATTAGGAAACACGGCTTGTGCAGGTGTGTGAGGGAGGGCAGTAATGCCTAGACAGAATGTTCAAGCACTGTGGAGGCAGTAGAGCGTGATATTGAGCTTTCTGTCGTGTTCACCTGTCAGGAGTAAATGGGGCCTTTCTGCCGAAACACTCCACAGTCACTACAAAGGCGCTCAGCTATGACTGCCGCTGCTGCTATATCAGGTGGGGCTGCCAAGACATGGGACAACACTTAATGCTTCAAACCTGCATAGGCTTGCTGTGTACTGCAAGGTTTTCTCCTGGGAACACTTGGATTTTCTGAAAGAGAAACCCACTTTATTTATTTATTTCTTGTATTACTTTATTTATTTACTTATTTCTGAAGAGATCATCAATATTAGTTGATTAATGGCATACTTGATTGAGCATCCCATGCACAGAGTTTTATTTACAGGCTACATCATTTTGGCCAACTGGTAATAATCTGTTGTCTTTATATTTTTAATTTGTATTAGCCAAACTATGCAATCAGTTAAGTTGTGTTCACACTCAATTTTGTTTTTACCCCATTTTCTCCATATCTGATCGTTTGCCAGTTCTTATTCACCAGCTACCTCTCCCCTATTGTATCACAGCTACAAAGCAGGGAAGGTGAAAGCTAAAATGTGGTTCCTCCAAAACACATGAAACAACCATGTGTTTTCGAACTCACGCTACGCAACCGGTCAGTTGATCACACTGGGAGGAAAGCGCTATCCTCCCTCCACATACATGAGCGCACAGTGGTTAATATCACTGTGATTGACAGGCGAGAGAGTTATACCATCCCTCTTAAAAAAAAAAGAGAGAACAGTAGCAGTTTCGCGCTCACTGATAGCTGTGGCGATACTGAGATTCAAACTCTCAATGAGACATTTTAAAATAATATTTATATTCTAAATTTAGCAGCAGTCCAGTACTCCCTTTGCAATATTATGAATATGAATATATCTATCCACTAGGCTAAGTCTGTGCACTAGCTTTATAGGAAAACATTTTTCTGCCATTACATATATTTTCAAGTTGACTTAACAGGCTGACCGTCAGCTGAACCTGCAAAGACATTTCCAGTCGTTTACTTTAAGCACAGGATTTAGAATAATGACTTTTTGCTTCAACCCAGCAATTGCTATATTCTAAAGTCAGATACTGGATCACAGTATTAATCCAACACATTAACTAGCCGTGTGAAATCAGTGGCTAAATTGTGGTAAAGCAGTTGTGTAATAAACATTCCACTCTGGCCCATGGTAATACAGTTAGCAAGATCAATTGATGGGATCAAAGAAACCTGCGGATTATATGCACAGTGGGATCAGGCTGTTAATTCAGCCTAATCCAATAGACCACTATTTTGACACATGACTTGTATCACTGCAAGTGTGTGTGTGTGTGTGTGTGTGTGTTTTAAGCAAATCTGGTTAAGTATAAGTATGCTTATTCTGCTAAAAATGTGCATTTTTATTAATATACTTGAAGGAATTTTATTTTCCTATGGACTAATGACGTTTTGTCGCCACATGCACATGCCTTTCTCTTCTAGCTGCTGGAGGGTAGTTAGATGACATTTCTTTGGATTTAGTTACAGGCAGTTGAAATTCTTCCCCTTTGTGAAGCATCAGCTTGATAAAGGCTAAACACAGAATGGTGGCTGCCCTCATTTGCATAAGGTTGAACTTCAATAAACTTGTCACTGTGAGGAGAGACATATTTTAGTAAAATTGCAAGTGGACATATATTTTACATTAGGAAATATTGAGTTAAAACACGTGCTTTAAAAGTGTCATAACAATTATACTCGTTCCTGTAGGATCATTTAAATGTTTCATGTCTGACAAAAAAGCGTAATTATGCTTTGTAGTAGCGCATTTTAATGGAGAAACACTAAAATGGTCGAAACATTGTGTGAATGGTGACAGTTGTGTTTTGGCTGTTTTATTGAAGGCAGGAACTTGAGTTTAGAAACATTCAAATATGACATACCTACATTTCTGATCACATTTAACCCAACATTCCCCACGCTTTTTGTATTTTTTTTTCTTAATGGCCAATTTGTCTGATATACAAAAGGCTTGTGATGCCGCGACTCGGCGTCACGTCATCACGTGGCTATCACGGAAGCCCCGGCCCATGACAAAATGTTTGGTTGCTGAATGAATGAGTGCGTTTGCCATAGTATATCATTAAACGGTAATATCCTGAATCATGTCTGTCTAACATCGCATACCATGGTCTATATCTCCTCCAGCAGTACGGAATACATTTGTCCAATGTCTTAACAAGTTAAACCACTTACTTGTTCCACCGGCAGCATTTCAGGACGCGAAAGGGAGCGCGCACCTTTACTGCCTGCTACTTATGCTGTGTATCTGTGTCGGGCGCGTTCACGTTCACGCAGCGGTGCGCGTCCCACCCATTGGTATCGGCGAAATTTTATTATTTTCTGCACCATATTCAATTGTGGTTTGAGTTTGGGCTCAATATGTGCAGTATTGTCTCCAGTGCCAGGAGAGTATATATATATGTATTACTACATTGTGCATTTGTTTATATGATTGATGTGTGGGTTTGCCAACCATGTTTTTACCCCCTCTCACCTGAGCAAGTG
>CM074952.1:13486601-13504942 GCA_037577455.1 Pangasius macronema | reverse complement strand
GCTGAAGCTAGCTGATATCCTAATTTGCCTAGTTAGCATTTAGTTGCCTTTGGCATTTCTTTGTTTTGTTTGACCATCGTGTCATTGCTTATTTTCTATTTTTTTTTTAAATATTAAACTCTGTAAATATTGCACCTGGGATTGAAAAATAAATTTCACCCTGAGTAAGTTCCTGCCTCACATCCTCTGCCTTGAAAAGACCTCTGGTCACGGATACCCTATGACAAGGCTCCACAGCCACTGTCATGCTTTGCCCTGGACACTGGACTTTTCTGCCAACCTCAGCTGAGGCGACACGCTCTTACAAAGTGGAAGGCGCTTAGACCACTGTTCGTTACTTTGTTCGGTTCACTCTACTTACCTACACAGACCGTAACTAGTTACTGTGTGTCCAGGAGTACAGTGGGTGGTGGGGAATTCAGGTGGGACTTAAGGGGTGAATGCTTTTTTTGAAGTGGAGTTGGCTATCAAAGTTTAATTCTGCATTAAAATATTATTAGCATTAATAACACACTCTATTTAATTGCAGTGATGCACAGGGTTGGGATGGGTTACATAGCTGCACACACATCTATCACAGTCATTGCTGTGAATTGGAATAGTAGCAAGAGGTGAAGAGAGCATATAAAGAGCTCAGGAGCAGCACCAGTGCCCTCTAATGATGGATCGCTGGGCTGTTTTTTGCAAACTATGCACTTGAGCAATTAATTGGTTCGTGTAAAGTGCTTTGTACCATGCAGTATGTAATAGAAGGTGGTACTAGTGAGTTTATGCTTTTTCCCGTTGAGATCCAATAGCAGCCTTTTTTTAGTGCTTGAACGCCATGGTCTCTGTGGCAGCAGTAACAACCTTATGATTGTGCCGAATCTATTTGAACTACATTTAATTAGTAATTAAGCGCACTGCAAAGGCACGTTGATTACTTAGTCCTTGGCTTCCCGTTTGCCATTATATCTGAGGTTGAGCCACATAAACACCATGTCCCAAAGAGAACAATAAGCTGGATTCAGTAAAGGGAGCTCTGTTTGCTTTCAGTGTCCCTCAGTTACTTTCTGCATTCTGAATTTTTATATGACTATGTTCATTCTCTGTCTTTATTTCATTTCTATTGTCAGCAAATATATCTAAAAGTGCTCCCTAGCCCCAGACAGTAGAGAATCCATATAATATTAAATAAACATGTCTCTCTCTTTTTCTCCCTCTCTGCAGCCTGTGAGCTGATGAACAGAGGCATCCTTGCTCTGGTGAGCTCAATCGGATGCATGTCTGCAGGCTCGCTTCAGACTCTGGCCGATGCCATGCACATCCCCCATCTGTTCATCCAGCGGGCACCAGCGGGAACCCCTCGCTCCAGCTGCCCTCCAACCAGCCATGGGCAACCTGATGACTATACACTCTTTGTCCGGCCCCCTGTCTACCTGAATGATGTCATCTTCCAAGTGGTGATGGAATACACCTGGCAGAAGTTTATCATCTTTTATGACACAGATTACGGTAAGAGCAAAATGCTGTTTTGGAACAACTGTGCAGTGGCAGTAAGTCAAGGATTGGGCATGTCTTGAAGACATTTACTGTGAGTGGGTTCTCCGAACCAATCAAGTAATCGTCATAACAATTTCGTGTGTTTACATGTTATTCTAACTTTTTTGTTAACAAGCCAAAAACACAACAGCAAATCAACAGCAAAACCAAAAAATCAAACGGCAAATTCATAAACATAGCAACTCAAAACAGAACAGGTAGATCCTTATTGAAAATTACATGCATGTTGCTGATTGAACAGGGCATAGGAATTTCACAATAAGAAAAGAATTGCACGTTTTCAGTCTGTTAACCTAGTTAAAATGATTTATTGCGAATTACGATATTATAGTGAGAATTAATTATTCTGAATAGCCCTGCTTTATTTAGTCAGGTTTTAAGTGCTTGCATACTATTAATGCCATACAGTGTTGACAGCATTTCTAAAATAATGTCTCATGAATGGCCTTCATAGGCACAAATAAATGCTTCAGTAAATTCAATTAGGCTCATATGGCCTCTTATTGTAAACATTCTCCTGCTCTCCATTCTCCACAGTCTCTCAGAATGATGAGTGCTGTAGCCTGTCAGCACCAAGATGTGATGTTCAATAAAAACCTTCCCTTTCCCTTTTGAGTTAATGATGTTGTGTTTCCAAGTTTGCTGTTGCAGTTTTGGTTTGTTAATTTGTTTTGCACTTACTGTATAGACCTGTGTTGAAACTTAAAAACTCTTAAAAATTGTAATTACTAGAAATTCTAACTTACTTGGATGTAAACATTTATGCTGTCTTGACTACACGGTAAATTTTCCTCCCTTCAACCAGGTGTTTTTTTTTTTTTCTTCAGCAAAGCAACCAATTTGCATTAACCTAATGGTGTCTGATTCTTGTTTTGTAAAGCACTGATGCAATCATTAGAACCAACCAATATACACTATATGGCCACAAGTGTGTGTACACCTGAACCATCACACCCATATGAACCACAGAATTGTCTAGAATGTCTTTGTATGCTGCACAACATTACAATTTTCCTTCACTGGAACTAAGGGGCCCAAACATGTTCCCACATGACGGTGCCACTTGTGCACAAAGCGAGCTCCATGAAGACATGGTTTGCGAAGGCTGGCGTGAAGAACTCAAGGGACCTGCACAAAGCCCTGACCTCAACCCCACTGATCACCTTTGGGATGAACTGGAACCTAGATTCACCCCAGACCTCCTTACTTGATATCAGTCCCTGATCTCACTAATGCTTCTGTAGTTGAATGAGCAAAACACCACAGCCATGTTCCAACGTCTTCCCAGAAGAGTGGAGGTTATTATGACAGCAAAGAAGGACTAAATCTAGGATGTTCTGGGATGTTCAACAAGCACATATGGTTGTGATTGGTCAGGTGTCCACATGGCAATATAGTGTATGATGTGAAATCACATGCTTCCATAATGCTTGTAAATGAAAACACATCTATTATCCAAATCTTTATCTTGGAACATTCATGAACCCATGGCAATTTATAACATAACAGGTGTAAATTACCAGATTAGAGTTCTAGTTATCCAAGAGCACAATAGTGAATGAAGATGCTGCTCTTGATATCTCCCATAGACTTGTATTAATTTGTTTTCCTTTGGATATGTAACCACAAGCAGTCTTACTATAAGATTTCTTTTTCACTATTCATTCATTTTTTATTATTATTATTATTATTATATTAAGCAGTAGTAGTAGTAGCAGTAGTATCGAGTCCTGTATATATAATTTCCTATGCATTAAGTCTGTACAGTTGTCATTTTAGCACATTAAATCATCTACTTGTTTCCAAATGAAATCTACATACTGGGAATGTTTGAGAGACATGCAGCTATGTAGGTGAAACTTTGCCTATAAGCCAGCTGGAACTAAGCTACGCTGTAGCTATCCTATTAATACACTGAAATTCTGTAAAACAGAAAAGCCTAAGAGCTTATAGCTACACAATGCAATATAGCGACAGAATTTAAGAGATATGCGTTATACTCAAGTGTGACTTACCAGACATAATTGGGAATGAGTGGTTTTGCTCATTGTTAACCATGCAGACTCCTGATAATCGCATATATTATTCATAACTTGCACTTGGCCACTCTGTGTCAACACCTTCTCATCATTTCCTGAAAAAATTATAAGCGGTTGTTTCTATCGTAGCTCATTATGTGTCCACAAAAGTCAGCCTTGTGTGAATGTGTGGGTGAGAGAGAGCAAAACGGGGTAAAAGAGTGTGTGTGTGTGTGTGTGTGAGTGACCGAATACGCTAGAAGGATGCCCGTGTATTTCTTTAGTAAAAAAAAAAAAAGTGAGTGGAGGCAGAGACACCATCAATGTAGCCTGTAGGTGTCTGTGTACTTGAGTGTGTGTCTGGTATTGAGTAAGAGAGAGATAGGGAAGCTGCACAGCTGCGTGTGAGAGAACTCCATCTTCCTGTCAGTCCCCGTGGAGGCCATACTTGACTGCAGCAGGATAAGGCCACGATAAATAAGTGGCTGTCTCTAAAGAGAAACGGATTGGTTTTCAGCTACATCAGGAAGCCAAGCTTCTCACACAGTCCTCTATAATGAAGCCTATGAGATTCCCTCCTTCCTGCCTTAAGCTCACTGAAGCTTGTTCAGTGATTCGGAAGATAGATCTACTGGGCATTAGTTGAGCTCTTCTTCTAATCAGCATTCTTTCAGAGACAACAATTTACCCTTAAATTGTCTTGACTTTATATTTCTATATAATAGCTTTTTGGACAATTGAATGTGATGGTAAATTGATTTCTCTTCCCTCCCTGTCCCCTGCTTTCAGGTTTAGTGGTGCAAGCAGAACTCGTTACAGTAAAGGGTAAAGGTGACCTGACAAGTCTTTTCCAATTTGGCAATTTATTCAGTTCTGTTACAATTATTGCTTTGTAACTAGAGACTCTTCTTTTCTTTTTCTTCTTCTTTTGGCTTTTCCCTTCAGGGGTCGCCACAGCGAATCATCACTCTCCACTTATCCCTATCTTCTGCATCCTAAAAACTAGTGACTTGGGATATGCCTGATAAAATAGAAAAGCCTGAGAGCTTGTAGCTACAGAATGCAATATAGTGACAGAATTTAAAAGCTATGCATTATACTATATTATATTATACAATATAGCCTGATACTGTTTTTTATTTTTTATTTTTTTTTTTCAGCTAGCCAATCTGTGGCTACAAGACTGCTTACTGGTACCTAGAAAATAGTTCACGTCACACTTATTTCAGCCTCCCTTCACTGTCCATTACAGGATGCAGTTTAAGATGATTGCCTTTGGTTTTAAACCCTTTCACAGACTTGTGCCTCCCTACATCGTTGATGTATTCAGACTGTATTCTGCCTTCAGGTCTCTGAGATCTTCAGGTCTGCTGCTTTTGGCTGGCCACGGTCCCAGTTAAATCTCAAGGGTGACTGTGCCTTTGTAGTCGCTTTTCCTGAGGCTGTGGAACAGCTTACTGCTAAATATTAGATCTGCTACTGCTGTTAGATTTTTTAAATCAAGGTTCAGAACATATTTATGTTAGCTTTTAGATTGTGTCTGTTTTTGTTATCTTTTTTTATATTAGAATTGTGTGTGCAGCACTTTAAATATGCTTTATAAAAAATTCACTTCTATATAACTGATGCAACCAGGCTAATACAGAAAGTTCATCCTGGGAATTGCATGGTTCTTTTGTGGTAAGTGGTTAGAATTCATTGGAAGAGCTGTTAGAGTTGATTTTTGTTTTGTGGCTGGGTCTGCGGTCAATTGGTTCAAAACATGGTGAGAGGAGAAACGATGGGGTCAGCAAGGATGCTCTTTATTAAGATCCACAGAATGGAAACATCCCATACAGAAGTAACAAAACAAACCACATTTTACTCACTTTTTCACTATTTTCTTCATTATAGTTACACTATATTCACCATGCCACCCATCTATACTTATCTGCCCAGAAAGCAAAGAATGATATAATCGTTTATTAATTATATGTAGTCAACTGCAGGATGTGGTTGAATTAGCATGCACACTGTCTAAACTTCAGGACTCCATGCTGAACAAATGAGTAGATGAAACAGATAGAGTAAATCAAATTTTGTCCCCCTTCATGGGTATAATTAGCAATGATTCAGGCGAATGACCCAATTATCCTCGCGTCAAAGCCAGCTGCCCACTTTGCCCCAAGCTGGACCCAAGAAAAAGTGCATTTCTTTGGGGATATTGTAGTCTTCCTACTGTATTGATTTTGATTCCTGGATTTTACACTTATCTAGTTCAGTAACCTATGTTTTCTCACATAAATGCACTTGTTGTCTCACTTGTGGCTTGTGTGCTGTGGCAGGCTGGTTTGTTTTCAGCACTGTTATTGCTGGTTGGTTTCAGGAGGCATAGTCAAAGCATTAGACACAGCAAAGAGACTGCTGTTAGAGTGGGGATTGATGCAAAGCGCACAGAGCCTCAGATCTAGCGCTTTGTATTCAGGTCACAGCCCACAAAGCTTCACTTGGGATGTCTCCCAAAACTTCCACTAGCACCGGAATTTGATGTACAGTCAGGTCCATAAGTATTTGTTGTAATTTTGCCTCTGTACTCCACCACAATGGATTTGAAATGAAGCAATCAAGATATCATTGAAGTGCAGACTTTAAATTCAAGGGGTTTAACAAAAATGTTGCATTAGCAGCATTTTTTGTTAAATCAACAGCCATTTCACATAGTCCCTCCATTTTCCCAGGCTCAAAAGTAATTGGACAATTGACTGATAAGCAGTTTCATAGTCAGGTGTGGACAAATTAAGGAAATAAAAGTTCTGGAGTTCCAAGCATTGGATTTGCATTTGGTAGCTGTTCATGGGAACTCTCAATATGTGGTCTAAAGAGGTGTCCATGCAAGTGAAGGAGGCTGGAAAAACAAAACAGTATTAAACATGTATTAAAAACTAAAGCTTTGCACAGCGTTGTCTTTTTGATGAACCTAGAGAAGCTTGTACACTTGAGAAGCTCGTACTTGCGCAGAACCGAAAGTTGATTCATGTATATTTCCATAACATAAATCTATAGATTTTAGTTGTATGTATAGTTTGTGTAACTACAAAGGTATGAGCTGCACTTAATATAAAGAATGACTGACTCATTTGCTTCCTTTTCCTTCCTCTTCTAACCCCTTCCAATCAGAAGCAAAATACAAGTATAGAACCCTTAATGGTGAGGAGCACAATGGAGATAAATGCAACCACAATGACCACCCGCACATCACTCTGCACTTCATCTAAAAACTGAGGCAGCAATTTGAACAGTTTTTGCCACTTATTGGCATTATTGTCTTCATAACCGAGGTCACAACAGAGTATCTTTCATAACATACTATTTCTAACATTCTACATCTTTCATAACAAATGTTGCTGTGGTAACTCTCTGCACAATAAGAGAAAGATGTAGTATCTAAGTGCAGAGTTTATTTTAGAATGAAGCTAAGACAATTATAGTTGCAAAAGGTCAAAACCAAATGGACAAAAAAATGGCAATCAAAACAAAGCAAAGTGCATCAATCAGTAAGCAATACAGAAGTGCAGAATCGGGGGAAAAAACAGTTCACATTACCCAGGAATGGCATAATATTCTGGTGATGGGGACCTCTGGTGGTGTGGAGTGCAATGAGACTGTGACAGCAGTAGGCTAACACTGACTTATAGCCTGTATGTGACTAGTTCTAGCTAGTGTATAACCATACGGGGGAAAAAACAATGAAATTTAAAGGTTTAGACCTACTGTATATTTGTCATGAAGCAAGCCTACATTTTCATAGTAGCTAAATGTTACTGGTAAAGACAACAATGCTTGAAAAGATGCAGCGGGGCACTAAAAGAGGCTGCGTAAGTGAGTTTCACTCTGAACAGCAGGGCAGTCAATGAAGCAGAACGCCTGAAGCTCCTCATTTTGAAACAGTACACGTTCTTACAGGTTTTGTTTTGATTTCACTATTTCCTCCCAGTCTAACATGGAAGTCATTTGCAAGAATATTATGTGCAAGATACAACTGCAGTTTGGCCACTTAACCTCAAAGTGCAGAAGTAATTCTTGTGAAATTTGAAGAGAAGTTGTTATCCTACTTGGGGTGAAGAGATGACTTTTCGTGGTCTGCAATAATGCCATTGTAAATGTAATACCAGCAGTTCCTGCTACAGGTTACTGTACAGGTGTTTGATGACAAATGTAACTCCATTGCTTCTGGGTCATGGAAAAAAGGACATGACATCTTGTTAGTTTAACATTACAGTGAGTTTACCCACACTGTGTTTAATTAATCCGATGTTTGCCTAACAAGCCAGCATCCGCTTAATTATTGAAGCGACATGTGAAAACTTCTCCAAGCTGGGCTCAAAAAAACCCACCCCAGCATTGTGCAGAGTCACAGCTGGAGAGCTGCGCCAGCCGCTAATGATAATAGAGATGCTAATGCTGATTATAATTACATGTGTGTTTTCTAATAAATTAAGGCCCCTACGGTCTGTGCGTTAACGCAGTGTTTCGTGTCTGGTTTTATTAATTGCTCAACCTGCCAGAGTTGCAGTAGTTATAAATCTGGAGTGTAATGTCAAAGTATGTTGAGTAATTTATAAAGATATGAAAGAGCAGGCAGAAGTGGTGCAGGAACATTGCTCTGTAGGAACCCATATGAAAAGACTGGGGTCTGATCTCTGCATGTGTCCATGCATTTAAAGGCAAGTGCCACCGTCTGCTTGCAGCCCATTGGAAGAAACACAGCCACAGATTTGCTTTTGCTTTCAACCCAATCCAGCACACAGCTGGAGACTTGGACCCTCCTCCAGCAATCTGTGAAACTTGTGCCTTGTCCTCCATATTTAGATGTTTTCCAGTGGTGACACAGGGGGCAGTGACCCTGCTAATTAACCCAGCTGGGGTTAATTAGTAGTTAATTAGTAGTAGTTAGTTAGTAGCAGTTTGGAAAAAAATTTGCAACTTTACAAACACAATATATTTCTCAGATACTAAATTTTATACCTTGCACACATACTAGAATGGCACCATCTGTGAGCTGTGAACTCGCATTGCTCTGAGGACAGTTAGGTACATGTAATAAAAAATGCAGGCCAGTGGTACTACAGTATGGTGTATTCATCATCAGAATTTGAAGTACATTTCTTTGATGGTAACCTTCTGACTGGCACCAAATTGCATTTTTTTTTTATTACATCTACCTAACTGTCCTTAGAGCAATATAGTTTTCTCTGGTGTACCTATTAGCCTATGTAAGTGGAGGAAACAGATGGATCTGTCTACGCTTTATGATGTTCCTGTGCCCTGGGAGTTGGCAGATTGATTTTTGGCAAATGCATCAAAATCTCTCCATGTAGTTTGAAACTTTTTTTTTCTTACTTTGGCATATTTTTAAAACAAAAACTTTAATCAAACGTTGCTTCATTTGTCAGAAGTCATATAAGCATTACACTACTTATACAAATGGATAAAGAAATCTGAGAAATTTGTATGGTATATGAACTATATAAGTATGCTTAAGAACTATGACAGCGAAATATTGCAATTAGTCATTCACACAAAAGGGTGTATTTTAACATAGATGAATGCCTCATCAGATCACCCAAAAAAGATTTAGGTCACTGCAAGAAGAAAGGCTGTATTCCACAATGCCTCGAATGGCATGAGAACTAAGGGCCCGTTGACATGCTGCAGACTGCCATGTCCTGTCTTGCCACCCTAGACAGGTCAGATGACCTTACACAATCTGGTTGCTCTCTCCCGACCCCATCGAGCATGTCTGTGATGCTCTCAGCCTTAGGAGACCATTCAACCTGCCTGTCATTATACACCAACTGTGTCCAACAATGTGTTGCATATCCTTTGTTTAGTCAGTATATAGTAAAATGTAAAGGAAACCCCTGAAGTAACATGATTCAGCATTCAAGTACCTAAGGCAGGGTACTTGACATAAGTCTTCAATCTTATTCACACCTGATTTCACTTGTTTAATCAGTTCATCTTAGTCACCTATCAACTATCAAGTGTGCCTACAATTTGGCTGTAATGAAAGCCTACAGCCACACTGACCCTTTGCGGATAAGATTGAAGACCTCTGACCTAAGGGAAAGTATTAATGTTTGCAAAACAAAAAGTGCTAAGAGCTAGTGGTTAAATGATTATAGATTTATATGGCATTATCATTGTAACCAGCAGAAGAACTGATTAGATTTTGGAATTGATCCAAATGGCACAAGGTCACAGCAAAAGTAACTGTCAAATAGTTTTTGGTAAATAGCTTCCTTTTCCCTGATAGCAAAAAATCTGGGCGAGATCTGGCTTACTTTAGGCCCTTCTGGTTTAATTCTGGCACAGTTTTTTTTTTCTTCACAGTCTTGTGTGAAACAGCATTAGGCTGAGGTCTGGCATGAGTTTGCAGCTTAAGGGCCATTTGAGGGGAGTGGGCTGTGGTGGTATGTGGGCCTAAATTCAACCAGATAAGGCCCACAACCAATTTTGCTATCTGGGTTCCTGTTTGTCATACAGAAATGTCAATCAAGACTCAATTTCAGTTCTGTCTGTCAATCATCCGTCCATCCAGGATTCTCCTTAGAGCAAAATTGAGTGTTGAGTGAATTTAGCTGATTGTTGTTTAAAATGAACCCATTCACGATTTTTCAGGGCTGCCAGTGTAAGATTTGTTTCAGCTTTGTAATCCGATTGCTCAGTGCAGCACACTGGTTCAACAGGTAGTGTTCCTGTCTCACAAAGCTCTAGGGTCTCGGGTTCAGTCCTGAGCTTAGGCTACTGTCTGTGTGGAGTTTCTGTGTATGTTCTCCCTATGTCCATGTAGGTGTCCTCCCACCTCCTAAAAACATGCCAGAAGGTGGACTGGATCAGATGTGTGTGCCATTCAATAGGACTATTAAAAAAAAACGTATTGAATTAGGTGATATTTTTGTGCTGGAGACATGTGTATGTACACAGGTGGCACCATAAGAGTAGAACTGCAGGGCAAATATATATGAAAACAATGAGCACTGTTAGGAAGAGTTTCAGAATTCAGTGAGGAGCACAAATGTAAGTGAGGAAGAATAGGTTATGAAAAATGGAGGTACATTTAATTTTCAGCACTCAACAAAATCCATCTCAGTCCTAAGTCTTGTGTAAAATGTATCAAGCAGCACCAAATAAATGAATGAATACATAAAGAGTATATGTGAGAGTGGTTTTAACAGGGATTATGTTTTAATCTTATGCAAGAAAATGTATTAAGGGATTCATTAGGAAATGTAAAAACAATGATACATGATAGTGAATTCTGGCGAAACGTTACAGTAAGGTTGGCTTGATTATATAGTATTATAAGCAATGTTAACAAAAACACGTAAATGCATTGTAGTGAGGAAAATCTGGTGTAATATACTCAACTATTATGCATTCTTAATTTAGTGCATCAAATTCATACATTTTATACACTATTGTTTCTAGCAATTAATCGTTAATTAATTAAGTGTTTTGATTTTCAGGACATGGCACTAAAAGATGATAAACCATTAGAATTTGATTGAACTCCGAGGTAAAGCAGGAAACAAAGGAAAACCATGGCTTCCCATGGTGCAAAGCAATTTCATCACTCATTATCTGTAGGTGGCCTAGGAATAATAATACTCATTTACTCTTTCCATCAATGAAAAGTAGTAACGTGGAGGCCCAGGACAATGCCTTGGGCGACTGCCTATTCCACCTTTAGCTAGTGTCCACTGCAAAGAAATCCTAATCATCAGACAATCAGTACAACAAGGCAGTTTATACTTTCCTTGTCTACGTTATTTGGGTATGTACACTATTTTATGCTTTCAGAACATATGTAAGTGCTGCAAGAAGTTGCTATTCTGAGTGCCAGTGTCTCAAAGGCACCTCCAGAGACATCCCTTTTCCGTCTCACATTTTCATGCCCCAGTCTTATAATTCTGCCTGCTTCACTCGGCTTGCTTTCCTGTCTCCATTCTGGAATTGGTCTGATGTAGGACAGAGCTGACTGCACAGAAGGATGAGCATGCAGCCAGCATCGCTTTAACTGGAGGAGATTCATATTTTATTTACCCCCAGGTCTGAGACAGTGCTCCAGTTCTGCCATTTCTTTCTTTCTAGCTCTGTCTCTCTCGCCTGTGTGTCATTAACGCAAATGCTAATGTTCTCTTACATGCTACTGCTTTCAAGCTGAAGTTCCTGGCAGAAGAGATATGGTTGAGAACGCACTAATGTCTGTGCCTGTTGACTGAATATGATGGTTAAAATGAGATGTTATTTCCCATGCCTGTGGTTTCTGCAATCTCATAAATGGGGTCCTGAATGTTTGTGATACATTTATTTGTGTGGAACATATATTCACTTTACTGCACATATTCAATTTCAATAAAATGCTTGAACGTCTCACTTTGAGTATGAAATGTAACTGTGGTGACATCATTTCTGCATGTCTAGATATCCGGGGGATCCAGGACTTTCTGGACAAGTCATCCCAGCAGGGGATGGACGTTTCCCTACAGAGGGTGGAGTCGAACATCAACATGATGATCACCGGGATGTTCCGCACCATGAGGATGGAAGAGTTGCACCGCTACAGGGACACACTGCGCCGAGCCGTTCTCTTCATGAGCCCTGCAAGTGCCAAGGCCTTCATTACGGAGGTGCACCCACACCCACACCCACCACACCACACCACACCACACCACACCAGTCTCAGCTAACGTTCACCTCAAGCATCAGAATACGGGAACTTTGGTTGCTGGAGTGTTTCAGATTATTTCAGAATCTGATACACACAATAGTCTCTAGAGTTTATACAAAATGGTGCGGAAAACAAAAAACATCCAGTGAGCAGCAGTTCTGCAGGCGGAAACACTTTGTTGATGAGAGAGGAGAAAGGCCAGACTGTTACTGAAGGCTACAGTAACTCAAATAATAATTACTACTGTGATTACACCCTGAACATAAGACCCCGCTAGGGAACAGTAATTTGAGGCTACATTGGGTACAGGCTCATCGAAGACAGTTGAAGACTTGAATCTGTGCCCACTGTAGCCTAACATCTTATTCTTCTCCATACTACCACACTGTCCAAACACCTCACTGTAGATATGTTGTTTGCAAAGAGGCACATACTATATCCACATGTTAATTTTCATTATTTCTTTTGTCACTCATTGTTCACTATGAAAGCCCTGAAGCATAAGAAAAATAGAGTTCTCAAGTCATTTTTTTCTCCATTGTGTAGCATAATGAAGGAGAAAATCTAAATTAGTGCACCTGAAAGAACAATTGGGATATAACTGGATAACAATTATATTAACTCAAGAGGCAGCTTCCTTCTGTTCTCAGCTATCAGTTTGCATCCTATACCAGCTTTGATCACAAGGAGCAGAAGTTCCCCCTGGTTTAAACAAACTGTAGGAACAGGTAGAAAATACATTTTGAGGAACGAGTTAGCTAGTTAGGTAGGCATGATAGCTCAGCAGGTAGTATTGATGCCTCCTGGAGTTCAGGATTTGATTTTTGAGCTTCAGATACTGGTTGTACAAAGTTTCTCCATGTGTGGCTTTCCTACAGGGTTTCCTGCAGGTAGGTGAATCGAATACTCTAAACTGGAGTGAATCTGTGTATGTGTGTGGTGTCTTGTGGTGGACTGGCACCCTGTCCAGTGTTCCTGGAATAGGTTCTGCATCCACTGACCCTGACCATAGGTAAAGAAGAAGAATGAATGAATGAGTTAGCTACAGCTCATTCACTGATGATTTTTTGGAATGGTTCGGGTCCACAAAGGTCACTGCAAATTAATACAAATTTCTTCTGACTGATCACCCTTGTCCTGTGATCAAATGTTTCTATCCAGATTGGAGTGTTCTCTTCCAGGATGACAGTGAACCCATCTACAGTGCATGAGGCATCATGGAAGAATTGTTTGATTTAGTATGAATATCATATGCTGTGGCCTTCACAGCCACCAGATCTCCACCCAGTTTGGAGAGTCTTCTTAGACTGCACCACCATCATCAAAACACCAACTGAGGGAATACTGTTTGGAAGAACAGAAGTTACAGAGACTTGTAGAGTCTATGCCAAAGACATTCAGTATTGAAGCTGTTCTGGTGGCTTGTGGCAGCCTTTTTTAATTACCTTTCTTTAGTTAGCTAGCAGTTGTGTTAAAACAGTTTAACCATAGAAAGGCAGAACAGTTGTTGCATTCCTGGTCTGGACTTAGCAGGCCCTTGGTCTGATTGCCAGAATCAGATTTTTAAAATAAACTAATAAATGAGTAAATAAGTAAATGAATGCTTTCTCCCCTTTTTTGTTAGGGACTGAAATAATAAATACTTGCCAACATGCTATTGTAATTCACCTTTACACACAACACATCACCTATGAAAAGCAATTAAAGTCCATTCTTGCTGCCCTACAATGCAGGAGGAAACATTCAAAGATGGATAGGACTCCCACTGTTTGCAGTAATGACTGTGGCCTCAGGTGTCTCTGAAATGAATGAGAGTTTTGGCTTGAAGAAACGTTTGTGTCAGACCTGCATTCTTCCTCGTGTTGGGGAAAGGTTAAAACAAGACTCTGTTGTTTTTGTTAATTGCTTTAGTGTGTATTCACAGAGAGAATTCTCCATGACAGTGTGTTTTGCTTTTTGCAAACCTCTTATTGCCCAAAGCTTTCCATCCCTGGTTTATGAGGAATGCATGTTGTTCTGTTTATAAACTGTGCATTATGCACAGAAAGCATGATGGATGGGAGACTGACATTTGCCGCCTTGTTGTTGCCCCTTGACTGCGCACAGTGGATATAGTCAGGGCTCCGTTACCACAGCGGGGAAAGCTATTAAACATCTGTTAGCTAAGTGAGCTAGCATGCATTTGTTCCTCAGTCTGCGCATTCAAATTTAGGCCATTTTGGTATGAGAAGGAATATTCCCATAAAATCTGGTATCTGTGCCAGTTTTGGCTTATTTAAACACTGTCTGTTTAGTGATATTGATTTTATGGGTAATGAGGGACATTCTCGTTAAAGCTCCTATCAGCAGGTGTTGGGGCCTTTCCAAAGCTGGTCAAGAATAAGCTGGGGGTATAAAATACAATGTGACAAAGGTATGTGATCAATGTTTGTCCATACTGGAATTTTACATACTGTTATTTGATGCCAGAATAAGGTTATTGTTTAAAAACCCATGTTGTGGTTCACTGACAGTGATACTAGAGTATAGCCTATGCAGTATGTAAATTATTTCAGGCAGCATTTTCACTTCTATCATCTGATTCTGGTGGTTAATGGTGAAAATCATGCATTCTGATGACAAGGAAAATAGAGCCATAATTGCAGAATGCTTTTTAAAACCATTTAATTTTGTTTTGTGACAATATTCTCTGATTTTTTGTTTGCCAGAATATTGTTAAACATAATTTCACATTTGCCATATTCCAACCAGAGCCAGTGTGCACCTGTGTAATGATACGTTTTGATCAAAAACATCCCTGGCACAGACCATGAAAGATTATATCTTTGCTTATTTTTTTCTACAATCATGGTCCTCCTTTGAGAAGCACTAAAACACATCCATTCAGCAGGGAGTCTTCACACTAGTCCTACATTAGCGAAATATAGCAGATTTTCTGGAACGTGTCCAGCAGTGACAGCAAGACGCTCCACAATTTTTTATTTAATAGCCTATCAGTGTAGCATGTCAGATCTCTTACGCACATATGTGCAATTAAGTTATCCCATACTGAGTAAGCTTCTGAGCCAGCCATCAAGAAGGTCAGACACAGTTGAAAAACAGAAGACATGGAGGGTGAGGAGAAAGAGGTGCTGTCAGTGAAGTAAGCGATGTGACAGGAGAAGAGGTGGACCTGGGTTTAAAAGCCATCGCTCTGTTTGAAGTATGTGTGCGTGGAGAGGCGAGGACACATGCCCATCCTGTCTTCCCTGACTAAGTGATAGATGTGTGGAAATCAGAGTAGAGAAATGATACACCGGGTCTATTATTATTGGTAGACTAATACAGCTGAATCATTTGTGTGGTGTGCCAATTCATATGGATTAATGTATGGATTAGATAACAGATGGATGCATTTGTAACTTATAGGAAATGGGAGGTGGTTGGGGATTCATGTGCAGGAAGAATTTTTTGTTTTGTTTTGCTTTGCTTTATTTAATAAACAAAAAGCTTTAGAATTTTGAAAATGTAAAAACAACAAAAAAGGAATTTTTTTGGTCACTATTTAAATGTAAGCAAATTTGTGATATTGACATTGTTAACTCCTTTATACAAAAGGTCAGCTTTTCCATGAGTCTTATCCCTTCCACTGAAGAATGTGTTCTGACATCACGCTGATGGATTTGATCTAACATGGAGTCTGATCCTCCTCCTTTATCGTGATGTTTCCGCCTGCAGAACTGCCACTCACTGTGTTTTCTAGCATTCTGTGTAAACTCTACCGGCTGCGGTTTGTGAAAATGTGTGAAACAATATACATGGCTAAGAACTTACACAGTCACTAAAATTGACAAAACTTTGTGATTAGGCAATACATGTGTTGGCCTTACATACTCTATTTAGCAGGAAGTAACCTGAAAGTGGCAACTCTTTGCAGACTGGGAGGTGTAATGTCCTGTTTTTTCAGTATATTTCAGTATAACCACATTTTTCTCTCAGCTACTACTTCTTGTTGTAGTTGGTGGTGATGGTCTGTGTGTGATTCAGCTCTCGCACTACTTGACTGGGTGCATAGTCACTTTAGCTCAAGGTTATCAGTCTGAAAGATAAACCTGTCTGTACACATATGGGAGGGAGGGAGGGAGGGGGAGAGAGAGAGACAGAGACTCAGAGAGAGAGACAGAGACTCAGAGAGAGAGACAGAGACACAGAGAGAGAGAGACTCAGGCAGACATCACTTACCACCATTCAATCTTGGACTGTAAGAAGCTGACAAACCCAGTCAAACTTGTGTTACCCCAAATACCTTCAAGACCTCTGTTTGGAAAAATGAGCAAAAAGCTAGGTTGGAAATAGTAAAACCAGTCTTTTAACCTAAGCACCACAAATGAAATAGTCAAAGTTGTCCAGGTGAAACCATGGCTAGATAAGGATAAGGGTGAATAATCTGATGATTAAGTGAAGAATCTCAAACGAAGAAACATTTCTAATAAAGATCAGATAATCTACATTTGCATGGTCTTTGTTTCACAGAACTCCTTGTGATTTGCGATCCAGTTTGAATTTAGAATGCTAACTCAAGGTGACAGAAAGGTTGTCAGCTTCATGCTATCTTACTCCTCTGACTGATGTAGAAAAACTTTTTTTTGCTGTTTCACCAAATTTCTTTCACCCCAGCAAGAAGCAGAACATTTTTTTAAATACATTATATAAAATGGAGAGTAGGAGATGATGGCTTCTTTGCTTCACTGTGAGCATTGTACCTCTAGCTCAGAGCCTTTTGTGGCTATGTAATGGTGGCAGCATTGGGAGAATCCCAGAGCTCTTGCTTGAGTGAACAGTTTTGTATAGGGCAGAGATGGTTTCTCAAAAAAAAACGTTTCTAAAATTACATAGACCTTAACAATTTAACCCACCCATCTGTTTTCCATTCTGATGACCATTTAACCCTTAACACTTCAGTTGTGACGTGTAATGTGCAAGTGCAGGTGAAATACACCCGAGGCAAGTGCATAAATTTGATTCATTAAGGCTTTTACAAAAATCATAATCATAAACCATAGCAGTGATCAAAACTCATTTTAAAACTTTTACTTCACCTTGTTACTCTCAGGGCCCATTAACTAACATTATTTATTGCGTTAATTAAAATAAACAAACCATGAACTTCAGCATTAATAACCCAAGTAATTTTAAGAAAGTAAATTATATACATGTATCAGCTGACATTTATTTTAAAATGTTAAGAAGCACACTTGCATTGACTATTTAATCCATAATTCAAAATAAGTCATAAAGTGCCAGATTAAATTAAATTACAAGTATGTTCCTAAATATTGATCTTACTGAACTCCGGTGTCCAGGAGTAAATGTTGAAACTTGCTATTTAGGTTCAGCCTTGAATTTTGCCAGATAACAAACACGAATGTGTAACAGAACAGACTCAGAGACGGAGAGAGAGAGAAAGACAGAGATGTGTGTTTCAAAGTGTCATCATAATCCAGAAGAGTGTTATTAACCAGGAAGCATTCAAAGCAATGGTGGTCACAGTACAGTCAGGCCAAAGGAAAATCCAAACAGGAGATCAGGCAGAGGGTCAAACAAAGTACAGACAATCAGTTGAATAAGATGTGTTTATATACTGAGAAGTCAAGAAGTGAAACTGAAATTATGAAAAGGTTGCATCAGAACTCTGGGCGTTGTAACGTCTGCTGGCAACGTGTCGATTAAGCTGTTGGTTCATATTAGTCATGATATGGATGCGATAGGCATTGATTATTTGGCTTCCCTGGTTTATTTTACATCAATGAATTAATGCTGAGGTACCTTGTACATTCATGTCAGATAAGATAATTGCATCATTTTTTTTCCTGTATCATGTTCATTATGGATATTTAAGTATGTAAAGTTTTATGTTGGAAAAAGTTTTATATTGTTCCATCTTTATTAAAAATATACAGTGCATCACTTTGATCCAAACAGAACATAAAGAGTCAGTTAATTTCTGAGTGAAACCGTGTGGTTTGCTGGGGATGGTGCCACCTGGGGGCTGTGGAGATGGTTTGGGGATCACATATGGGGAGCTGTAC
>CM074952.1:13470136-13481195 GCA_037577455.1 Pangasius macronema | reverse complement strand
CACGGAATTAGGTGAAGATGGAATATAACCTGTCAAACTAAACCAACTCGGGATTTGAATATGGGAGCACGTAACAAATGTGACTTCTCAGTGCGCCAACTTGCCGGAAGTCCATGTTACTCCAGTTTAGTTCCTCCAGCTTGTTTTCCGCGATCATATTTTCCTCATCAAACCCGTACTAATTAAGAAGTTACATATATTTTTCATGCCTTGCCTAATCACACCACTTTGCAAAATATATTTTATACCTGCCCCTGCCAACCCATCTCTTCTTAATTCTTCCATCATATTTCTCCTCTGTTCTTCATATCNCTCTCTCTTTCTAAACAATATGTAACTAGTATGTTCTCATGCTTAGATTACTGTTTTAATAATCCATAGTTTTAACTCATAGTCACAGTCCATTAATCACTCATAATTCCTATTTTTTTCTCTTTTCTTTTTCCTTAACTATGTGGCCTCAAAACACAGTCACACCAAAGAAATTGATCTACCACTGACACCTTTTTACCAGCTGTGAAAATTAGTATTGCTGGGCAGTACTTAGATGAGAAGTAATATTTGCCATGATACTATAAAAAACAATATACCACAGCAACAACAAGAAATTGAATCATATTTTTTGGTGTGACTTTTCCTTGTGCTGTACCTATATTTAGAGTGCTGTACTGTTATATATAACGTATGACACCATGTTAATAATTCCCCTTGCAGCAACTTAAGGTTAAATGATTGCCTTCAGGGCATGAGGATACCTTTTAGAGCATGAACCTGCAAGCTTCTGGGTTTCGGCTGGTATTACAAGAGATTGCAGAAGAGAGCTCTGATGTGTGTGTGTGTGTGTGTGTGTGTGTGTGTGTGTGTGTGTGTGTGTGTGTGTGTGTGTGTAACAATGCCAGACAATGTGTATGTGTCTGTATGTGTCAGAAACCTTATCCCTGCCCCTGTCTGAACTGTCTGTGTGATCGTCATGTGGTGACAGTGTGCTAGTGAATGCATGTGCAGTAATGTGATGGCTCTACTTATGACACACTCCACACTGTGGATTAATTATACATGACAGAAACCATATGGAAAGTGAGGTTTGAACAACCGACATTAATGTAAATGGCAAATGTAGCATACTAATAGTTATGATGTATTAAGTGAGATTAATCATGTAAAATTACATCTCAGTAATATAAAAACACCAGTCCTGTATACTTTGTATACTTTATACAACTACTGAAATCCAATTCATAGTTGATGTATTTTTGATTAAATAGAAAACATTACAGTGTTACAATGTGATGGTGCTGTGATTCGATGGCTCATTATATTTCTGACCCATAAATGGAAATCTTGCGGTATTACAGTGGTTGTGAAGGATTCACTATATCAAAGATATTCAAGTAAAATTAATGAAGGTCTTGCTAAATAAAATTCCTTGCTTACAAAAGTCCAGGTAAGCAACTAACATGACTGAATGGCAACAACAGTTCTTTTTTTTAATGCTATTTATTTGTTCATGACTATAAAAAAACACATCAATTTTTTCCACACTGGTGTTTCATGTTACTGCTTTTGACTAATGCCGTTGACTCTGAACAGACCTGTTTTGTGGAGAAAAACACATACATTTCTGTTTTCCTTGTATCTTTTTTTTTTTTTTTTTTCCATGTCATGAGCTGCCCTCGGGTAAACAATTTACATACATGTGCTTGGGTGCAACATGATAGATCGTGTTTCAAAAACTAAAGGCACTAAACTCCAGTCACTTTTTTCCTATCACGATCAGTAATGCTACAGTGTTTTCTATCACATCCACTTATTTTCAGGGATAACTGTTCATGTTATATTTAGGCTACAAATACTGATAAAAGTTAAGTAATGTTAATGGAATAAATCGAGCTTTTCATATATAGATGAAATGGAATCCCCAATCACTGGCATAAAAACTAATTATGATCCCCTTTTCAGTATATGAAGTAAGAGCAGTCACTGCGATTATTCATTTGCTTTTATTTTCAATCAACATAGAGGCTGACACACAGGAAATGATGCAGAGCACAATGCATCAATTACTGGAAATCACAATATCTATGATGCTACAATGTGATCTGATCAACTCAAATGTTTTGCATCATTGCCCAATTGCATGATGCCACTTTTCTAATGTGCTTTACTGTGCTCCAAAGATCCCACATAGTTGTTGTTGTTGTTGTTGTGTTTTTTTTTTTTTCCCTTTTTAATAAATAGTTGGAATATTTTATGGAATATTTTATGATCAAAGGATACCTTTCTTCTGGTGCCTGTGTATTATTCAAAGAAACAGTATTGTGTAGTGTCAGAGTGCATCATTAATTCTGATTATCTTTTTGTCTTGCTCACCATAATGAGTACTCACCATCTTCTCTGCCACTTTAAGAGCCCAGACAGGTGGAAAATATGGCATAATAACAATAATCATCGTTCCGTGAAAGTGCCATTTTGAAGCACATGCGTTTGCCATGTAATTTAACATCCGTGGTATTGGATTAGGATGAGAGTTACTTAAGTATTTTATGTCTACCAAATATGGGAACTTTTGCTGATCATAAGGACCATGCTCAATTAACCAAATTCAGGCTTTAGATCATTTGAAAAGCAGACACATTGTTCACACAGTGCAAACTGCTTAAATGGTTACAAATGTAAAACCTCTGTAAATTACACATGGGTTGAGTTAATATACCCAACATTAGATATTAAACTTAATAAACCTAACATTAGCTAACTAGTTTGCTAAGGCTGTATCACTAAAACAACATTTAGCATAAAACATTGATTTGGCTATACAGTACATGTCAAATCTCCTTTGATTGGTTGGCTAATACATTTAACAAACTTCATCCCACTGAATACCCAGCACATCACCATCAACAGCATTTTGGCTAAAACCATAATAGCTATACGCCAGTCAAGCCAAAGACTGTCTAACACAGATGACAGACAGAAGAGGTAAAGAACTTTGGTAGATTAAGTGTAACAGTGGGATGTTTCTCTAAGCTCCAGCAGCATGTACTAACTTTTGGAACCAAGTTAATAGGATATAGTATGGGACCCTTGAAGGTCAAACCATAGTAGTGACAAGTAGAGACTAACATATAGTCAAGTTCAAAAGTTTGCATAGATACAAGATATATTATATGGGGTCTATGTTCATGTTATATGTTTGTGTCTATTTTCAGGCTTGTTTAGGCCACGTTAAGCTCAAAAACCATTGTTTATGTCTGAAACTGGAGTACAAGCCTAAACATGCAATTTATTCAGGTCGCACTTCTCCCCTTCATACATATGCATCGAAGAAAGGATCAAAAGTGGGAAGTTAGAGCAAAAAGGGTGGAGATAAGGATAGTGTGGCTGATTACATATTCTGTTCGATGTACTAAACTTCAGGCAATTCACACAGAATTAGGCTACTTTTGAATTCTTTATTTATGAAAAAATGTGTAATAATGTAAGCCTATTTTAGGACCTTGGTAAAAGAGCAATTCAGGCAAACTATGTGTTTTAATACTGCTTGTCTGTTGGACTGCTTTTGTCACACGGATCTGTCAACCCTGGCCACAGCACATATATCACAAACATTTACATAATTTTTTGCTTCTGCAATACAGTTTATTAATTTATATTTTATATAAATTACTTATCTTTTCATTAGTGTAAAACCAACTGGAAATCTAATGGCGTATCAGCTGCATTAATGCCCCCCACACACCGTTTGCATGTTCCATGCACCAACATGGGGGTCTTTATTAACACACATTTATCACTTCCTTACTGAGCTTGAATTTCCACTTTAGTCCTAGTCTACTGTTGGACATTTCCATATTTTCACAGCAGCTTTTAAACCGTAATCTGCACCTCACACAGAGCACTTACTTTTGGTGTTCCCAGGCACAGTTTATGTAATGAGCTACAGCCTTAGTAAATAGAACATTAATGTCAGAATTGTCATTGCACATCAAATCATGTTTTGTGCTGCACCTCTTCATGTGCATACAGTACATGGTCTATAGTGTGTTAACTAAATTACAAAAATGGCCAAACTGTATATGTTACATGCCTCATTAAATTGTGAAAAAAATAATAAAAAAATAAGATGTTCATCTTAGTGCAATATATATATTCTCGAATAATACTTTTTGTCTTTGTAATTGACTTCAATGGCTTTTGGGCCTGTTAAGTAGTTACCCTCCACTGTTCTTCCTGAGATCTCTGTCTCTGATGTCTTTACCCATTTTTATTGATGTATATTTTATAACTCTGGCAGATGTTGTACGCTCTTCAGAAGAGGTCTGGAGACCAAAAGGACATGGAAAAACTTCTCTTGTGTTGGCTTTTGATTTTGCATTTTACTTTTGATTGTTGTGTTGTTGAAGAATCCACCCACATTTCATTTTTAAATTTGTTTGTAAATTGTAAAGCACAAGTTCAACTTGTATTATATCACTTCAGAAATGATAGTGGGATGCACACCTTTGCCCTCAGCCAGGTGCATGCAGAGTACTCCCACCAGGAGTGTTGTTTGTCTGGCCTTGGTGCACATGTCCCATGCAGACAAGTACTTTTGAGGATAAGAACTTGCTACATTTATTTATTGCTCAGTGTTTTTACATGGCACTCCACTGCATTCATATTGGTTTTTCATCTCAACTAGATGCTGAATTCTCAAAGCCGCTTCCTGGTTTAGAGTCTGAGGTAGATTTGCAGGTGACAGTAATGAACAACGAGTAGAAATCTCTGGGTAAATACAAAGCTTTGATCTAACAGGCAAACAACCTCACCACAAGCCACCTGTCACTCAGCGAAAAGGCGGCTTGAGCCCTGTTCAATGTTGAATCAGACATGCGGGCATTGTGTCAAATTCTGCTGGCTTTTTGTACAGTCCACTTGTTGGCACCTTTGTTTCTACTGATGTGTAGTGTGTATCTTGAGACTGTCCTCACATTATTTGAAAGAAGGTGGATCTGCTGAAATCCTCTCTAGGGGAGACACTGGCTTAGTCATAGGGTTGTTGTTTACCACATCCTGAAAGCGCTGCCAAGTCACATCACAAGTGCCTATTTGTCAGTCTTAGGGACATTGCCAGTATTGATGCATTACTCGATCACACCACCTACACACACGATTTAAGATGATGAATCACTGCTTCAAAGAAGCTGCCATTCTAATGGTTAGGTTATCACAGTTGTGATTAGGTCACTTGCCCTGTATTTACAGCCTTCTTGCTCTTTGTGCAGAAGCACGAGCTGAGCCTCATTCTGCTGCTGCTTTCAATACATGCTCCAGTTAAGTGGAAACATCTGGATAGGCAGAGGGTGCATTTGAAAGTATAGGACAGGCTGAGCCATAGGCTGTGACCGACACACACAGACATACATACACACACACAGCTGGCGGTAAAGCATAAGCTGACCCATCCACCCATCCACCCACCCACACAACTGGCCATGGATTGTTATTGTAACCTTGGAAAGCATAAAATATTAAAGTCATACGCATGGAGTAACAAAATAAAAGTCACATCATATTTGGCTCCATCTGTTGTTTGCTTTTTATAAGGAGGTTGTGTCTGTAGTAATGCATTACATACCATATAATAACTATCGTTCCAAAGCCAGACTTTTAATAGCTGTTTTATGCATTAAAGATAACAATTTAACATATGGCCTGTGTTTGGTGCATGAAGAATGGTTTTCTATACAGGTCTTTTTCTAGAAACTATATCTTCATGCTGGGAATAGAGAGACTCTTCAGCTCCATTTGCCTAATCAAACATTCTCCACTTGCGTTCCAGTTGATAGGATGCTTTATGCCTCTTGTCTGGGCTGTAATTATGTTTTATTAGGTCTTTGTGAAAGATTAAAACACTATTAGCACTGCACCAACCATCATACTCTCCAGCTGCTGCCTTTGTTTAGAAACAACATGTTTTATGACACCAGCTTTTAGTCACCTACACAATTACAGATAATGGAATTCAGCCCTGATGCAGTGGGCAGTAGAAGCATTGATGGGATTGTAAAGGGGGTTAGAGAAAAAGATGGAGAAGATGACGGAGGAGAGAACATCATACATGAGGATGAGAAACATCCATGTAAAATATGTAGATGGGAAATGTAGAGGATTGTTGATGAGGATTGCCGTGAGAGACAGATGGAAGGGAAGTAAGCGTACTTATAATCTGCAAATTAATGTTCATGCCCATCTGCACACTTACATGTATGTAGTCATGTTTTATTAGTAATTATTTAATACTTCTGTATGTATATATTCTGTCAATGTACTGACTAATCCTTTCTCTCGCAGGTAGTGGAAACCAACTTGGTCGCATTTGATTGCCATTGGATCATCATAAATGAGGTAAGATTCTTAAATTCAGTAGACACTAGATATTACTGATGCTGCAGAAATTAAAAATTCTTATCATCTTAATATCAGACAGAATGTTCAGACAGTTATTATTGTTAGATATCCATCAATACCATTTTTTTCAGACTGAGTACATGTTTTTTTAATATTCACAATAAACTCCTTGTGCTGAGGTTTATATTTAAGATGTAAGTAAAGGTGCTGGTCAGCAAGGGGGAATGGAAGTGTATGTGTGTCTCAGTACCTTCACAGCACTGAGGTGCTCTCACATTCAGCAGTTTCTTTGCAAGCTCACTTCACTGCTCCATGCTTGTGAATACCTTTTTGTGCTCCTTGCACTCTTTCTTAATGATAACGCTCCCTGATACTAAGCTGTGCACTCAGGTCGGCTGCCATCACTCTCTCTATTAAAGATGCTAACGCCATATGATGTTTTAGCAGGTTACTTGTTTTGCAGGAAGATGCTGTAGTACCTGCTCTTAGTAATATCACATATCTCACTTTGCAGTCTGCTGGCATCACTGGCATTTTTAAGAGTGATTTATGTGCAGACCTCTGTCATTTTGTGTCATCTGCTGATATAATGACAGTGTACACTCAGCGTAAAAGTAGCAAAAAGTAGCATGTGATATTGGAGCATTATTAATGAGTACGAGTAAATGAGCACAGTCTCAGACTGATAGCTATTACCTCTGTGCATTCCTAATAGTAGTAGCATTATAGAATATTTTCATAGAGGATAAATACAATTGTTAATCATGTTCTATTGTTAATCATGTTCACTGGTCATGTATTCAAATTAAAAATTCCTACACTTATTGTAAAATATGTCCTCCCATCAGCCCATTGAGGAAGTCTGCTGTGTGCTGAGTTAAACTGATCAGACATACAGAAGCAATTGTACTCTTTCTAAAGGACAATGCCGTCCAATAATCACACTTAACTTTGGGCTAAAAAGAATCAGCATTCTATGCCTATGTTTCCTTATCTGCCCTATTTTGTGGTCAGCTGGAATAGAATCTGGAGCAATCCTCCAGAGTCCTGTTCCTCAAATCTGGTTTTTGGAAGGTCAGTGCACAACCGTACAGTCTGCTGCCTTTCTAGGGTTCTTGATTCAAATCATAAAGGGTTCACAAATTGGAGCAGGCTGGAGCAAAGTGTAAACCTGTTCATGCAGTGAAGTATCTCTTCAGGGACAGGTAATGATAATGCGGCTCTGCTGGGACTGCTTTAGGTGACTGCTATAAGCACAACACTTTATAGATACTCAGTTCCAATGATTGATTCTCCACCTTAATGTCAGTCTTTCTGCTGAGTTGCATTGTGTTTACTAGGACATTAAAGGAACTTGAAAAATGTTCAGTTTGATGACAATATGGCTAATCTCCTAATCAGGCTTACTGGGTATCTGATATCTATAATGATTATAATGGGCATGCACATAAACTTTGAGGCACATGGGTTCTAGGTAAGGAAACGAAATGTATTATTACACATGGAAATACAAAAAAAAAACAAACAAACATAAATATAACATAAATGGAGGAAATAAAAAGTGGGAAAATGGATTTTCATTGTAAAGGACATAGAGTGCAGGTATGTAGCTATATGACTCTTGGTTCATAAAACTTTGATTATGGCAATATTAATTATGAGGATAGATTCAGTGTGGTCTTTAAAAGAGAACCATTTTCAATTATATAAATATTATATAAGCTTCACATTTATTTTCTGTGGCTGAATCTCACAGCATTATACACCATGCGTGTGGGGCATAAACAAAGTGAATAGGAAGGTTTTTAGGAATAGGTCAATGCTTTACTCGGATCATGGGTAAGAAATGTAAAATCAAGCGAATTAATAATAAGAAAACATATCTGTGGACAAATGTTTTCTGAAATTAGACATTAGAGAAAAAAAAAAGAAGCTGGCAGTCACTACGGCAGAGAATGTTTGTGCTGGTAGAGAAGTGACTCCAGCTAGAGACAGTAATCACAATTCTGTAACAATTTTCTTCATCCAGTCAATTGTTTGTAGTAGCATTAACTCCACCTGTATGTCTTGACTTGGTTTGCATGCTACCTGGGCAAGAAGGGTAATTCTTCATGAATATATACAGTATGTACAGCACTTTAGCAACAACTTCATTTTAGCTCAGGTTACTGTTTGTGCGGAGTTTCACATGTTCTCCCCATGTCCATGAAGGTTTCCTCCTTGTTCTCTGGTTTCCTTATACCTCCTGCCAATAGGTGGACTGGTTATGCTAAATTGCCCCATGTATGAAGGTGTGTGTGTGTGTGTGTGTGTGTGTGCCCTGCTATGCTATAGACTGATAACCCATCCGGGCCTTGTGCCCAGTATTCCTAGGATTGACTCTAGATCTATTCCCTGACCAGGATAAAGTGGGTATTGAAAAATGAATAAATGAATGTGGGATCACAGTTATTTTGCTGAGCCTTACTGTAACAGAACAGAGCTACAAGTAAAATCTAATCAGAATGAGCAAGTGGATATCTGCTATTGTTCAGTTAACTAGCATTCAGGACATGGAAAATTATATCCAATATCCTACTCTATGAATTTATGTAGTCACATGATGCAGACGGGGGCACAATGGCTTAGTGGTTTGCACTGCTGCCTTGCACCTCCAGGGTTTGGGTTTGAATCCTGCTTCCACCCTGTGTGAGTGGAGCTTGCATGCTTCGGGGGTTTCTTCCAGGTACTCCGGTTTCTTCCCCCAGTCATGCATTGTAGGCTGATTGGCATTTCCAAATTGTCCATAGTGTGTGAATGGGTGTGTGAGTGTGTGTGCAATCGTGCCCTGCGATGGGATCACCCCCATCCATTGTGGCCCCACCTTGTGCCCCAAGCTACCTGGGATAGGCTCCAGGCTCCCCAGTGTACCTGTGTAGGATAAGCGGTACAGAGGATGGATGGATGGATGGATGGATGGATGGATGAATGGACATGACATAGAAACAATATCGCATTCTGAGCTTTAAATTATGACTACTTACATTGCTCATGCCTGGCCTGACTTGACAGCAGTCTAAGGGTAGGAAAAACTGACAAAACCTGTACCTCTAAACTAGGCCATAACCCTGTAGGCTTCTATTTGTGTCATTCTGATTTAGCTCCACTAATTAAGCATCAAGAGCTTTTTGCATTTGTCAGCTAGGGGTAAAACAGTAACTGGGCTATGACATTTTCAGGTTCATGTGAGTGTGCCTGCCCTCTAAAGTGCCATCAACTAAGTTTCTGAAGAATGAGTCAACTGTTTTGAGGAACTCATGTAGCCTCTGTCCTATGTGCTTGCCTGGCGGTCATTGTTTTTCTTAAAAAAGTTAATTAACATTTGTGGAAAGACATTTCCTTTTTGAAAATGGTGGGCATATAGGTTTGTATTCCACCCACAAGAAGAGTGGAATCAGGCACTGTTTGGCCTATGTGCAGGAAAAAAGTTGGTCCTTTCCATGTGGGTGGAACCCCAGGAGCATTATGAAGATGACTCGCTTTATGAAAGCCAGTCACTGGGAATTAAGTTGTCACAGGTAAAAATGTCAAATTCCCCAAAGTGAGACTTGTCAGACGGTGCGGTTTGGCCACATCTGCTCCCATCTCATCATCCCCGATCTATGCGTTCTGGCCCGCATGCCATCAAAAAACATGGCCTTGGGCCTAAATTAGTACAAACTCCTCTTTGGGTCGCATAAGAGATGAGACAGTTCCCTCATGTTCCCTTTTGCTCTATTCTCCTTACTTTATGACTACACTCACCTTCTTCCCTTAGATTAGCACCCATCTGGGAAATATCTATAATATGAATGGCTATTATAAATAGATGGTCTACTTTGTCTCTGGCAGCAGTTATAAAGAGAATGTGAATGGGGTGACCTCGGACTAACAACAAAAGGAGGACAGTGGCCTTGCTGGAAGAGTAAATAGTTCACTGTTTGTGAATGAGAGAGTTGTAGTGTTGAGAATCACTGAGGGAAGAGAGATGCTTTAAAGTCTCAAGAACTTTTGTGCTGGAGGATTTATCTTGAACTGAAAGTGTGTCAATATCAGAAGTGCCGCTTTTCCAGCAAACAGTGTGCCGTGTCGATTCTATGCTATAGTTTGTCATTGTTTCCCTTGTCAAGTGACCATTACTATACATGAAGTTCCAGTCTTCCACAAGGAATCATGAGTACTGAAAAGGACTAGTATAAGAAAAGATCATTAATTGGCTAAACGCTTTTGTCACAGAATCATAAATTGCTAATACTGCTAGTGTAAATTGCTTTTCTACTTGACAATCTTCAGTAGCAACTGTTTGCCAAAGATTCTTTCTCTTTTTGAAGGTTCTTTTTCTGGCAGATTTAATAGGAAGCATAGCTATATTATCACACATTTTTAATGTTTCATATTTGTTTTTATATTTTTATCTACAGTTTTTTGTAGAAATCTGATGGAGGCATGTACTCTACGCAGGTGATTTGATTCTGAATGGGGAGCAGCTGCAGACCTGCCAACCTTAAACGATTTTTATGCGTACAACACCACACCACACCCCCCCCCCCACCCGCGCCGGCCAACTAACTGCACCCATCAACGCACACCACAACCGCACCCCCCATTGTGCACTCCATCAATGTCCTCCCACCACTACATCACGGACACA
>CM074952.1:13444359-13460043 GCA_037577455.1 Pangasius macronema | reverse complement strand
ACTCGTCTTTCATTTTCTCCAGCGTGTTGCGGACCCCCAGATAACCACCTAATGGACATGAATGAGTCAGGTGCATGAGCAGCTGGGTCTTTGTTTGGGGGATGACTTGGCCACATTGCTCTGTGCAGTAATAAAGGAGTCCCCCTCGAACCAGAAAATAGGAGGCAGGTAATCTTTGGTCTGGGTCTTGATCTACCCCCTCCACTTGTCACACCTGGCAAATTTTGTGTGTGATGGATATTTTGTGAATAAAAGAGCAAACCCCAAAGGCTATTTTGTGAACATTTTGCTAAAAATGTTATCCAGTTTGGCATGAATATGTAAGATGGTTGTTTTTTTTAATGTCATTATTCACTTTGTTGTCATGTCTGACTTGTAGAGTACTAGCTGCCACAGCCAGTGTGCTTATCCTGCATTCACTATTATCAGTTAAACTGGATTGTGAACTGTAAATGGAAGGCCTTTCTTGGCCATGAAATTATGTTGTGTTACTATATAAACATTTTGCTCCTGCAGGACATTGTTTCCCAAACCAGTCCTTTAAAGACATCTACATATTTTTTTCTCTTACAACTCCCTAGTTTCAACCTCAGATGCATTGTTCATAGACAGGATGCATTGTTCATAGAAGTGCATTATACATTTATATGGCCACAATTATCAGAATCTTGCCAGTTACAATTTCACTGGTTTCTGCATTGCTGTGTGGACACAGTTCCTTTGCTTTTTATGAGCCTGGCAGTGCTCCACTTTGCATTTATGCATTTATAAATTCTTACCAAAAGTGACATATGATTTGAACTACAAAAGTTCCTAAATTAAATTAAAATATTAAGAACATTCACAAACATAAGCAACATTAGATGTTGCATTACACTATACCGCATGAAAGCAATGAAGATCACTAAGAAATATCATACTTTTATTATAAATTTTATTGTTCAGTGCATAATAAACATTAACTGAAATTACACTGAATTTGAAAAGCTTCTTTGTTTAAAAATGTAAGCGGTTCTTATAGAGCACTTAGAAAATAATCAATTAGATAATAGTTAAACAATGCTTAATAACCACTTTCATGTATTTCTAAAAGGTTAATAAAGGGATGTAAAGTGTGTTGTACACATAAGTGACACAAAGTAATAATTATAACTATTAATGCTTAAAGCACTATTATTATGATAATTGAGTAATGGCTAATCAAGTCACCTTTGTGAAGTACATTCTGTTTTTCTAATCTTTAAACATTCTTAAGCAATTATAAAGGGCCCCAGACAGAAGGGCATGTTATTAATCATAATGATAAGTCTTATTTATATAGTGCTTTTCTAAAACTCAAGGTCTCTTTACAAAATCCATGAGCAAAATTGGAAATAACAGAGATGGGACATAATGAGAGCAAAATAACTTAAAAGAAGTAAAGGACAAAAAAAAAAAACCACGACAAATATGAATCAGATATAACGCATTACATTAATTTATACTTAGAATTGCTTAATTAATATGGAAGATAATATGTTAGCTAATGGTTAATTAATTAAATAAATAATTCATGATTTTGTTTTTAACTGTTTAATAATGTTGATTATACCACAGTGAAGTTAAATTCTCAAATCAGAAGGCGTTGATTAATTTTCTTTAACAGCAGCTCTGACAGTAGTTCTGGTTGAAACATAAACGATAGGTTTATATTAATGTGCATAAGGTATTGTTTTTTTTTTATGGAAACAGCTCATTTACAGGGACTTCTATGGCAGACCAAATAATAAATAGATTTTTTTAAATGTGAAGAATATATAATTATTGATATGGTAAATGTATGGAAGGAGTCTCGGGTGTCAGCGCTTTGTGACAGTCAGTAAGTTTTTCACCACAGGAGAGTTCTCAGGACAGACTTTGCGCTTTCTGGTTTCTTTGTACGCTGAGATTTTTTGTTATATTAAGTTCAACAGAGAGGATAAAGACAGGCTGGTGAGGGAATGTGTGTTCCCATACTTAATGAGCATGTGTTATTCCTTACTTAATTCATCAGCTAAACGAAATTTAAGTTATTATTGTTCTCATTAATTATTGGTTAATAGACTTATTACTTATCCTTTTAGTAATGCTTCCTACTGTATTAAGTATTGTTTATTAATGTAGCCTTATTGTAATGTGCTACAAATAAAGTAATATGTATAATGAATAAAATACATAGTATAGTATAAATAGTATAAAATACATCAACAGTATTGTATTCAATTTTTCAGAGTGGAGTGAGTGGCCTGACAAATTTGCTGGAATTCAACGATAATGGCACGAACCCCAACATCTTCTTTGAAATCCTGGGGACGAACTATGGAGAGGATCGTGGCCGTGGAGTCAGCAGGGTAAGAGCCGTAAACAAATTTATCAATTCTGTCTCAGTTAAAGCTCAGTTCCTCTCATATTATCTCTCTTTTTGAAGCGAGATGCTGCTACATTGTTAGTTTCAATGAGCAAATATTCTTAATTGATGACAGCAGTGTAATTAGGGCCATAGTGCAGATGCAGGTTATTTATCTAGATTTATCTAGATTACCCTGTTTTGTTGTTTATTTGTCTTGTGTATGGAGAAGTCAGGTGGCAGTACAGGCAACCATAATGCAAAACTCGTCCCCTACGTGATTTGTAAAATAATTAATGCTTTCTATCTGCTGTTTTCCCTTTAATTGCTTTAGCCATATTTCATCGTAGCTGCTTGGGTGAATGTCAGCTCTCATCTGTCAGTGTTTTCCCTGGGGTTTACAGATCCATCATTCAGCACAGATCAGCTCCCAGGGACTTGCAGTATATTGCTTATAAAAGTTCCCCTATGTTAGTTCTTGCTTTTTTGTTGTTGTTGTTGTTGTTGTTGTTGTTTTCACCATAAAGCCTATTGGATACTATGCGTTTGAACACTCATTAAACGAAACAATTTTATTTGGAGCACATTCCCAATCTAGCTTGACTGATGAACCAACAGCCAGTAACATGACAGAACTACGCTATTTAAAGTGCATGTCACTGTCAAAGTTGCCTGGGAGGCCAAACCGAGAGTGTTCATGGGCTAAATTTAGCAGCACTCATTAAGATCAGGATGACAACATTGAAGACTGGAAGCCTCCAGCACTTTGGTGGATTAGGAGTAAAATGTCACTGAAAAGTATGCCTTGTCATAAAAATCTACCCAATTTGACCACTTTATCACTACTTTTTCAGCTTTAGTGATTTTATATGTTATACTGGATGGTGTCATGAGCATTTTCTGCTCTGTCCTTTTGCTGCTATGGGTCAAATCACTGGTAAAATTACTATTGCCCGATGTCCCATTACTGCAGTGGTAGCTTTCATATAATACTCCTCCTGTGTTTCTTCTGCTGAAGTAAATTGGCGGCCTGGTCTGGATCTCCAACTATAATTTAATCCTGATGGCTTAGACATGGAAGAAGCAATGATAAAGGTGAATGAGTCACTGCTGCTCAGGCTGTTTAAGAAACTTCAATGCATAATGATTCCTCTGCATAGCAGTCTTGTCAAAGCAATGTTTTCAATGTTTACATTTTGGATACACTGATGCTTTTGTAAGAATAGCTAGTATAAATTACATAATGCAGTTATTTGTTTTGAGTGCATTGTTACAGTTGATTATACTGTTTGTTGCAAATCCACTAGATTGTGCTTTTAATCTGAAATGGAGACATCTTGTGTAATACAGAGCTTCTCAAATGCATGAGCATCATATTAAAAATTGACAGGCACAGAAAAGGAATCGGGCGAGGTTGGTACATGGTTGTAAAGGTGAGGGTCAGCAGTTGGCAATGAAGGAGGGCCATGTTATTGATTCTTGCCTTGTCATTGGCCGAAGATCCTCATCCGTCTTTTGAGCTCACAGCCTCCTAATACACTAGAGCATTGGATGCCACTGTGCACAGGTTAAATTGTCTGATCTCATTAAAGATAATTGTTCTCTAATAAAACTAGAACCGTACCACACGTCCAGAGGATGAAATGAATATTTTAACTACAAAGTAATTATATTAAGCAAGATTTCTTAATGAGGGAAGATAATTGCTTTTGAAGGGATCAAATATGTGTTAAGGCACTTCCTTCTCACCATTGCTTGAGAACTAAGCAGAATACCAAGTGGTAGAGATAGAAATAGAACATGAATACAACGATGTGATTGTGCTATTCTGTGCAATATATATATTAAGACAAACTGGTGGACTAGTAATGTGCCACAGTTGGCTTGCATTATTCATTCTTTCTTTCATTTATATTCAATAAATGCTTAATCCTAGTCAGGGTCATGATGGATGCAGATTTCTTGGGGATAGAAATCCCTGAAACACTGGTAGATGGGGGTGGGGGAATGAACCCTGAATATGACATCAGTCCATCGCAAGACACCATGCACACACACATTCATGTACACCTGGGGGCAATTTATCATAACCAGTCCACCTGCTGGCATGCTTTTGGGAGGTGGGAGAGAACTCTGCCCAGACAGTAATCTGAGCTCAGGACTGAACCTGGGGATGAAATGAATTTGCTAAAGGTGCATTAAAATACCCACTCTAACCTATGCATTTGGTCAGAGATTTCACAGAGCACAAGAAAAATTGTGGCACATTGTGGCACATTGAGAAATTGCAAGTTTGAAACTGTATGAAGCCACTGCCACACATGGCCAGGAGTCCCGCAGAGCAAAACTGGCTCTGATCTCCGAGTGAGAAGGATGGCATTATTTTTGCCCCTGTCAGTCAGAATGACACTTGGGTGTCTGTGATGTTTAAATAAGGGGTGTTCACTGCTCTCCAAGGCCAGAAGGCTGCCCTGTAATGTTGCATGAGGAGCAGATCAAAAGATGTGGTGGCAGAGTCGCATGTCACAGAAGAACGGGTAAAAAAGAGTGTGGTTTGATAGAGGGCACATTACGGACATCTGTAATATAACTACTGAAAAGGCCAATATTGTGACAATGATTTACATTCAGTCTATTTTGCAGCCCTGTTGGGGACTGAGGTAGCCAACTATTTCTTACTATGTGTTGAGTTAAAAATCTGATGACATGTTTTGGGTGACAGCTAGAAAACCTTGTTACAGCCATATCTCATATCTCATGTTATTGCTTCAACAAGGATTGTGTTCATGTTTTTTTTTTCTATCTGCTATACAACATGTGTCCTCGAAGTTGAGGAGGTTGTGTTTCTCATTCCCATTGACACCTTCATTAAAAAAAAAACATTTGTGATGTGCACCTAGTCACTTGCAAAAATGCATTCAAATTCGTTTTTGCAGGTAAAGTACAGTTACAGTAGAGTTACACTTACCGAATCTCCGACTAAAGGAATGAATCTCATTATTCTTCTGGGTTATTACCATCATGCATGTTTCTAGCTGGAGTTTTCACATGATTATTTCTTCAGTAATGCCTGGGCAGTGGTTGGACAGCTGGAGCAATTGACATTAAGATGACCTGTGGTTAGTTAAGATGCACTGTTGTTCAGCAGATTTTTTTAAATCAGTTTTATCAGCTGGACATTTTGCTGAACAAGTCCTGAATGGTAATGGCTTGTGTGCTGACCGACTGAAGGTTGTTGAAATTTTCATATTAACTATGTGAAAACTGCATGGTGGAAAGGATATCCTCGTGGGTACAGTTCTCTATTTCCCCCAATTTTCCATTCCATTAGGTAGATTCAGGTGTTCTTTTAGAAGAGCTGCCTTTGCCCACAGGGACAGAGAGAGAGAGAGAGACTCATTGATTTGTCCTGCTTGGAAGGCTTTCTCTCTTTGCACAAATCACCTGGACAACTCCCAGTAGATTGCTGATGTGTTAAATGTCCTGGGCTTCTCGTGCTCATCTGTAGTCTCTTCTCAATTTACCACTTTGTCAGAAAGACATTTTCCACCAGACTTGTGACACAGATGTTAGTGTAATATTGTTGATAATTGTAAACGATTGAATAGACATTAGCGAGAATAGGCAGGGAGACAGTAGGCCAAAACCAAATCTATGCCATAGTATATTTTACTCATTTTTATTGAGTAGAGTTCCCTGCATGCAGTGCGGAGTTGATAACAAAATTGCGCACATTGATATTCAGATCTCAGACATAACAACCGTCAGAAGCACTGCCCAGACAGTTGTGTGCGAGATGTGAGTGCAGAGTGGAGTCTGCTGAAAACAGAGGAGTTGACCTTGAATTTAAGTGGATATTTGTTCTTAAGCTTTAACTCTCCCCTGATTGGCTGCCAGCTCCTTTTTATCAATGCCTGGAATATATCTGTACTTACTGGATATAGTAAATATGTGCACATATTTCCAGCCAGTTCTGACCTGATACCCCTGACAAAGCGCTGAGTGTGAATAAATATTGCAGGATTGCCAGGGAGACTCACAGCAGCTCAGGAAGATCTTATTATCAAGTTTTTTTTTTCTCCCCAGATTTTTCAACAAAACTCCTACACACTTAGAAAAACTAAGTGTATCTAATAAAATGGCCAGTAATAACACAGTTCTTAAATATTGCAGCACTGATGCTATGCACGATACACTTGTACCACACTACGTTCATGTTATGAAGTGATATCTGGTCTCTCCACCAGAATACAAGTCCAACAAACTTTTAGTTGGTGTTTCTGGTTCTCGTTTATGTTAAATGATTTATTTTACTATTATATTCATACATGTTGCCTCTTTTAAAACTATGATATGAAATTGTAGGAACTATGTTCAGATTACCCCTTTACGTATACAGTGTATTGCTGATGCTGCACGCTTGTTTTTGTGACCCGCAGTGATAAACATCTTCAGCTCCCTTTAGGTCAAGAATCCTTTGAAGGATTTTAGTCCTCAAGCCATAAATTTTATTCTACCCATGGGCAGGAAATCTCTTCGGTGTTATGAATCTTCAGCTCTGTGGCCAGAGGAGATCTCTACTTTATTTTGCAACACAGTACACCGAGATTCTCTGTTATTTATTTATGGTGTTGTTCCAAGGATCTGTGTGAGAGCAAGAGAGAGTAGTGGAGTTAAACAGTATGTGGCATCTGGAGGCAGTGTACACACACACACACACACACACACACACACACACACACACAGGTTGTTTCCTTTTTATGAGTGCAGAGTGCTTATTGGAAGTTGTCTGCCCTGGTATTTCAAATGGCTCCCATTGTTCCAGCTACAGTCTAATGCTATCACATGTTTAGAACAGTGTCATAGCTTTCATAAAATCCTGTCAATCTATCAAAGTTATATTTAATGAATTTTCAATAATACTTTCAGATACTACTAATGACAGTCCATGTATTTGGTACAACACTTCTTGTAACTATAGAAAATCAAATACTGACTGGGCAGATTTCATGCTATTGTTATTATTTTTTTTTAATTGGTTGTTAGCTGGCGGATGAGTAGTTTCAACATCCAGAAAAAGAAAACCACTTGCTCCTTATTGACTTTTACAAAACAGAACTTTTCATTTGGTGTGTATGTTTAAACGTAATGTGCTTCAAGTGTACCTGCTGCACAACAACACAACATTTACTTATTTAATGTGTGACACGAGCACAGAACACCACATCTCATAAGTGAAACGTTTGCCAACAATTATTATCCAGGGCACAAACAAGATTGTGTGCATGTTCATTTCCCTTAGTCTGTATTAATTCATTTAAATAAATAACTAGCTTGTTTAGGATTCTGGGCAACTAAAACATAGGACTGGGCAAGCCCACTGGCGCTTCCACTTGGGTTAGCTAATGAATTTATGATTTGTCCACCTCTGAACATAAATATTTTAAAGTGTGGATATGAGCAGACATCTTCTGTGGTCCAGACATGTGCGTGCAGGCAGGCGTGTGTGTGTGTGTGTGTGTGTGTGTTCCAGGCACACCTGCAGAATTACAGCATGTAAAGCTGGAGATTACAGCTGGTATATCCTCTCTGGCTCCCCGTTGCTGTGTTGCACAGCTCCACTCATTCTCCATCCCCATCTTCCTACAGGAAGCGGATTAACATGGCTTCCTGCTTTCAGCACTCTATCACCTCTCCACATTTTGGTGCTCATAATATAACAGTGCATTCTCCCTCTTAGACTGTGTCTCTATCACTCCTTCACTCAGATGTTCTCCCTTTTGTTTACTTTCTCCACCCTTTTGTACCCACCTACCCTGTACTCTGCAGGGGTTTCACTCTTTTTTTTTTTTTTTTTACATATTATTCAGACGGGCTATAAAGTAATATTACCAGATGACATCTGTAAAAATGATGAGCAATTTGTGTGGGATAGAAGCTGTGTGTAAACTCATCATCGTATTGTCATCACACGAAAATTGTTCCATACATATTTTGCAGCTTCTGCTACATACTGTAATCTTATACACTTGTGTTTTAAATCTTCAGTGCAGTATGATGGCTTTGACATTTTTATGTTGTAGGATTTGTGTCTGCCCAAGAATAGCTTTATTGGGCTACATGCCTGTAATATAGTATATATGTAGACTTATGATAGGAACACAACAGCTTACCAAAGGCCAACAGAAGAGTTTTCTTCTTTCCTCTTTCCTTTATAATGCTGCCTATCTATGACGGAGACATGGAGCAAGCTTCGTTTTAAAAAACAGCATGACAATGTTCAAATTCAGAAAGCATTCCAAAAGTCATTTGTCAAATCCAAGGGAATGAAACCAAAATACAGAATATAGAAATAATGAGCAGAGATCCAACCATCCTTTCTCTGTACCGGTTATCCTACAAAGGGTCACGGCGTAGCCCGGAGCCTATCCCAGGGGACTCAGGGCACAAGGGAGTGGACACCCTGGACGGGGGGCCAGGCCATCGCAGGGCAAAGCCACACATACATTCCAAACGATTTGGAAATGCCAATCAGCCTATAGCCATGTGTTTGGACTGGAGTACCCAGAATAAATCCCTGAAGTACAGGGAGAACATGCAAGCTCCACACATACAAGGTAGAGGTGGCATTCAAACCCATAACTCCAGAGGTGTGAGGAAACAACACTAACCATCAAGCCACCAAACCCCCTATGAGCACAGATCAAAACAGCAAACAAGAGAAACACAATGAGAATGTTCCATCATGAAAGCAATAGCTAGTCTTCATTAAGAATTCTAGACAGTGTGGCTTGGGTTTATATAACACATATACTTTATGACCAAGCGTATGTGGACACATTATCATCCCATCCATTTTTTTGGGCCTTTCCCACGTTGTTGCCAGAAACTTAGAAGCATACAATTGTCTAGAACACCTTAGTATGTATTAACACTAAGATTTCCCTTTACTGGAACTAAGGGGCTCAAACATGTTTCAGCATGACATTGCTTCTATGTGCTATGTGTGGTGCACAAAGATATGGTTTGCCAAGGTTGGTGTGGAAGAACTCAACCTCAACCCCTACTGAAAACCTTTTGCCTGAATGGGCAAAAATCCCCACAGCTTCATACCAAAATCTATTGGAAAACCTTCCATGAAGAGTGGCAGCTGTTATAGGAACAAAGAGGACTAACTCCTTATTACTGCCAGTGGTTGTGGAATGGGATGTTCAACAAGCCACATACTTTTGGCCATATAGTGTATAATAAATATATAATAAAAACTAATCTGTGATAAACCATCCCTGCCCTGGCAAACATGAGCTCTGCTGAGTTGGGTGCCTTGAATGCAGATGTGACAATAATGTGTTATTCAGTGTTTCAAACAAAGAATTAGAGATAATACAACAGAGAGCATCCTGTATTGTCTCCATACTTTGTTGGCAAAGTGAGTAATCTGTACTGGCTGTACACTTACCAGATGCTCTTACTAGCAACCTCTGCTACTCCCTTCTAAGTTTTATTCTTCTTCGTGATGTCACTGTATGCGTTTAATGGAATCACTTATGACAGGATGAGATAAAATTATGGTTAAACATTTGTATTCCATTTTTATGCCTCAAACAGTAATTGCCTCATACCTAATTTGCAAAAAAATTGAGAAAATATCAGTTCAAACGTCACTTTTTATGTTGGCACTTTGTTGATTGGCATTGCTGCTCAATTTGTGATTCTGTGGTGTGCACATGTATAGAAAATACCTGTTGCTTTATTACTTGCTAGTGTGATCATTGGGTTACACTTTCTTTCTCTCTCACAGTCTTTCACTTTTCCAGTCAGTCTCTCTCTATGTCTATTTCTTTGTTTCCTACTCTCCCTCCAACAAGGCCATCTCTCACTCTCTCTCTTCCTCTCAATATCTTTCCCACTCTCTCTCTCTCACTCATTCTCTCTGCCTCAGTATCTCTTTCTTGTCCACATGATCGCTTCAAGCTTTCCGCGGTCTCTTTGCAATTCTTTAACCTTGATGAAGCCATCGGAATGAGCTAGTGTGCTCATGTCAGGTGCGGGTGAAAATGTGAGAACTGCTTTCATCCGACCAGCAGAAAACATGAGTAAGGTGTAAACAGGCAGCTTCACGCCACAATGAATGTTAAATATCTCTGAGAATCATGCTCACAAAAGAAACAATGTCTTGTCTGCCACTGAGTTCTTCAGCACAGGGGAAGTGATTCATTTTTCTCACAGCCCTAAGCCTGCTTTTGCACTCTGGTATTTTTATACTAGCTTTTCTAGCAGGTTGTTGATTTTATTTATTTATTTTTTTTTTACAAAGCACATTTCCTTAAAATAATGCCTTAAATCTCTGGCAAAAGCAAACAATTCAAAAACATCTTTACATATAATGAAAGTTTGACTTTAAAACTAAAATTCATCAAAATCACAGGCACTGACTACCAATTGGACACTAGTGAAAATAAGTGAAATCAAATTCATAAAAAAAAAAATAATTCAAAAAAATTAACAGAAACAGCAATAAATGTGTATTGGTGAGACTGAGAACAATTAACAATACAGTGCACAAATGATGTTTTGGGAAAGAATGTATGTATACATACTGCAATCTAATGTATAATGTAACATAATGTATACATATGTAGTTCTATAGAAAGCATAAGTTTGTTAGAAACAGTTTAAATAAGTGTGGATTTATTGTACATCAGGATCTTGTCTCCAGGCTTTGCATGCAAGTCTTTCCTAGCCTGGCAACATGGGAAATTCTCTGGTGTGGCAAATCCATACAATATAGCTATGTATCCACCATCTCCACAGCTTGGAGAAGGGTTTTCTGTTCTTTTGGATACCTGTCATACATACTCCAACACTGCAGAAACAATTCTTTAACAAGGTAGGAAAACAGGGGAGGAGGTGACAGGAAGGCACTTGAGAGTTGACGATTGTTATTGAGTTGTACCCAGATCTGAATACTATGACAAAAACTGATGTTGTCCCAAATGATAATGCAAGATGGATGTTTTGTTCTTCCTGCTGTCTATGTTTTCTGCTCAATCAGACCACTAAGAAATGTTGTTAGATTATTATATCAGATATTATATCAGATTCAGTTCCTTTAGTCATACATGATCGACATCAGTGACGTTCTGTGAGTTTGTGTGTTCCACCTGCGTGAACGATCAGTTTGATCTCATTCGGTTTGATTTCACTAGTAAGGGCTCCGTGCACAAGGTCTCCAGGTGGACTGGGATGCAAACAAATAGCATAACAATGAAGACGAGCCAATGAGAATTGTGTGAATGTAGGCAAATAATGTGAGCAAATTTAAAATAATTGTTTTTAATGTGTTAAACTGCATAATGTGCTTAAATTGTATCCGTTTAAACTGTTAGATTGTTAGAATTGCATTTGAATTCTTGAACACAACCAAACCACACAAAGTTCAATTCAAGTGGTCTTGGACAGTTATAAGTTTCACTGTGTTGAGTGGAGTAGTGTGTATTGTATGGCAGGATGTTCAGTATTATAACATTATGGTTAATTGTGCTCTGAGATTTATGTCCGTTGGATGATTTGTGTGGGTCAGATAAATATTGTCTAAAATTTGTTTGTTATAGAACAAAAACTTTAAACATCCTGATATTCCTTTATATTATCTTGATTAATTTATTACTTCTGCATGGGGGACGTCTCCATCTCAGGCCCAAGTGTCACTCTTACACTATTTTCAGTGTTGATGCTAATATGTAAGTTTGTCAGAAAATGTTCACAGCCCCTTTCTAGCTTCAGCACACAAAATCACTCCCATCAAAAGACATTTAACAACCCTCACACTGAAATATTCAGCATCATCACATCATTATCTACAGGAAGGCATTTGGTTCACTACACTCTTTTCTCTCCGCTCTATTCTTTATGCCATTCAAGCTTGATGTGGTTGGGGCTCTTATGACTGCATTAGGCTGTCCCCAGTGCTCTTTGTGTTTGGCCTTACAAATTGGATAAAGAGAAGAGGCATGGGATGAGACCTTACAATATTCTCCTGTGGCTTCCTCTCTCTCTCTCTCTCTCTCTCTCTCTCTCTCTCTCTCTCTCTCTCTCAGTGCATTACCCATCCCAGAAATGGCTTAAATTCACCTTACGAAATAATTTAATAAGGTCCAGCCTCAATGCAGCTTTCAATGTGAAGCAAAACCACATTTTTAGACCTCTGTTTCATTTTGAAAGTCTGTCTTTCTGTCTTTATTGTTTTTTCCTCTCTGCCTGTCTGTAGCTAGGGGGCATGTATTAGCAGAGTTGAGTGAGTCTACTTCTCAGTGATATGAGAAGAGAATATTTTACAGTTGTGTAGGTGAAATAGGCCTCCTCGTATTAATAATGAAAGGAACAAAACAGAATAGGGTGTGCTATTAGAGCAGAATAATTAAGAACAGGTGTTGGTCGACATGAAGTAGAGTTATTGTTACCTCCCTTAATATCCTCAGCAATTTGCCAGTGATTACAAGTTTATATTTATTAAGGTATTATATGAACAGTATTTTTAAACCAGTAACATTTAATATGAAATGTCCGCAAGACAAGATGGTTCTTTTATTTTATCATTTTAGCAGCTATGAACAATCATTCCCTAACCAGCCTCTTTCATTCTCTCTCAATTGAAGTTAATAAGAAAATAAAAAAAAAAAAAACAGCTATTACCAAGAAACTGGGAAGCGCAGGGTCCTCTGTGCTGAAGACTTTCCCCATGCACTTTCCCATAAATGTTAAATAAGCATCTCCTTACTGAAAACTTCACCATATCAATGATTCTGTTTTTCTTTGATAAATATCAAAAATTTAGTCCGTTTATTATTATTAAACTTTGCATCCGCTAAACATTCCACTGTAAATGAGCTGTTACTATAGAAAAAAATATTAGAATGAGCACTTTACTATAATAGTATAATATGTTCGACAATTTGATATGGAACTTTTAAACTTTTTGTGTTATTATGTATTACTGGCCTTCAATTGACATGTCATGTGGAGGTTCATGGAAGATTCCGAACACTAAAACAGACTAGATTGTTTTGCGTATGTTCTTCTGAGGATCTTCTGTAATTGTTAATGCATACATAATTATTAATTTTCCTTGTGGGAACCAGAAAAAGGTCAAACTGTCAGATATTCCTATCCTTATGGGGACATTTGGTCCTCACCAAGGCACACACACAGAAACACACACACAGACACACACGACTACTTAATCTTAGTTTAATTTGTGGCCAAATTAATTTGCTTTCTGTTCAGCTCCTCATTTAATTTTGCCATGGTATTGCACTAAAACAGTACACTGTCAATGAACTTTAAGTAGAATTTTTCATTAATAGACTTTGTTTATTTTGTTGCACATAAAAGAAAACAAACTCTTGTTTTGATTTACTCTACATGTCAAATAGCCTATTTTAGTGCATATAAATGTGTCGATGTGTTTTCCTCACCTAATTCATCATGGCCGTGGGTTAATTTAGATCAATGACACTTTTCTGTTATAACCATTTGTTACTGTTTAACATTGAGACTTTACCATATAAGGAACAATCAACATAAATATGGCAAAAATCTAATGTTGGCCTAAAATTATGATCTTAACTAGTTTCAGCAGGTTCAGCTTTTGAAGTGCCTTGTACACTGATTTTTTGATAAAGACGTTGATACCAAATTACGCAACTAACCATCAGATATCTAAAATTTTGAGAAACTATCCAATGAAGAAGGGACACTTACCAATTTAAACACAACAGCGGTCAATTTTGTCGTGTTTTAAAAATTACGAACATTATGTGCAGGTTTGTTCTTTGATGAAATGTCTGTCAATAGCCCAAATACGCACTGTTATTTCTTCCCCAAAGATGATTAATCTTTTAATTGTCATTACACAGTCATTAATTTCTCTCTGCTTTGTGTCCTTTGCTTTTAGTGACGTCCTGTAGCTGACTCTATGCGTAACATCTATTAAGATACATGGAATGCTAATATGAATTGACTTCCTAACACCATGGTCAGATTCATTTGTTTCTTAGTCTTTATCTCAAATGAATGTTTAAATTTAGTATGTAGTTTTAATTATGGAAATGTTCAATTACTTCCCTCTTTGTAATTATTTTCTCAAAATGTTTGCTAGCTTGTATTTATATTTGCTTTACCAAATTGACTTGCATCAGAATTGTCAATAAACATTCAATTGCAGATGCCAGCATGAAATATTGCACTAATGTATCACATACTGTATCTACAGAAAGTTTAAAGTAAAGAAAATTAAACACAAAACCCATTTTCCCTACTAGTTAAAGCTCAGACAGGCTTATGTGGACTGAGAAACAGATGGAAATCTGTGTCTCATTTGTAGAGTCTTGTCAGTGGTCAGTGTATTATATTTGTATAAAGCTTTTAACAATGGCCATTGTCACAAAGCAGCTTTACAGAAATATATACATTTTAAATTCATAAATTTTACCCTTAATGTGCAAGCCAGCGTAGACAGTGGCAAGGAAACATTCCCTGAGATGATATGAGGAAGAAACTTTCAGAGGAACCAGACTCAAAAGGGAACCCATCTTCATCTAGGTGACACTGGATTGTGCAATTATAAATAATGCCCTTCTATTACTGTGTGCTATATAGTCAAAAAGTTCAATTGTGTTACCAGGAAATTCATTATATTTTTAACATGAAGTCTATTTTGTTGAAGCTTTCAACTGTTCACTGATGGAGACTTGAGTGCACAACTGTTCATGGCAGTTGCAGTCCTAATGTTATCATAGCAATTTCAGTCTTAAGCCATTGTAGCAAAACTGTTCATATCAATTGCAATCCAAAGCCATCCTCATGGTTTCTAAGTGGTACCATCCACAGTAATCTCATGTATCTTTACTCTGTCCATATGGGGCCATCCTCGGGAGCAGTGACTGGTTTCCAAGTGATGAGACAAGAAGTAGGGCATCAGGATGGATCAGGCAGGTCCAGATCACTGGTATCTCGGGAGTAGCATTTGTAGCTCAACAGAGAGCGAGAGCGAGAGAGAGAGAGACACACACAGACTATTAGGTATGCTTATTGTAATGTAAGCAGTAATGTTTAACCCTCTACTGCATGAATTATTATATTTACATCAAAAATATTTTAATGGATTTTTATGTTTAATTAGTTCAAAAAATAAAAATATATTTAAAAAAAAGTTAAAAAAATTTTTTTAGGGGGGGTAGCTTGTAAATTGTTGCCATATGGCAACAATGTGCAGTGGTGGAAAGTATCATAATGTCTTGTTTTTCTTAGAAAACACA
>CM074952.1:13419609-13436330 GCA_037577455.1 Pangasius macronema | reverse complement strand
GCGCTGGTCATTCACTCCCCCACCTACAATCCCTGCTGGACCCGAGACTTGAACCCACAACCTTCAGGTTCACCTTCAGGTTACAAGTCTGACTCTCAGACCATTAGGCTTTAGATGAGTTTTATCTTTGAGTGGTACATTGTGGAGAGACTACAATAACATGATCTGTGTTCTGTGGTGTGGGCCTGTTTTAATTCCTCTGCTCTTATCAGATATAAATAATGTTGACTTTTTTTTTTCTTTCTTTTTTTGAAGCTGGCGACTTGGGACCCTGTCCATGGCCTAAATGGAACCTTGTCAGACCGGAAGCTGGAGAATAACATGCGCGGGGTGGTGCTACGTGTTGTTACTGTCCTGGTAAGAGCTACTTTTGATATTTTCTATAGAATTCTTTTTTGTTTTGCGTTTGGTTGCAGATGTTGTATCTGCATAAATAGTATCCATTACATAAAACTGTCTTCACTTTATATTGTCAGCTGACATCTGCGATTTGGATGTGGATTACATTTAGTTACACCTAAATAAAGCTGTTGTGGTTGTTTCCCCACGGATAGTAGTACAGAGACTCATCAAAGTCCATGAAGCCTCTCGTACATTTATTGAAAGGGAGTTTGGTAGGCTTGAGTGTGGGATTTGAGGATGAGTAAGAGCTAGCAGTATATTGAGATTTCAGTTCTTCTATATTGCCTCCAGCACAGATTTGAGGGAGTCCCTAGAGTTTGTTAAAGATTTAGTTGTCTGAATTCTTCACAACCCTGCTTTGAAGTCAGTACAAGAAGAAAGAGATGCTGCTTCTAGTTCATGTCTCACTCTTTCTCAACCCTTCTTTTACTACTTTTTGTGATATGCTTGCTGAAAATATTATGCTATGTCAGTCTGACAAAATGCAGAGTGAGTACCTGGGAATAAGCACAAAAAAACAGTGAACAATTGTTTCCAAATGATGGACCCCACCCCCACACTGTAACTGACCTAACCAGATGAACGCACATGTACTCTTAGATATGGACTCTCAGAGATTCCTCAGGACAGGAAGACTACCAGTTGTGTGGGACTGGAAGAAGGTGGGGTGAACAATTCATAAATGTAATAATAATAATAATGTAATTTAACACCAAAGTATAACAAGCTGGTTAGCTTGAACCAGCTCTCTGCATGCTATTAGCTAGATACTGTTTCCCCATGACTGTGCAGTGCTGATAGGGCTGGGCAATATGACGATATAATAGCAATATTGTGATAAATGCTTTTTTAAATAATTATTATTTAATATTAAACAGCTGATGTTCTAATTTTGTATTTAATCTTTAAAATTGTAAAATATTATTATATTATATTAAAGACATTAAATAAATCATCAGACAAGTTTTTTAATGCAACCTGACTATATTGTTGGCAGTTTGTGACAAAATCAGGTAGTGGGATGCAGGAGCGAGTATCATGCTAGTAGTGCCACCATGCAATATTTAAACCAACTGGATTGTGTTATTTTTTAAAAAATACTGTAGATTTTAATTTAAAAAATGAACCTATTTACTGAACCTATTTTTCCACTGGGCAACTGTAAAAATTGAAAACTGACTCAAAACTGCCCACCACAGTCACATCATATTAGCAGTAAAGTGTGTGTGTGTGTGTGTGTGTGTGTGTGTGTTATAACATTATGCATATACAAAATAGAAACAAAATTACACAAGAAGCATACACTTGCTCTTCCTGATTATTGTGTGGTTATTATTTATTCAAGAGCTCATTTAAATCGGATCGTTTAAATCTAAATTAAAGCTGAGTTTAATTTAAGTGAGTAATAGTTTCAAAAATTATGTGAAATAGGCTGGGTTTCATTCAGCTGGTTACATCCTTCAAGTCTTTTATGGCCTTCCTTTAGTACACTTTCACTGTATGAACAGTGTGTACAGTTTGTCATAGTTCTGATAAACGCTACAAATATTTCTACCTCCAGTAAGTGTAAAAAAGTATATGTTCTATTTCCATCCAACTATATTGGTGATTGACATTTTCTGCATAAAAGCACAGATGGAAACAGAGCTAATGTTTGTTGTCACCAATTCCCAACTGCTGTCTGATTCCTCCCTGTTGTAACTCAACCAATTCATCTGAGAGTGGGAAGGAAAGCATCTGCTTCCTCCAGGATACATGAATCCAGCCACTGAACATGCCTGCAGTAGAGCACTGTGCTTCACACAGAGCAGCATCAATTGTCCAATTACCTTTTAAACTGTGAACCATGGATGCCAGTGATACTGTCTAGGTGCTATTAGCTGACCGGCTCCTAATGATCTGAACAGTCTGTTCAGGTTTGTTTTCTTCAAGCAGGTCAGAGATGTATTTTGCTCCAAGGCCATTAAATGATTTGTGTAACTTGTAAGCACTTTATAATCAATTCTGTAATTAAGTGCAAGTCACTGTAAGGATTGGATGTGTGATGTGCTCCACTCTCTTTGTCCTGGTTAACATTTTAGAGGTTGTATTTTGAATGAGCTGGAGGTGTTTAATGATTTCTTTTTTTTTTTAATTACTAAAGCGATCAGTAAAGACACCATTGAAGTAATCTACTTTCTTGTAGATATAGTCATGGGTGAGCTTCTGAGCTTCTCTACAGTCTGTTTAGATATGAAACCTCTGAATCTACTTATTCTTTTGAGATGGTGGAAAGCTGATTTAGCTACTGCTTTGATAGGACTTCTTAAGTTAGGATCCGAGTCCAGGAGTAAGTCAGCCAAGACGTCTGACATGGTCTTTTGTCTTTAGGGTCTTGGACTCAAGGGCCCATATTCAGAGTTGAATTAAGTGCACATAACAAGGATTTAATATGGAAATCGTTTAAGTGCTATTCAGAAGTTATTTGTCTTGCACAATATCGGCCTGAGTGAGGAACAGCATGAAGTCCATCATCACTGCACAGCAGTTTGATATAACCTATATAACATGTCATGAAATAACATGAAATTCATGTTTTGAGCTGTAAATACACAAACAATACCCCATATACTGTACCACTTGAGGCCAATATTAAATGCATAAATATGACTACAAATTAATTAATAGTATCGCCCTTTAAAGTATATGGAAATGTTTTTCTCACACACACACACACACACACACACACACACACACACACACACACACACACACAGGACATTGGAAGAGACAACTTCTTAATTGGACGGAGATGCTGCTTTTTTCAAGGACAGTTTTCTTTATGGACAAAGTTAAAGTAAATTAAACACATCCATTAAATGAATTAAATTAAATTGAGCTGTACACAAAAGAGATTAATGCTTGGTCCGATTATCCTTTAAACTATGGGCACAGGAAGGAACATCGAATGAACAAAAACATTGTAGTAAAATAATGACAATGTTTTTGTTCATTTGATGTTGAATTGAAAGTGATTTAATAGCTGACATCCTGCACACACATTACGATTTCATTACCTTGATTTAGTATTTCACGGCCAAATTAAATTGTGTGCACAATTAACATTTGACAGCAAAGAAAAAATATGCGACATGCTTCTTTCGTCCACATTATCTATCCCCTGATTTTTTTCAGGCTTACAGGCAAGAGCATGTGTTTAAAGGTGGTGGTTTAGACCCTATTAAAAAATCTTTTCATATCTTATTTGAATTGGCATAAAGGGAGCATGAGGCATGGGGAACCCTGTATGGCATTGAGGTTCACTCAAATTCATAAAAAGTGGTGAAAGTGGTGAAAAAGTAAACCCTAACTTCTAATTACTGTACAATCAGAACCAGTTAAGGACCATTGGAGAACTAGTTTTTCAATCTGTCTAAAATATCTTACAGAAAACAGTATAACAAATAACACTGTCAAAAACTAACACTCATATTTTGCTAGAGTCAGTGTTCAGTCGAATATCATTTAATAGGCTTTAATGGCAGCTTCAGTGCTTTGAAGTGGCCAGAAACCTGACTGTCATTTTGCAAAGTTATTTACCAGTCTTCTCCATAAAGGGAGATTTGAAATTGGCATATAATTGTTTAGTATGGATGTATCCAAGTTGCTCTTTGTAGAAGGAGCTTCATCAGTGCAGTTTTCAGCAAAACATGGAACGTGAATTATTGTAGTAATGTATTTGTGCTGAAAATGTTGCAGTTAAAAGGTTAAGTGGTTTCCTACTGTTTTATGCCAAATTATGTAACATACGTTTATTAATGGTAAAATTACATCAAATTGATTACATTAATATCCACTCATTATTCTTACAATCTCAAACCTCATAGAATAAATTTAGTGAACCATTGGGGGAAAAACTCAAACGCAAATTCCTGCAGAAACACAATTTAAATTAAAAAACTACAAAAAAAGCAAAGAATAGTAACTCTTATTTACATGTTCAACTATAATCAGGCCTAAAATGAAGGTACTATAATACTGTAAATTGATGTGTGAAGTTCAAAGCTTGAGTTCAGCTCACATATTCATGAATAATATCACTAAGTTATTTAAAGCGTACTGTTGCACCATCCAGCCATTGACCTATTGCCTTCTCATAGAGACCGATGAGCTCATGAAGTATTTAAGTGCAAAATTACCCTTTCCAGTTATAATACCTCATTAAAAACACTTCAAATGAGTCAAAGAATAAGGACAGGAAAAAAATGTTTGCTGAGTTCCCTAGTTCCCTGCAATAAAAATATGGGTTTAGGGAAGAAGGGAGTTTGTACCAGTGGGAAATTTAGTCTTTTATAAATCAGAGCTTCACATAAATGGAGAGAAAACATTTTTTTTCCCTCTTGGTGGCAGACAGATTAGTCACAGAGGTCCTGGAGGTTCATGAGTTCACTGGATGTAACTGAGTGCCCCAGTGACTATGGTGTCAGGATTTATAGCACTGCTAACATGGAGTTTCTGATAGGCACCCGAGTCAAGCATGTTGAGTTTCTCTAGACATGGGCAGACTGGCAAGGAAACACTGCTACTGCCATGGAGCTTGTCAGCATCCCACCACCCAAACACTATTCTTGTCTGCATCACTGTCACTGTGGTGCCAGAGAGAGAGAGAGAGAGAGAGAGGCAGAGATCTTAGGGATAAGCCTGAGTTAGAGGGAAAAGCATTGCCAAAGTCAGCCATATGTGAGGAGAGTCTTGAGAGTGAAAGGAAAAGTAAGTGAGGCATACAGTAGATGCTTGTACACCCAGTCACATTCCCAAGCCAACTCGTTTTGCTGTACAATATTATATAAATGTTTAGATAATATTTGCATGATACCCCACTTTCTGCCTGCTACTAATTTGTACAACCTTGAATAACTTAATGTGTAGTCAAATATAAGCAATGGCCATATAACGAGAAGGGAATCAATACAATCTTCTCCCACCGGTGAATTTCACATGTTAAGTGTAGATGAAGGATAGATGGTGCTGCAATGAAACCAAATGACATACTTTGAAACAGTGCAAAGTTCCAATGGCAGTAATAGTAACCGACGTCAGCATCTCCTCAGAGGGTCTCTGATAGATGGCGCTTCTTGGCTGCTGGGAGCCTTGGCCTGCATGTCCACATTCCCACTAATAGCTTATTGAGCGAGGTGGGCCTGGTGTGGATTAGAAAGCACTGGTTTAATGTGCAGGCAGCATACAGTCAATAACGCCTGCTCCGAGATAAATCTGCCTGACGTTCCCAGAAACTCTCCATTCATCGATAGGGATTTATTAAAGCCAATATGAAAAATAAGCAGCAGAGTATTACTTTTACTGGCGCAACCAATGCCGAACACAGCAGTGGTGAATACAAGGCGTTGGGTGATAGGAGCTGTCATGTAAAAAATGGTGGGTGAATGTTGTGTTCTGTCAGTACTGCTTTGAGTAAGCCTATTTATGTTAGTGAGAAGCATTGCAAATAAGATTTTTTTTTTCTGAGATTAAAAGGTGTGGGTAATAACAAATGCCAAAAAAAGTACCTTCATCCCAATGCTAAGTGAAGCTTTATGCACTCTGTATCACTGTTATGTATTCACAATATTTTAATAAGTTGTTAGTATTGGAACGCAAATATACATGATCATGATGATTTACTGCCAAAAGAAAAGTTTTTTTTCATGTTTTCTATGTCTCATTTCCACCACTATTAATTTTTTGCCATCAGTATTCTCATTATTGGCATTAATGGCTCATTATATCATCATTAGTGTCAGTGCCTTTATGTCTGCTTTGTAACTCATTGTAAGAAGTACCTGATAGATCATCCAAAACCATGTTTAAACTTGTTCTAACAAGCTGAACAAAAATAGATGACTTTATCATGTCCCTTTTTAGAACTTTGTTATCGAAATCTCACCATAATCCTATATTCTGATGCATATTGAGTATCAGAAGATGTCTTGTGAAGTATTGTGATTAGGGGTGTAATATTATGGCATATTGTATTGATTCTTAATTTGGTTGGCTCTTGATTTGATACATCTGAGTGTCAAACAATCATAAAAAAAAATGTAGGCTATTTGTTATAAAATACTGTTTATATTATGTGGGGTGTAATAAACCTTTAACTTAATCAAGCCCACATTCACTCTGCTGAAAAAGTAGCTTCCGTTTTGTCTTGAAACACTACAGAGTGCTGAATCTGCAGAAGATGTATTATATTACTAACACCAAAGACACATCCACGCATCTTCACTGACATCACTCTTTTGTGCTAGTCAGTAGAACTAGAAGAAAACACAAAGCAACACACACACACACACACACACACACACACACACACACACACTCAAGTCATGTGGGGTTTTACTGTCATTCCTCTGTATAGCTTGTATACACTGGAATTAAATGTCATTGCCCAAACATAATGATACAGTAGCACAGTACACCGGACTACATAAAGTGCAGATATATGCCAGTGAGAGATGACTAAAAAATATAGAATAAATACACAGGACTGTAAGTGCACAGGACAGTGGACATTAACTAGATAGTACAACAGTACAGTGTTGCATGAGAGAACTAGTGCGAACAGTTGAAGACTGTGTAGCAGCAATATCAAGGGAGAGGTAGCAGCAAGTTAAAAAAAAAAAAAAAAAAAAGCATTTCGTAACAGTACAAAGTGTCCCAGTGCAGTATTATACAGTATAGATGTGCAGTGATAGTTGTACAGTGGTAGATGTTGGGAAAGTTTTGATTAGCAAAGGTGAGTGTTGGGAGGCAGCAGTGTGTTGCGTATTGTCAGTGCTTCAGGGAAGAAGCTGTTGTGGAGTCTGGTGGTGGCGGCATGGATGCGCATGTACCTTGTGCCAGATGGCAGGAGGGTGAAGAATCCATGACAGGGGTTGGAGGGGTCATAAACAAAGCTGGTGGACTTTTGGATATAACAGTTGTGGTAACAGGCATCAATGGTGAGTAGAGAGACCATGAAGATCTTCTCAGCTGCTCTCATAATGCACTGTAGGGTTCTTATGGTCTGAGATTGTGCAGTTCCTGTATTAGGCAGTAAGACATCTCTCAGTAATAATACCAGGTTGAAGAAATCACCACGGTGATTGGGAACTTGCTAGCTGCAGAAATGAGACTCAACTCGATGTTGGAGAACGCAGGATTTAAAAACACATTTAGGGCTATGGAGAGCTGCGTGACTTTGACAGCACAACTAGCTAACAGCCAAATGTGAAATAAAAAAAAAGAGACAAACTAGATAGCTAATGAGAGCTAATGTTTAATTAGCCATGTTTAAATTTGTTTCATTCTATTGCAGGTTTTTTCATCACATGTGGCTGAGTCTAAATGGATACACACACAAAAAAAAACACACAAACATTGTGTCATTATTAAGTTTCAGTTATTGTACTTTTGTAACATATCTCTTACCAGACATTAGATCCACTTAATCCATACAGTAACCAGTATGAACAGTTACACAACAAGAAAAAAGAGTGTATTGGTAGTCTGTGTATTTTCTTATACAAAATATACAAATGGTGATTTTACTGCTACACAACTATGCACCAATTATTTGTTGAATAATTGTAATATTAAGTTAATGTTTGCTCCCAAGTAGATATTATTAAACAATATTTTATGGCTGGTAATTGCAGACAAATTTTAATTATGTCTTCAGTGGATGCCCAAAGTTTAATTAAGATAATATCTTTATAAGTTTTTTATTATTATTATTTATGTGGTTGCACAGTTCAGCATATGAGGATGAAAAAAACTGAAGTGAGACTGGTTTCTATGAAAGTTCCAAGAAAACAGGGCTAAAAAGAGCTCAAAATCATAGTCTATTGTGGTTACTTGTCTAGTTGAATAGTAAGTACTTAGTTGTTGCTTTTTCTTATATGCGGTTCTTTCCTAACCTGAAGTCTCTACTTACTGCTTCCTCTTGCCTACAGACTATTGCTTTTAGAGCAATTTCAGTTTCACCAGACTGATTACTTACAGGTATTATTCAGGAAAAGGGAATTTTATCATAGGGTGCATATCTCATTGCAGCCAACCATTCAACCTCTCAGTTTGATCATTACGGTTATATCGTAGATTGAATGATAAGAAATAATGTCCTATAAGCTCTTGAGCACCTTTTAATGTTTTCCAGTGTGGTTTTGGCAGCATTCTGGGCTTATTGTTGCTTATGAGACTTTGAGAGTAGATTCAAGACTACAAAGAGGAGCAAAGTTGATTAAACTTAAGTCTGTAAGCTGGAGTAGGCTGTCACTTCTTCAACTCCTAGCCTGTGTGATCCCTCACGCTTTCCTTAATTCCTGTCTTCCGAAGCACTAACCACTCAAATGCCTTTAGCTGTAATGCAAATTAAATAATCAGGAGCTGAACAGCAGCTTCCTTTATCTCTAGGGTTAAATCTTAAACATCATTACACAAGTGCACTCGGAACATAAAGACAAAACAAGAATCATTTAGAGAGAAAATAAAATCTATTTGTGATTGTTTTTGTGTTGGAATAAAATGCTTTTGCCCTGGCTCTGTCATTCACTTACTTCAACATGTTTTTACATTAATTAAGTCGAATTGACATCCTGAACTACAGTATATTGTTGACTCATAGAAAAGAAAGTTTTTAAAGGTTAATTGTTTGTGACTGAACACAGGCAAGGATAAATAATACTTATTTGTCCACCACAGGTTTGATTGGCAGGTTTTTCCCCCAGATTTTTGTATTTATTTATTTTTTTTAATGGCACCCTGTATTTACACTTCATGAAGCATAAATTATCTACAGATAGACTGTAGTTAGTGCAGTGCTCAAATACTGATTGCAGATATCTTGAACATTGTAAAGCACTCTCCTGGAAACTCAGATGGAGTGATTCTGTTGTGGATAATATACTATAAGGTTTAGCATACTATGCTTAATTTTGGTATTTAGATGGACTGGAATGAGATACATCCTCCAAAGAAGACCTACAAATATGAATTGATGAATTTAATTTTGTCATTTACAAGCTTTGAGAGCCTTAAAAAAATAGTATCCCAAAAATGAAGTGTCCTAAAAATAGTGGAAGTGAAAAGGGAAATACAGTCATCCTAAGCTGATAAGCTCCTTCAGAAAGTTTTTTTTTTTTTAATTGCATGACCTTTAGATTTCCCCCAGAGCCATCACAACAGACTGTGACAGTGTTTGCAGACCTTTTTACAAAACACAGTCAGGTTTAGGGATCTGATTTGTTCCAAATCACATCATCCCTGGTCTTCAGAATAACTGATGCAGTTTGGTTTTAGTAACCCTCAGAGAATGTGTACCTCCATCTGTCTAGCTGGGTCAGTCCGTGCAGATGGTCTCCATGAAAGAAGCAGTTACTCAGAGCCTTTTTAATCTATAGTCTTCCTCATCAGTGATTGAGGGCCTTTTGCTCCTAAAACATTTGCACATTTATTACATTGGTCTACTGCTGCATCTGCTTTCATCCAGAAATGTCTTGCCAAATCTCATGTAGCTGTGTGGGCTGTTTCAAACATTTCAATAACGTGATCTGCTAACAAAACTTATAAGTGAAGGGAAAAAAGATGATGAAAGAAGCAACAAAAGCCAATTGCTTTTATCTCTGCTGTTATAGCATTTATCCATTATCCTTAGCAGTGGAGAACTCTGCTCTTCAGTGTGATTTCCAGACAGTCTCGCAATGATAACATGATTACAGTTTTCTGGCTTGGTCAGTGACGTAGTTGATTAGCTGGTCCTTTTTTGCTGCCAAAGATGCATCAAGGTGCTTTTGCATTCACACTACAAATGTTATGTGGTCATTGGCATCAGTCAGTCAGTGAGTCAGTCACATTTATTTATAAAGCACATTTAAAAACAACAACTGTTGACTGAAGTGCTGTACAATTAAAGCAAATAAAAATACTTCATTTAAACAGATTCAAAAGCTGAAACAAAGAGGTGTGTTTTGAGACATGATTTAAAAACCTCAAGAGTTGGTGAAGACTTAAGGTGAAGTGGCAACTTATTCCAAAGCCTAGGTCCTACGAAAGAAATTTTCAATGTTAATCATGTTCTAGGGACAAGTGTAAGCTACGTGATGACTATCCCAATCCCAAACCACCTCCAAAGGTGGTCCAATGTATCTCAAAGACGCACTGTGATCTGATCTCTCAAACCACTTCCAAAGGTGGTTTGAGTGATTGGATCACAATGCATCTCTGAGATACAGTGGACCCTGTTCACTTAGTGCTATCAGATCACCCAGGACTCATGGTAATGCCAGCTGTGAACAGGGCCCCAGAAATTGATTTTCCAATTTGAATTGGTTTTGTTTACACACCTAATTCTTAGTGTTGAAATTCATCAACAGTGCTCACAACAGTCTGAATCACCCAGTCACTAAAGCCTATATCACTTTTTCTGACACAAGATGCGTTTTCCATGTATGGACAAAAAAATTCAAAATACCTCTGCTATGAATTCATGCATTAATCTTTTGCCATATGCTTAATTAATGTTACAATGCTAGTAACTTCGATGATTGCGAGATGTAGAAGCTGAAGCTGCTGTGGTCTTGACAAAATTATTACTGAACATTAAAATTAGACTTGTCATTAAAAAGGGTTTTCTTCAACCTGTCCACCTTTCTACTTGTTACACTGAAACTTTTTTTTTCATCTGCATGTTTTCCAAGTCCTCTGGCTTTTTTATATCCAGAGCTCCACCACAACAAAAGCAGCATGGACTTTTTCATTACTGCCCATTGAAAGTGACAAAGCAGTAATGCCCTTGTGACTTTGCACATAATAATGTCCAAGCTCATGAAGCCACATTAAAGTGAAGTGACATTAAGGCTTTATTACATACTGCAGAATTAGATCATGTAGCAAATTTAAAAAAAAAAAAAAAAAGAGCTTTGACTAAACAGCATTCAGTGATTGTGTTTTGATTGCTTTGCATTTTACTTTTTGATGTTTTGGTTCTGGGGTTTTGTGTGTATGTGTGTATGTGGTGGTGATTTGAATGCTGATTTCCATTCCAGCGCTTTTGACAGTATCTCATCATCCCCTGTTCCCACAACAAGCCTGATTCTCAGCTGGAGAAAACGGCTCTGTGAACTTTTTCACTCTGGGAAGCGTTTTGAAGTTTTTATTCTTTATCATGCTGGGTTTAAAACACAGTAGTCCATGGTTTGGTTGAAATGCTATCTCGTGTATGTTGTATGTAAAATGTGTGTTTGTAAAGTAACTAAGAAATGCAGTCTGTCCTTTAGTAAGTACAGTGTATGTTTATCATGTGATATCATCAGACCAATATCAGAGAAAATGGACATCAGTCCATGATTAAACGAGACCTTGGAATTATACGTTTTTCCCAATTCCCACCTACTAGCTAGCTTCTTGATCTTCTGAGTATAGTGGCATAATGCTCTTCTATTTTTCTGTTGCACCAATCCAGAGCTATAATTATAAGATATTGACTCATAAAGTACTTGACCTCAGTAAGGCCAAAGCAAAAATACAATTTTTAGTGTGAAATCTCTCACATTTGTGTGTAAATAAGAGAAAAGTGTGAGAAGAGAACCTTATAATTGTAACAAGTAAGTTTAAACAAAGGAAAACAGTGATTAGAAACAGTAAAGTAAAGCATGATTAATACAAACCAAATCTAAGGAAATCAACCAATGTGGAAGTGAACAAGAGCATGGTGAAATAAGCTATAAAAGCACATACAAGGGAGAGAAATATAAATGTAAAAGCAAGAAACTAATAAACATAATAAGGCAAGATAAAGAGGCTAGATTTAATATGTGATCTGAAGCAGACAAACCCAGGCGTAACAAGGGCTCAATATAAACACACTGATAGGGCTAGATGCTAGACAATGCAAAATAGACAAGGTTTAAAAAAAAAAAAAAAAAAAAAAAAAAAAAAAAAAAAAAAAAGGGAGTAATACAATGCTAGAATTCGACTGTGATAACTGATTGTTGCTATGATGCAGAGGTCAGTAATCAAGGAAGACAGAGTGTTGGGCATTTTATTGAATTTTACAATGTGCTTTTTTTTATTACTTTGCAGGAGGAGCCGTTTGTGATGGTGTCCGAGAATGTGTTGGGGAAGCCCAAAAAGTATCAAGGATTCGCTATCGATGTTTTGGATGCGCTGTCTAATTACCTGGGCTTCAAGTATGAGATCTATTTGGCTCCTGATCACAAATATGGCAGCCAACAAGCTGATGGAAGCTGGAACGGTCTAATTGGAGAGCTGGTGTTCAAGGTGAGGCATTGCTCAGAAAGTCGATCCAACAGGTGGAAAACATATTATTGCTCTCAGAAACAAAGCCCAAATCAGTGTTGTTGAATACTTGATGTGTATTATCTTGCTTGTCTTGTGATCTCCGTGTTGAGTCGCCAGAAAAGTGGCACAGATTCCCTGCATGTGGATGAACCTAGAGCTGAAATGTTTTCCACAGGCCAGTAAACAAAAAGGTAAAAATATTTCGGCAGTCAGGGGTCATCTCAGCATTTTCAGGGCCATTACCCAGAACCACATGCTGCTTTCCATTCGTGGGTTTTTGACAGTATCTCTTCAGCGCCACTCTCCACTCTCCCCTGGCCCTACGGCAAGCCTGCTTCTCAACCGGACAGCCAGAAAATAGCTCTGCAGCTTATCAAAATTTCCAGCAAGATAAACACAGTGGGCATGTTGTTTTGCAGCAGCTTGAAATCTGTGTGATTCACTTAAACCTTAGTATTTTGCAGTTTTTGTCCAGCTTAAACTACAGGGTGTCCCAAAAGTCTCCATACACAGGGGACTATGTACGCCAGCACCAGGTCGGTTGTGTCTTCGTCAGTGGATGTTCGTAGACGTCCACTTCTCGCTTCCAGTTAATAAGTGTGGCAGCAGTGTTGTGTGTGAGGTGCTTGCCATGTTTCCTGTTAAAGTCACATCACAACCTTGCGACAGCTTCCTGATCCAGCCATGAGAACGATTTCAATACATTCTTCTTTTGTCAAAGGCATTCTTAAAGGCTATCTGAGACAATATATATAAACTAAGTATGAAAAATGTTGGACATTTTGCTAAAAAAGTGTTCATTTCCCCTACGTATGGAGACTTTTGGGACACCATGTAGAAATGTGGCTTGCCCTTGGGTTATATTGTTTGCTGTATGACCGTAGGGTGAGAGTTGAATGAAGGGCTTCACAGTGAACTATTCTAAGATAGTATTCATGTCCTTACATCAGACAAAGTTGACAGGAAACAGGTTGGTTTTTTTTATTAGGTTGTTTGTTATTGTTTATAATCATAATGATCTTCCCATGTTTGCATTGGTTTCCTGTCGGTTCTCCAGTTTCCTCACACTGTCTAAAAACATTGCAGTAGGTGAACTGGCTATGCTAAATTGCCTGTAGGCGTGGATGAATGTGTGCCCTGCAGTGGGCTGGCGTTCCATCCACCCACTGTTTCTGGGATAGGCTCCGGATTCCACTGCGACACTCACCAGGATAAAGTAGTTACTGGAGATGAATTAATTCATTTCTATTACTCAACAGCTGCAGCATAAAAATTGACCTGCAGGTTGCACCGCTTCTTTCAGTCCATAAAACGATTGAGAGTATAAAACCATAATACTGTGTAATATAATTGAAATAAATATTAATGCAACTAATTAATGCTATGCCTGCACCTAAATATAACATTAACCTCAATAACCAAAACGGAAACCTTTTGGCTCTTTTAGTTAGAGTTGATCATATTCCTATCTTCGTGGGTAAATTTGGTCCCTGCTAGTAATGCTCGCTCTCTCTCTCTCTCTCTCTCTCTCTCTCTCTCTCTCTCTCTCTCTCACGCACACGCACACGCACACACACGCACATGCACAGAGTTATATTTTGATATTTCTTTCTGCTAGGCAGGCTTAGAACCTCAAATCTATGAACAGCTTTAATATGCTGCAAAAATGACCGTTTCTGGCTTTTTAAGCATTTAGCTCTCCTACCAAACCGTGAAATTAGCAAGTTTAGTCAGCTGTGATTTAATTGTGAGTAGAAAGGTAAAAATGATCATCTTGCACTGTTTTCCTTAAGTGAGTACCCTTTCTGTTTGTTTGTTTGTTTTTTTTCCCCTAACATAAGTTTGAGAAAGCAGTTTGTTAGTGATATGTTTGGGCCAATTTACAAAATCATTATGAAGCACGGAGCAGCTGTGTTCAGATGTGCTTAGTGAGCTCAGGAGAAACGTGTGCAGTATTGCATGCAGTGTGATAAAATGGCTATCATTATGACAGATGCAATGCAGAGAACGGTTCTGGAGAAGTAAAAGTGTCATACATCTCTCAGTTTCAGAAACTAGGAAAACGAGATGCCATAATGCGAGCGCGCAGAAGTTTATGAACCTAGCGTTAAAATAATGTATACGTATAAACGACTATTTTCATTTTAGCAGTAATATTTGTGCATCTTGTAGCAGTGTTGTTTTGCCACAGGTTTAATGGATTCGCACAATCAAGTGCTAAATTTATCAAGGCCCATGTTTACATAAATAATCAAAAGTGGGCAAATTTCACATCTCTACACAACGTGTTAGAGAATTGATTTAGCCAGTGGCTCTAGTGACATGAGCAGGTACTATTAAAGGCACAGGATGTGAATGGCACTACAACCCTGTGCATACACAGAGGTCATCCATCTCTTCCTGTCCGTTCACGGTAGCCGTTCTATCTAATGAGAGTCAGCCAGGTGAGGCTCAACCCTGATAATGAAAATGGACACTCTCACATGCACAGGTGGCTAATGATTCTTGACAGAGCCTCTTATCAGACCCTATAGGCTCTGCTCTTCTTGTCTGCATGCTTGACAACACAGAATGTTCCTGAACTAGAGAAAAAAAAGAAGAAGAAGAAAAAAAAATAGGATGCTGATTTGCATCTGAGCACTGTAGATGCAATTTCCATTCAGCAGCAGTCAATATAGCCTCTAGCTAAAATATAGGCTCCTGTGGTTGTTTGTTTGCTTTTCAGACTGATATTGAGTTATTTATTGTGCTGAAAAAAGTCCCATGCCTTGGCATTTCTCTTGATGTGACATGGGGGAAATTGAAATGATTATAATCATAACAGTGAACAGTATGTAGTCTGAGTGTGTAGTTTTTATACACAGTATATAAATGTGCATTTTTCTGCATTCTCTCTCTCTCTCTTCTTCTTCTTCTTCTTCTTATTATTATTAGGCAAGGTTATTAATAGCAAATTGGGGTTTAAAAAATCCATTACATAAAAAGAAATAAAATAATCAATACACACAAAACATCTAAAAGCACTTAGATAGTCTGAGCTTAGTCTGGATATATGTGTAACATTTGTAGGTCTTTATGGAGAGTCCGGATGTATGAGTAATATATGTATATATGTTATGCATTTTTCTAGGTTGTATGTGCATTTCTGTGCTGTGTGAATAAACCAGTGTGTTTGTGCTCCTTTAGAGAGCAGACGTGGGGATCTCAGCGCTGACCATCACGCCCGAGCGAGAGAGTGTTGTGGACTTCACCACACGCTACATGGACTACTCAGTGGGCGTGCTGCTGAAGAAAGCCGAGCGCACCGTGGACATGTTTGCCTGCTTGGCGCCTTTTGACCTGTCGCTGTGGGCTTGCATTGCTGGCACTGTGCTCCTTGTAGGCACGCTCGTGTACCTGCTCAACTGGCTCAACCCACCACGGCTGCCCATGGGCTCTGTGTCCTCTACCACTCTCTATAACTCCATGTGGTTCGTCTACGGCTCCTTCGTGCAGCAGGGTGAGTGAGCCAGCTTAGTCTGCTTAGTGCTTGCATATGGGTTGATAAGTGGGTGTGTTTTTTTGTTGACTGTTTTGTTTTAAAAGATGAAAATAAGCCAGATCATTATCAGCATGTGGAGCATTTTAGGGTCAGTTACAGGATCTGTGACTTTCCTTCAAATGACTGATGGGGTGCTAGAATTCGATCTTTAAAATATTTCTGCTCAGAACAAGTAAGCTAGCTGAGTATAGAGCAGACAGTCACTATATGTCAGTGATATAAGATAAATGCTGCTGTATGTAAGTAGAAAGTCAAATATAAAATATGTCCTAATATCGAAATACATAATAAGCTAGCAATTCAATAGCATTTCAAGCAAGATAACATGCAAAATGGCAGAACTTTAGCTGACTTACGATCCATTAAATACATGATTTTTCCACTCATATTCAATTCAATTCAGTTTATTTGTATAGCGCTTTTTTACAATGTCATTGCCTCAAAGCAGCTTTACACAAACAAA
>CM074952.1:13400111-13417599 GCA_037577455.1 Pangasius macronema | reverse complement strand
AAGATTAATGCTGATATTGTCCAAAACCTCACTTTGCTTAGGGTGTTTCCAAACTTTTGGAGGGCAGTGTATATACATCCCCACATACAGTCGTCATAACCATATGGACACAAACAAACACAGTAACATTTTGTTCCACAGTGTAGTTTTTTTTATTAACAGTGGGAATTTCATTGCCAGAGCTTTGGACGGTTTAATCATACTGAAGTGCTTAATTTAATTACTTCCTTATTTGGGTCTTTTGGATCATCTGCATTGTTAGTTTAGAAGTCAACCAGGCTTCTGGGGTAAAGTGGAGTTGCAGATTTCTCATGTTTTGAAGATTAATTCATTCAGAAACAACAAATCTCTCCGATTGAGTCTACTTCTCATATAAATAATTAGTGGGCCCTTAAAAAGTACTAATTAGGGTAGCATTAACAAATTAGCTTTTTTAATTTATAGTATACAAAGTGAATAAATGCAGCAGTTATTTGGCAACTTATTAGCGCTTTATTTAGTGTTCTCATACTCTTCCCTTATTTTGAATATTTAACCCACTTCTGCTAAATGACTACTGTTTCTGGAAGTGCATGTGACCCTTGTTTGGTAAATGATCATATGAAATTGAAATCTATCTGAATATTAATCTGTTTACACACCATCTAGCTCATTTTTGGTCATATGTATATAAATGCATTACCCCTGTTTTTGTTCAGAGAATATCACTGAGTGTCAAAAGGACTACTTTGAGATTATTTTTTGTTTTGCTAGTCACCAAGTCATTAGCATAGAAGTAAGCAATCTAACTAGCAGCTAAATTCTAAGCAATATATCAGTCAGCAATATATCAGTATATAAGCACTAAATCAGTCAATATATCAGGTTTAGTCAGAGTCCTCAGACAGTTGGCTCTGACTATAAGATTAATGAGAAACTCTTGACTAAGTAAACTGAACAAAACTCTTTTAACCTTTTATATTGTATTTAGTAGTTTCTCATATTTTCCTCATTATGTAGACATTATGAACATCAGTGATATTGTTGTTTTGTCGGTGGCTAATTAATCCATCAGTTTAAAGGCAGAGCGGAGCCACCTGACGCTCAATTAAAGACGTGAGGGTGCAAAGTATGGCATGAATACAAAGTAAAAGAGTGATGACTGTGTCAAAAGTGAAGCCGGCTTTAATGTGGTCTTTATATCAGCAGCAGGAGCGACAGTGAGAGTTAGTTTATGAAGCCGTATAGGTAAATGCACATGCAAATAATGAATACAGCAAGTCACTTGTGACAAAATGTTGCTATATCCTACTTGTATCTAAATGCTGCTTGTCCCACGCACTCTGCGTCATGACAAACTGCAGATCTGAAGTGACTTTGTGGCCAAGTATGGTGAATACTCGGTATTTGTGCGCTGAATTTAACCCATCCAAGTGCACACACGCAGTAGTGAACACACACCCGGAGCAGTGGGCAGCCATTTTAGCTGCAGCGCCGCCCCTCGTCAACCCCTAGCCACACAGTCGTGTCGTCCCAAAATATCACCGAAAAAGAAATAAGTCACGTGTCTCAGTGAAAGAATTTGTTTTGGAGCAACCAGGACATGCGCTGATGTTGAAACAGGGTAAAGTCTTTATTATTTTAAATCAGCAAGCCAACTTCTACACAAAGGCTTGTCAGCTAGAGGTATTATTTGACTTGACGGTGCGGCATTGCTGCTGAAAAAAAAGCATAAAAAACGTAACTTTATAAAGGAAAAGTAATTAAAAATGATAAAGTTTTTTTTGTTTTTTTTTTTTTTAAAATAGCGTTTTTGGTTATCAGAAATAAAAAAAAAATTAAGAAAGACTGGATGTAAAAGCTGGATATTTCCGTGTAAACAAATGGGAACTGTGAGATGTCAGTTGGTGTCTGAAGTCTTTTTTTTTTCTTCTTTTTTTGGTAATTCATTGTTTTTTAATTGAGTATATAGGGTGTGTAACAATAACACAATACAGTTTAAAGCCTGAATTTATATATTTGAAATACCCCCTCCCCCTCAACTATACACACACACACACACACACACACACACACACACACACACACACACACACACACACACACACACATACACATTTCCACATCCCCCTCCTCAGTCAGTTTTCTTGTTAACCGTGTTGGATGACAGAACCTTATTGGCAGATGCAGAATCTTATTTCAAGATGCTCTTATGTACATATACCATCCATGTTCTATTCATGGAGAAAATCTGTATACTAGGTCTGTGGTTAACCAAATTCAATTGAATATTTAATGGCATTAGAGAGAGAGAGAGAGAGAGAGAGAGAGAGAGGTGGGGGAGTAATTAAGACTGTCAGTGGGATGTGATAAGTGCTTGAGAGCATGAAGGTCAGACTTGTACATAGCTTATATTCTGTTCTGTGACACACTTGTGACACACACATCCAGGGTGCACTTATACACACGGCTACATTCGTAAGTCTGCCTGTCATGTTTTGCTCCTACATCTGAATACATTTCAAGCACCCATAGCACATGCGGGCCCTGATTTACCCAAAGAAAGCATGCTAATTTACACGTGCAATTAGATCCATTGTGTGTGCAGTTAGTGAGTGTGTTGCGGGTGATTTACAACAAAAATTATGTGAATGATGTCACGTGCAAGGAGGAGAAGGATCCAGTATTTAAATGAGGCTTTGGCGTGTGCTGTTTGTTCTCAATTGCCGAGGCAATTTCAGATCTCAAAGAGACTTTTCACAGGATTATGTTGAATGTTATTGTCATTGGACAAGCAAATGTGCGGTGCATCTAAAATATGAAATCAGCTGTAAAGGACAAGACTTGGAAGAATGTTGAGGCTCCACATGCATAAGGTTTAGAAACAATTCTAGGACACAATCCAAGTCAAAAAGCAGGCAAGGGACAAAAGGCAAATGTTCAGTGAAAATAACAAGGCCAAATCAGTGATCCTAGGACAGGCAATGGTCAGGAGCATGGCAAAGCAGTCAGTGAAATAACAGGGCTCCAAAATTACACAAATTAGGTGGTTGGCAAGACTTCACAAAGAGTGATTGTGAATGATGTGCTTATAGAGTGTTACTAGGAAGTGAATATGGAAGAAGGAGGGGAGGGGGACCTCTGCTGACATGGAGGTGTAATGTCCTGGGTATGTGTTACAGAGGCATAATTTCAATCAATTATATTATTACTGAGACTGAGTAAATGATCTAATTTTGTCTTCAAATAGAGGAAACATGCTTCTGAAGTTAAAGCTCCCCTTTCTGTACCTTTCTGTAGAGATGGCAGATGACAAACTCACAAAATGAACAATGTGTGTTATTCTGCTTATTTCAAACACTCCATAGAGTGGTAGTGTATCAGCTTGCATGTTTCTTGCAGTTGTAGAGGTTGCACTGATACACATTTTTCTCTTCCTGCTTCTCTGTCTCTCATTCACTTTCACACATGCAAAACACAAGGCACAAAATTGAAAAGAGAGTCCAAATATGGTGATGTTTTTGCTTCTGGCCCTTCCCCTTATCGCTGACAGACAGAGACCCCGGTGTAGAGGATTCTCAGTGACAATTTCCTCTGTCCACTATAAGCTTTAATCTGTTCAGCCACTGGCCCAACACAGCAACACCCACCCCGAGGTCTGAACAATAGAAATGGTAATGTTTAGACTGCAACAGAGGAAACCACAAGAATTGCCATGCTGTTTAGTCTGGCCTTATGAGTGAGAATCACACTGCAGTCCAGTACCTGCTTTCACACAGTCCAACTCATCATTACAGCTGACACTCCCAGCCTGGCTAGCTTCCCAGCATGCATTGCAAGGTCACTGGCCTTACTGACACAGGTGCTGGATACAGAGGATGAAAAAGGTGGCTGCAGACAGGAACGAGCCGATTGCTTTCATCTGTCACAACATGCGCCACAAAAAGCAAGCTGATATTTGTTTCATCAAATGGAAGAGCGTCTAATTGGGGCAACGCAGAAAAAAAACATCATAAAAAGATGTATAATCAGTTGTTTTTAATTCTACTTCCTGAAAAAACACACCTTTACCAAAGGAGAAGGTCAGTACTGCTGTCCTGTCATGTCAAGTTTTCCTTGTTTCTCTAAAAAGAGATTGGAATCATATTATCACACCAACAGCCAAAGGTCTCAGTCTCCTAAATGCTAGTTTGTTGCCGTAGTCACTTCTCACTTGGACCTGTTGCTCATTAGTGCCTTCTCTATTTAAACACCAACATCTGCAGCACATCTTACTGTTTGTTAAACTTAAACTCTGTTATTCTATAGCATTGTGGTATATAATATACCACAGCACTTTACCATAGCACTATAATACTGTGTCTTGGCTGCAAGACAAATCACAGTTATATAATTATGTGCTTGTTTTAATATATTATCATTATCATTTCTACCGTAGCAACTTACTCTCAAGGATTTATATGTTAGACACTTACAATTTTAATTGCACAACAATAAATTGTGTCTTTTTGTATAATCAACGTGACGACCTCCACAGAGATTCCTTAACAAATAAATTGTAGAACATTTATTTAATACTGTCTTTCTCAAGAGACGGAGAGAACAACGCGAAAGGCTGGTAAAAGATTGATTTTTTTATTGATGGAATAAAACATGGGGAGGGTGCTGTTTTTTTAGAGCTACAACTAACCATTATTGCTGATAATTTACTATTCTATGGATATTTTTCTATTAATCAATCAGTTGGATTGTTTTATAAATACATTAATTACCAAAAACATTTTAGAATCATTTTATTTCCAGCATTTCAGTCAAATGCAATGCACGATACCCTCTTTTAAACAAAAATATTATTTTTAAATAGTTTTTTTTTTTATAAGGTTGACCGACTAAGTAGTCTGTGCAACCTCTACTCAACAATATCAACTAGGTTAAATAAATAGTTGCAAGCTGATTCAACCTGCTTTATTAATTCTGGTAACAGCAACTACTAAGCTATGTAAATGCATTGTTAACACAGGCCATTAATTAAGTGGAAGTGGAAGTGACTTTGTGGCCAAGTGTGGTGACCCATACTCGGAATTTGTGCTCTGCATTTAACCCANCCCCACCTACAATCCCTGCTGGACCCGAGACTCGAACCCACGACCTTCAGGTTCACCTTCGGGTTACAAGTCCGACTGTCAGACCATTAGGCCACGACTGCCCCAATTATGAATAAATTAATTATGAATAAATTATGCAAAAACAAAAATAAAAAAGAAACTCAGTCTACCGTGAATTAGTTTGAGTTGGAATGAGTTGTTTTTCAAAGTGAGAAAACAAGTTAAAAAGACCAAAAATTCAGCTTGTCAAAGTATAACAACAATTTGGGGTGTCGTATTTTGGAAGACAGGACTTCTGGACCTTTTCCTTGTCGGCATGGAGAGTCTGCTGACACTGACGTCTCCTTCCATAAATGTTAAACATCTCCTTACATGAATCTGCACCACAACAACTGTTTTTTTTTGTTAGTCTTATATTATGTCAGCATCTCCATGAACAACATATTAGTGTTACTTTGTCTTGAAGTCAACACGACTATCAGAGTAATGTTGTTATAGAAAATGAATCGACGTCTGACTAATCGGATCTGAGAGTAGTGGTATAAAACTATTATAATATTACTTTAAACGGACAAAAATATGATTAAAAATGAAAAATGTGTAATTATTGGAAAACTACTGTAGTGTAAGCAGAATAAAACACTTGAGGACACTGTTATATTACTAGGAGGTACATGGATAGCTTATTACATTACTTGATGATCAATATGTACAGTGTAGCTAGCTGTACTTCACAACTTATTGATATACAGCTTTCTTTCTATAAAATAGTTGTTAAGACAAAGATGACATTTATTTAATCATCAGATTAATATCACTTCATATCTTTAGGGGAACTGGGGACACACATGTGACAGTTCAATGACAATTGACAATTAAATCAGTTGGATAATCAGTTGATGATCAGAATTGGACCAAATAGCTTTATCCTTACAAAGTATTGCATTGTGGGTATTAGGTTTTAATGACTCACTCACATGTTCTCATATTCTGCTGTGTAGCACTTAATTAGTGGCCTGCCTACAAGCACTTAACATGGTTATGGCCCACTTAATTCAATTAAACACTGGTGCAATTACACCATTTCTCTTCCTTTCATATCTGGAATGCAGACTCACATGAAGCTAAAGTTTTTAATTCAAAATATTTGTTGTCTTAAGGCCAAAACTGTAGCATGTTAGATTGGCTATTTGTTTTAATGCTGTTTGTACCTCTGGCTGATAAAATAAATACATCTTTATAAACCGCTGGGTAATTCAGTAAGCCAGTCACTCGAATGCTGTATTGGAAAAATAACTACACATTTCAAACAGTCATAACATGTAAAACAACACATCCTTTTATGAGGGTTGGCCTTTGTGTGCAGTATTATCTAGAACTGATAAAAGTCATATTATCATCGAGTCAGGCAGCTTTACAACTGGCGTCATGCCACATTGATCAGTGTCTCAACAGACATGGAATGGCCGGTAGCACTTTATTTGAAGGTTATCTACAGTGAGCTTTCAGAGCACAATAAAAGATCATTGCATAAATCACTAACACTTCATTTGGATAGTCCACTTTAGACACTCTACAAACCATCTATAGACTTGAACCAACTGATACTTAACATGTCAAATCACATTTATTTATATTTCACCACCATGTCATAAAATGTATCAGTAGAGTCTACTTGAATTTGAAGTTTTCATTGGACTTAGGACGAGCTGCTGAGGTAAATATCCAAAGCTACAAACTGGACAATCCAATTAAATTAAAAGAAAAAAACAGCCGAACTAATATTCTATAAAGTGTGTATAGACTGTCTAACATTAAGAGTGATGAACTATATATAATAATGATGTGGAATCTTTGGGTGTTTTCTTTCAAGTATATATTTTTTCATTTGTTCTGACTTTATTTATCATCAGTAGATCCAATATATATATATCACCCTTTTCTTTGTGGATGATTTGACCCCGGATTGAAAACCAATGAAAAATAATCTTAATAATAAATTGCATAATAAAAGGCAGCGAAACAGATAATAGTCCAGTCCAAAGAATTTACCACTGCTGAAATGAATTTACAAATATATAATATTTACACCACCAACCACCACAATCAATAAGACATCAACAGGACAGCCAGACGCAGACCCCTGTCCCACCAAACCCTGGCGCAAGATGCTACCAATGGGTCTATAGCCCTATAGGCTGGGGTGGAAGACACATGTTTTTGAGTCACATACAGCTCATATTTGTATGCCATATCTGACTTGCTTGGTATGTATTGGTCAAAAGGGACATCTCCCACAGAAAGGAACAAGACATTTGTCAACAGTAGCACTAGGGCCTGTGTTCTAAAGCAGGAGCAATTGTTCAACCCACCTATCCCAAACAACCCCTAGTAGCTGCCAATTTATCGTGTTACCTTCTATGTCCTCTTGTTTCCCTGTCATCGAATCGTATGACACAGAAGATCATATGAAATGATTTCAAAGACATAGTGGCAGGGAAACTTGTGAGCACGTTGTGGCAAGCTTGTGAGAGGGCTACTTCTATTTCATCTGCACAACAATCAGGGTTTAAAACTGCAGTTCTCATTTAATTAGGAAAAGTTAAAAAAAAAACACACATAATTAATCATATATTTTAAGCCTTTGAAGAGTGCCTGGGGTCTCTGAGACCCCAAAGGGAAAAGGAGGGCTAGAGAGCTAAATTGGCCATGCTGTCTGGGTGGGATGGATCACATGTCTTGGAGGAAGCTTGCTTGCCCCGCCACCCACGTTGGTAGCTGTCGTGTGATAAGGGACGGTAATCTAGTGAGTGGGAATTGGCAAATGATCAAATTGGGGAGAAAACCAAAAGGAAACAATATATCAAAAATATCAAATCTCTTAAAGGTTCTTCTTTCAAAGGAAGTTTTTTTTTTTTCTTTTCTGTAAAATCTCATATATTGGGCCTCATTTATCAAACTGGACATGAACTGATTTATTTATAAATCCTCCCTACAAGCATTTACAGAAGAAATTTGGTATTCATGAAAATCTGGAAAAAAAAAAAACCCTTCATATCCTACTCCTGCTACTGAGTGTGTGTAAATTTACACATAAGAAGACTAACTAACTAATGTAAATCTCAATTGATCAGCTTCAAATCATATCATTTGCAAGTAAGGAGTTACTGCATTTTAATATATGGATTATGCTGTCAAGTTTAAATTGCTTGTTTATTTCAGTGACACACACACAGTTAACATTTTTAAGCCATCATTTCACATTAATGGAATTAAAGAAATATGAAATATTAAAAAATAATGACAGTAAGCCAACCCAAATCCGTTTTAAGACGAGTAAGACTTGTAAACTGCTGCCGTATAAAAGGAGAATAGGTTGGTCTGTGCATATGGTAGCTGTAAGCAGATTTATTTATTTATTTATTTATTTATTTATTTATAAAAGCTGGCTCATACATTGATTCCATTTGCCATGGCAGTGCAACACATTAGTGCCAGCACTAATTTGGATGGCAAAAAGATCCTGTCCCATTCCTGTGCATGTCCAGGTTTTATCTGTGGATCTTGGATTTCTTGCTACTGGCACATTTCAATGAGAGATAAGTGACCGATCTGGTTTGTCTCTGCCTTCAATGAGCTACATACTCTCTAGAGTGCGGTGTACCATAATCTGGCTCTTCCTCTATCCAAATAAAGTGTTACCCATAAATCTTTAAAAAAAAACAAAAAAAACAATATTAGGCGATTTATATAAAGTTCATGTTAAAATCTTTGAAACGACATGAAAGTATTTTTGTCTTCACGTGAAAAATAGAAAATGAATATGTACTGTATTCCCAACATTTGACATTGTATTGCAAGCTCTATCTCTCTCTCTCTCTCTCTCTCTCTCTCTCTCTCTCTCAAACACTGTGAGAGTATATGAACCAGGAAGTGTTCATTGATTGTTGTGTGCATTGATTTTCAATGCCAATATTGGTTTTTATTTTACTGTTCGATTTAAATCGGATCTAGGCTTCTAAACTGATGTAGCTGTATTGTAGACTGTTTTCAGATTCAAACTGGGTTCTCTTTGCACCCTACAAATGATCATTTCCAAAAGTGCAGGAGCAACATTAATACATAAGAGAACTCATAATTAAGGGTTTATAATTAACACATGAAAATAGTTAACAGTGTGTAAATGTGTGAATATATTGGTATCAATCAGCTAAAGTAATGTGTTACTGGATAAATATCAACTGAAAAATAAAATAAAACTGATTATTTGGAACTGAGTCATACTTTAACCAGTTTAAAGTGTCCCATTGAGCCAAAGCGCTCCACAGTTTCGTGTGCTCCCTGAGCTCATGAAAAGCTTTGTAATGTGCTGAGGAGTTGAATTAGAGGTAACTGCACTGTTGTGATCCTGACATCCTGAGGTGAAGAAACTGTCCATGAGAATATACAGACTGAAACATTTTCATCTTGTTCATCTTTTCAGGGGACACATAAATGGCACTTGGCTTTCATATATTGAGCTTTTCAAGCTATTGCTGTTCCATTGCAAAAGGCATAAAAACATAGTTGATATCTTGTGACAGAAGTGTAAGAAATGCATTTTAGCTTATGACAGCATGTTTCCCAACAGTCAAACAGCATATCAGTCAATTCAAGAGTCACTCTTATGAAGGCTTTGTCATGCAGAATGTTCACGTGTTAGAAAGTCATAGCAGCCAGAAAGAAATGTAAAAAATTATTACCTCTCCTTAAGGCAGAGGAAATGCAAAACATGTTTTTCAGAGTACAAATGCTTTAGTCCATAACTGCCCACAGCTGTTTCACAATTGTTGTCCACAGAGACACAATAACAATCAGTTTAATCAAAAAAGCCTAATCAATAATCACCAACATGATATATATGGAGAAATTAATAGCTTGAAAAAATGTTCAGTGAATAACTGTCATTTTACTTACTGCGTGCACTGTCAGCATATTAGTGTGTCGGCTCTGCTATATCTTCTTCTTCTTCTTTTGGCTTTTCCCTTCAGGGGTCGCCACAGCGAATCATCACTCTCCACCTATCCCTATCTTCTCCATCCTCAACACTTGCACCCACTAGCTTCATAGCCTACATAGCCTAGTCCATTCTATCACTTGTTAACACTCCCCCCTTATTCTAGTGCACTTCAAACAACTGATCCCTTGTCCTCCGAAAACCAAAACTGAACTGAAATGCGTTTTAAAGAATGTTTTAGCATCTTGACGAACATTAGATTTGTGTCTTGGTGTTCTGTGAATAGTTTTAAAGCAGAGGTCAGACCAGACTTTAGTGAGATGTGATGTGAAAGCGACGCAACTACAGTTCCTTGTGAAGCAGGAACTGCTGAATAGCTTACACACTGGACTTTTATCTTGCTTTCCCGATTTTCTGAAGGCTTCAGCCACTTGCTCATGAGCGAGTATAAATCGTCCAGGCTGTGCTGAAGACGTGAAGCCTCAACACATCTATTACTCTGAATCACGGGACTGTCCCCTTTTTTTCTTCAGGGATTTTTCCAGTCCATTTCTGGAGCATTAGCCTGATCCCTGCTGAATAACAGAGCCTTTATGGCAATCTCGCTCACAGTTTTTATTTCCAGAACATCAACAACATCGCAGAATTCACTGAGATAATGAATTCCTTTAAGGAAAATGGCCGGTGTCGGAAAATGAAGCTCCCTGCTGAAGTTATCACCTGAAGAGCTCTCTGAGAAATGACAGCAATTTCACCAGTGTGCCGTGAACACGCAAACTAATCTCAGGATACGCTGCGTTCCGTAATCGCTCTGAGAAACGACGGCAATTCCGCCGTCTTTAGCCAAGCGCTCACTGCGCCGTCTCATCCGATTGCAAGTGTATTGCAGCACAGCGCCGAGGATCTGTTTCCTCCCTGCCTGATTTCTCCCGTCTTTTTCACATTAAATTCTGCCTTCAAGTGCGCTCACTGCAGTGAGAGAGCTTTTGAGTGCAAAAGTTTGCATACCCATGTGTTTTGGAAGGCAAATGCTTGGAGGTGAAGCTAGTGTGTAGCAGCTGATGTACTTGTACCAGGGCACTGACGCCACTGTGTGGCTAACTGCTTGGTGCAAACTGTAGAAGAATAAATAATGGCACTATACAACAGTTAAATCCCTCCATCTAACCACAGAGCGGTTGAACTCTTGAATCTGATTGGTCAGAAGTTGTTATTTTTGTATAACAGCACGGCTCGGACTGTAGCTCCTACTGTAACATGAACGACAGGTTTATAATTTTAATGTGCTTGCTCTAATAAGTTATTTTCTATACTAACAGCTCATACTCAAGGACCTGCACCACATAATCTAACCCTAATAAAACCCTAAAAAAAAAAAACATGTTGTTTACGAAAGTAAATTGTGTCATCATCGATGTGGTGAAGGAGTCTGGGGTGTCAAAACTTTGGAGCAGTCAAAGTTTCCCAGCTTAGGAAAGTCTTCAGGACAGACGAGTTTACACTTTCCACTTCCTTGGTAAAATGACAAGCTGTGTATTTTTTTTTTCTTTTTGAGGGAGAGAGAGAGAGTTTACGCTGCTATAACATAAGTGAGAACAGGAACTAATCTCTCGGCTGTTCCACAACATTAACTATAAACCGTCAAACTGCATGACGGCACTCGTTAATAAATTAAACACTACAGTCACTGGCAAATAAAGCACTCGTGCACTATGTATCCACCCAGGTGGTTCTACATATTTATATATATTTGATATAACCTCATGGTCGGTGTTATTCCTTATTTAGCCTGTTGTTCATTTCCCTTTTTAGAATTAGCCAATGAATGCCAAATGAATGTACTTCACGGATAGAATGTACTTTTCTGTTATACCTGAAGGGTTTATTTACCCGAGAGCTTTATATCGCGCAACACCTGCATTGTTTTGTGTTGTGCAATTTGAAACGTTAACCATAGGATAAAGCGGATACTGAGGATGAAAGAAGGAAGGAATGAATGAAGGAATGAATGAATGAATGAATGCGTGGTTTTCATGACTTGGTAGCGATTTTCTAGATTAGATGCTGAGATGTACTTTTTCGGTTTGGGAGATGCTTATTATATCCAGTAGGATCCGTCTAATTTGATCATGTGATTTAGAAGTCATTAATAATCACTAATTACACTGAGCTGGTTTGTTTATTTATTCAGTATTCCTTCTGTATCGATTATAAATGTAAGTGAAGTCCAGAAGTGAAGGAGAAAGGATTGGACAGAGCAAGTAAAGGTCGTAGTAAACTAAGCTAATTAATGGTTCGGTACTTTTAACACACCTAATAATTGGCTTATGATGAATGGATGTGTCTGTTCTGTTGTAGCGTATTTAAACGCCGCTATTTGCTCAGCAAAGCCACTTATCGCTTGTTGAAGACTTGTATTAAAGCAGCTAATATATGCATATGCTAACTAAATTAGGTAGCTAATTGTTCCAGTGACAAAAATAGTGCAGTGGTTGTAAAAGGCATTATTTCCAGATGTTTATGTGAGTGACTCGTGGCGTAGAAGTCGTGCTGGTGTCCTGCTTGGCTGTGATGGTATTGGGTGATAAGCAGGTGTAGACAGGACCGGGCTCCCGGGTTACCGACATACGCATACAAATATTTTAATTGGTAAGAGACAGTGGTTTTGTCGAAGCGATCACCAGCCAAAGCATTCCAACAATCAAAGACGTCTTTGTTGTAGTAGAAGACAACAATGGCTACGTTTACATGCACATCAGATTGCGTTTAAGGTCTATATCCGGGTTGCAGCCAGATCCCGAATACGATGTTCATACGCGTACAGGCATCAGGATATTCCTGTATACACGGTTGTTGTAAATACGCCTGAGTTGCCCTGAGTTCCTAAATACCTAGTCTACAGGTAAGCATCTGCTAGCACCCACAATTCCTTGCGGACTGAGCATGCGCATATATCTCCTTTCAGTGGATTTTGTGAATAAGGTGTTTACATGCAGCAAATCTCCGATTAAAACCGGCATATTCCAGGGGTGGGAATCGGAATTTGGGGAATCAGAATATTATCTTAATCTGAATCGGATATCGGACTGGGGCGTTTACATGACTCAGAATTAATCGAAATACCGCCAGCTTCCGATTAATGTTGGAATATTGATGTGCATGTAAACGTAGCCAATGTATATGTATGTATCTGTACATGAATATATCTATTTAGTTTTATCTTATAGCAAGAAAACGATATGTAGATCAGCGACATTTGACATCTGATGACCTGGATGACTAAAAATCCTTTGGGAGCTTCTGGTCTGTGGTAAAAACAAAAGGTCTAGATCTCTCTCTCTCTCTCACTCCCTCTCTCACTCTCTCTCTCTCTCTCACACACACACACACACACACACACACACACACACACACACACACACACACAAAATGGATATCCGTCTGGTCCATTCCTGGAGAGCATGCTGCATTTGAAGAGCAACAAGTGCTGAATTTGTGTGTGTGTGTGTGTGTGTGTGTGTGTGTGTATTTGAGAGAGAGAGAGAGTGTGAGGTCACATCGGCTGTGGGCATCTGCACTAAAACCCTGCCAGGCTGTATGCCACTGATCCATGCCCATCTAAGGGCACATGGCAGGTCGGACTGATGCATCGTTCTCTCAGTTTATTCCAATTCAAAGCCAGAAGCTTCATTCACTTGAACCTGTGGATGTTACACATGACGTATGAGCTGCGCTTTATACCAGCAGTCCTGGCTTTGAGCGCAGCTTCATGATGAGTCTCACTGAAACGGCGTTTAGGGGACACGAAGGCGCACTTAAACATCTGCAGCACTTAATCCGCCATCCTGCTCGCCTTTTACAGAGACGAAGTATAAACACAGAGGAGAGGCGTGGACGAGTGTTTCACTCCTGATTTGGAGCATTATGGGTTTGTGATGGTCCTAACCCCAACCCTTTTTAATAATAACTGCTTTTGTAACACTTTTCCGACTGAAATGGCTTTTTTGAAACACTGAAAAAAGAAAAACAATTTTTTTTTTTTTCACAAAATTGTGAGTAATGAATTCATCCCTGAATAAGACGTCTTACCTTTTATCCATTTATAGTTATGTTTAATGCTTCGGTACATCTGCAAGACGCATTATTTTCTGTTATCACTTACGTTACAGCAGCTGCAAACAGTGATTCTTTCACCAGCCTTGTTTTATTTATTTATTTTTTTTAAAGTTAATATTATAAAGACTCTCCTATGGGGGAAAACTTAGAGACTCCTTCCATAAATGTTAAACGTCACCTTACAAAAAGACATCACTGATTATACATTTTTCTTTGATTATAATCAGCACTTCTTTAAGATTTAAGAAGTGTTTAGTCCTCCTAAGGCACTGCAAAGTCTGACCCCGTAATAACCGCTTTATAAAGGATGAATAAATATTTTGGGCTGACTGACAACTGATGTCATGCATAAGTCTACCACTTGTTATCCTGAGCATGGACCACTGTGGCTGTAGCTCTAGACACACACCTTTAAACTGTACTTACAAGTGCTTAGGCCTGAGCCTGGGTGTGTGTTTCTGCACACGTGTACTGTGTGTGTGTGTGTGTGTGTGTGTGTGTGTGTGTGTGTGTGTGTTTGTTCAGCAACTATATGATAGAAATGCAGATGTGCTTTCTTTCTCTCTCTCTGTCTCCCCATTCCTCAGGCTGTCACTTCCCTCCCACATAGAGCCGAACTCCATCTTTTATTTATCACCATCCTGTTCTCTGTGTGTGTGTGTGTGTGTGTGTGTGTGTGTGTGTGTGTGGTAAGGACTCAGGATCCTTTGAGGCTCGAGTGGCTCTTGCACACCGCTTCAAAAGGCTCACAGCACAAAGCCCTGCCGCTCTCTTCTGCTTTTTTGTGTATTGTTTGCCTCATGACGCCTGTCATTTCATTAACAAAGTGCATTAACCTGTATGTTTAGAACACACACACACACACACACACACACACAGGCATGCACGGAAAAGAGGGAAGGTGGAAAAGACTGATGCCCTTCCCTGTGAAGCTGAGAGGAAAGGTCTGTGTTTCCTCTCCGTTTTGCTGGGTGTGCCTCCGTCTTTCCTCTTCCTGTTCTGAGATGATGACTTGGTGCTGTGTGTGCGCGTGTGTGTGCGTGTGTGTGTGCGCGTGTGTGTGTGTGCGTGCGTGCCCGAGGTCATGTGTGTTGCTTACATGGGAAGAGTGAAGTAAATCTTTGAGATTGCTCAATCACTTAATCGATGACCAACTGACAGTTCAGCGTTTCAGCAAAGTGAGTTACGTGTGTGTGTGTGTGTGTGTGTGTGGATACACACACTTTACCCCCCCCCATCCGTTGATATAAAGGGATCACTACTTATTAGATATCAATATTTTTTGGTTTGTTGGCATAAAAAAAGCCTTGAGACACAAATACTGTACCTTGCTGGATGAAGATGCTTTCTAGAAGTATACGGTATAATGCAGTTAGAAAAACGTCTCCAAATAAGCAAATATACCAATACGATGGCGTATAAGTAAGGAATTAAACACTTGGTGGCATGCAGTTCCAGGAAAATAATCGGCGGCAGATGGCGTAATGCGGCTCAACGCTAAGCCATCGACTGTCAAGTCCATTCGTTCTCCAGCACCAGCAAATCCCAAAGTGTTTTATTCCACTTATACTACAAAACTTGTCAAATTCCAATTGTTTATTAACTAAAGAATGCTACACCTTGTTTTTTTTATTCATTTATGGCTACATTTACAGTTTAGCCCCTGTTCTCATTTGCATTAGGGCCCTTCGCACAGTGGGAAGCTTTTCATAGTACCTGAGCTAACTGTGGAACTACCCGCTTTTGCGTTTTCGCACCTCTGGAACTGGGTGTGATTTTAGTACTGGACTGCCTTTTTCGAGAACCAGATTAGCTCCTACTCCAGAGCAGGGTCTAACCAGCACAACTAGTGCTATCCGCGACGCAAGTAGACGTTGTTTGGCTAAACGTGTACGAAAACGCCGTGTAAACATACTGTAGTGTCAACTTATATCGCAAGTATGGAGAACAGCGATAGATGGCAGATGCTGAAGTGCAACACAGCTCCGATCACAGCGTCCTCCATCCTCTAGTTGTTTACGTTGTTCTTCTTTGTTTCCGTTGTTGAACGCCGCGCACAAATGACATCGCTGTCGGCCGGCTTACATCACTTCCTAGTACCTACTGTTAGTGCGAATGCAGCCCTTTAAATGGTACTGGGAAAATAGTTCACGCAAAATCACCCAATACTTTAGTACTGTACATTTAGTTCTGGAACTAAAGTGGTGCCTATTATAGCAGCTCTAAACAATCGTTCCCTTATCTCTTCTTTTCCCTCGCTTCAAGTTAATAAAACAAACAAACAAACAAACAAACAAACGCTACATTGCCAGTTTGTTGAGAAATCAGAAAGCGTAAATCTATCCCGTCCTGAAGACTTTGCTGTGGTGGAAAACTTCATGCTGACTGTTACAAAGCACTGAAACTGGAGACTCCTTCCATTATAGTTAAAACAATAATAAAAAATAAAATCTGCGTTTTCATTTAAAAGTAAAAATTTGTTTTCAATTAACTCAAATCTGCTTTTTTTTATTATTAGTCTTCGATTATATGGCGTGTCCACCGTACACATCCCTGTAACGTGTTGGAATGAGCGCATTAATATGAACCTGTTATTTATCTCGCAGCCTGAACTACTGTCAGTGCTGCTGTTGGAGGACATGAATCAACACGTTCTGACCAATCAGATTTGAGATTTCAACAGTGTTTCGTCTGATACGATCTTATGCATACAGTCATGAGAAAAAGAAAGTACACCCTCCTTCAGTTCTAAGTTTTTAACTGTCAGGGCTTAAATCACAGTTGTGTGGTCCTCACCAACTTCTATGAATAAACAAATAACCTCAGATGACAACTTAAAACACAACAGATTTCGATATGTAGTCTTTTTTTTTTTAAGCCAATATTCAGAAACCAGCTGGGGAAAAAAGTACACCCTGCTAAATTAACACGCAGAACTGAAGGAGGGTGTACTTTCTTTTTCTCATGACTGTGTAATAATAGTAGAGTACTGTAACGTGATTTTTACAGTATGCAGTGGGGGAATACAGCAAAGCAATAAAGCAGTTCCATTTTTTAACAAACCGATGAACAAATTGAAAATAATTTAGAAATAAGAAGAACTGAGCATCCAAACCAGTCAAGTTACTCAGCGTTAGAGCAGTAGTTATGATAAACACACAAAAAGTGTTAACTATCAGGCGATAGTTATTCAGTATTTAGTATTTAGGCGAAACGTACAAGACAGTGGTGAGAGCGGCCATGCTGTATGGTTTAGAGACAGTGTCACTGAGGAAGAGGCAGGAGTCAGAGC